>OW026522.1:134639636-135239636 GCA_932274085.1 Protocalliphora azurea | reverse complement strand
GTTATAAAATCGATTTTTATGTTTTTCATTAAAAATTCGATTTTTGGAAGGAAATATAAGTGATCACAGATTTTTGTCCTTTTGCTTCTATCTCTATCCGTTTAGCCATAAAATCGATTTTTATGTTTTTCATATAAAAATTCGATTTTTGGAAGGAAATATGAGTGATCACAGATTTCTGTCCTTTGGCCTCTATCTCTATCCGTTTAGCTATAAAATCGATTTTTATGTTTTTCATATAAAAATTCGATTTTTGGAAGGAAATAAGAGTGATCACAGATTTTTGTCCTTTTGCCTCTATCTCTATGCGTTTAGTTATAAAATCGATTTTTATGTTTTTCATTAAAAATTCGATTTTTGGAAGGAAATATAAGTGATCACAGATTTTTGTCCTTTTGCTTCTATCTCTATCCGTTTAGCCATAAAATCGATTTTTATGTTTTTCATATAAAAATTCGATTTTTGGAAGGAAATATGAGTGATCACGGATTTCTGTCCTTTGGCCTCTATCTCTATCCGTTTAGCTATAAAATCGATTTTTATGTTTTTCATTAAAAATTCGATTTTTGGAAGAAAATATAAGTGATCACAGATTTTTGTCGTTTTGCCTCTATCTCTATCCGTTTAGCTCCGTTTAGCTATAAAATCGATTTTTATGTTTTTCATATAAAAATTCGATTTTTGGAAGGAAATATGACTGATCACAGATTTCTGTCCTTTGGCCTCTATCTCTATCCGTTTAGCTATAAAATCAATTTTTATGTTTTTTATATAAAAATTCGATTTTTGGAAGGAAATATGAGTGATCACAGATTTTTGTCCTTTTGACTCTATCTTTACCCGTTTAGCTATAAAATCGATTTTTATATTTTTCATATAAAAATTCGATTTTTGGAAGGAAATATGAGTGATCACAGATTTTTGTCCGTTTAGCTATAAAATCGATTTTTATGTCTTTCATATAAAAATTCGATTTTTGGAAGGAAATATGAGTGATCACAGATTTTTGTCCTTTTGCCTCTATCTCTATCCGTTTAGCTATAAAATCGATTTTTATGTTTTTCATATAAAAATTCGATTTTTGGAAGGAAATATGAGTGATCACAGATTTTTGTCCTTTTGCTTCTATCTCTATCCGTTTAGCTATAAAATCGATTTTTATGTTTTTCATATAAAAATTCGATTTTTGGAAGGAAATATGAGTGATCACAGATTTCTGTCCTTTGGCCTCTATCTCTATCCGTTTAGCTATAAAATCGATTTTTATGTTTTTCATATAAAAATTCGATTTTTGGAAGAAAATATGAGTGATCACTGATTTTTGTCCTTTTGCCTCTATCACTACCCGTTTAGCTATAAAATCGATTTTTGTGTTTTTCATATAAAAATTCGATTTTTGGAAGAAAATATGAGTGATCACAGATTTTTGTCCTTTTGACTCTATCTCTATCCGTTTAGCTATAAACTCGATTTTTATGTTTTTCATATAAAAATTCGATTTTTGGAAGGAAATATGACTGATCGCAGATTTCTGTCCTTTGGCCTCTATCTCTATCCGTTTAGCTATAAAATCGATTTTTATGTTTTTCATATAAAAATTCGATTTTTGGAAGGAAATATGAGTGATCACAGATTTTTGTCCTTTTGACTCTATCCCTACCCGTTTAGCTATAAAATCGATTTTTATATTTTTCATATAAAAATTCGATTTTTTGAAGGAAATATTAGTGATCACAGATTTTTGTCCTTTTAACTCTATCTCTATCCGTTTAGCTATAAAATCGATTTTTATGTTTTTCATATAAAAATTCGATTTTTTGAAGGAAATATTAGTGATCACAGATTTTTGTCCTTTTAACTCTATCTCTATCCGTTTAGCTATAAAATCGATTTTTATGTTTTTCATATAAAAATTCAATTTTTGGAAGGAAATATGAGTGATCACAGATTTTTGTCCGTTTAGCTATAAAATCGATTTTTATGTTTTTCATATAAAAATTCGATTTTTGGAAGGAAATATGAGTGATCACAGATTTTTGTCCTTTTGCTTCTATCTCTATCCGTTTAGCTATAAAATCGATTTTTATGTTTTTCATATAAAAATTCGATTTTTGGAAGGAAATATGAGTGATCACAGATTTCTGTCCTTTGGCCTCTATCTCTATCCGTTTAGCTATAAAATCGATTTTTATGTTTTTCATATAAAAATTCGATTTTTGGAAGGAAATATGAGTGATCACAGATTTCTGTCCTTTTGCCTCTATCGCTATCCGTTTAGCTATAAAATCGATTTTTATGTTTTTCATATAAAAATTCGTTTTTTGGAAGGAAATATGAGTGATAACAGATTTTTGTCCTTTTGCTTCTATCTCTACCCGTTTAGCTATAAAATCGATTTTTATGTTTTTCATATAAAAATTCGATTTTTTGAAGGAAATATTAGTGATCATAGATTTTTGTCCTTTTAACTCTATCTCTATCCGTTTAGCTATAAAATCGATTTTTATGTTTTTCATATAAAAATTCGATTTTTGGAAGGAAATATTAGTGATCACAGATTTTTGTCCTTTTGCCTCTATCTCTACCCGTTTAGCTATAAAATCGATTTTTATGTTTTTCATATAAAAATTCGATTTTTGGAAGAAAATATGAGTGATCACAGATTTTTGTCCTTTTGCCTCTATCTCTATCCGTTTAGCTATAAAATCGATTTTTATGTTTCTCATATAAAAATTCGATTTTTGGAAGAAAATATGAGTGATCACAGATTTTTGTCCTTTTGCCTCTATCTCTATCCGTTTAGCTATAAAATCGATTTTTATGTTTTTCATTAAAAATTCGATTTTTGGAAGGAAATATAAGTGATCACAGATTTTTGTCCTTTTGCCTCTATCTCTACCCGTTTAGCTATAAAATCGATTTTTATGTTTTTCATATAAAAATTCGATTTTTTAAAGGAAATATTAGTGATCACAGATTTTTGTCATTTTGCCTCTATCTCTACCCGTTTAGCTATAAAATCGATTTTTATGTTTTTCATTTCGATTTTTGGAAGAAAATATGAGTGATCACAGATTTTTGTCCTTTTGCCTCTATCTCTATCCGTTTAGCTATAAAATCGATTTTTATGTTTTTCATTAAAAATTCGATTTTTGGAAGGAAATATAAGTGATCACAGATTTTTGTCCTTTTGCCTCTATCTCTATCCGTTTAGCTATAAAATCGATTTTTATGTTTTTCATATAAAAATTCGATTTTTGGAAGAAAATATAAGTGATTACAGATTTTTGTCCTTTTGCCTCTATCTCTATCCGTTTAGCTATAAAATCGATTTTTATGTTTTTCATATAAAAATTCGATTTTTGGAAGGAAATATGAGTTATCACAGATTTTTGTCCTTTTGACTCTATCTCTACCCGTTTAGCTATAAAATCTATTTTTATGTTTTTTATATAAAAATTCGATTTTTGGAAGGAAATATGAGTGATCACAGATTTTTGTCCTTTTGCATCTATCTCTACCCGTTTAGCTATAAAATCGATTTTTATGTTTTTCATATAAAAATTCGATTTTTGGAAGGAAGTATGAGTGATCACAGATTTTTGTCCTTTTGCCTCTATATCTATCCGTTTAGCTATAAAATCGATTTTTATGTTTTTCATATAAAAATTCGATTTTTGGAAGGAAATATGAGTGATCACAGATTTTTGTCCTTTTGCCTCTATCTCTATCCGTTTAGCTATAAAATCGATTTTTATGTTTTTCATATAAAAATTCGATTTTTGGAAGGAAATATGAGTGATCACAGATTTTTGTCCTTTTGCTTCTATCTCTACCCGTTTAGCTATAAAATCGATTTTTATGTTTTTCATATAAAAATTCGAATTTTGGAAGAAAATATGAGTGATCACAGATTTCTGTCCTTTTGCCTCTATCTCTATCCGATTAGCTATAAAATCGATTTTTATGTTTTTCATATAAAAATTCGATTTTTGGGAGGAAATTGAGTGATCACAGATTTCTGTCCTTTGGCCTCTATCTCTATCCGTTTAGCTATAAAATCGATTTTTATGTTTTTCATATAAAAATTCGATTTTTGGAAGGAAATATGAGTGATCACAGATTTTTGTCCTTTTGACTCTATCCCTACCCGTTTAGCTATAAAATCGATTTTTATATTTTTCATATAAAAATTCGATTTTTGGAAGAAAATATAAGTGATCACAGATTTTTGCCGTTTTGCCTCTATCTCTATCCGTTTAGCTATAAAATCGATTTTTATGTTTTTCATATAAAAATTCGATTTTTGGAAGAAAATATGAGTGATCACTGATTTTTGTCCTTTTGCCTCTATCACTACCCGTTTAGCTATAAAATCGATTTTTGTGTTTTTCATATAAAAATTCGATTTTTGGAAGAAAATATGAGTGATCACAGATTTTTGTCCTTTTGACTCTATCTCTATCCGTTTAGCTATAAAATCGATTTTTATGTTTTTCATTAAAAATTCGATTTTTGGAAGAAAATATAAGTGATCACAGATTTTTGCCGTTTTGCCTCTATCTCTATCCGTTTAGCTATAAAATCGATTTTTATGTTTTTCATATAAAAATTCGATTTTTGGAAGGAAATATGACTGATCACAGATTTCTGTCCTTTGGCCTCTATCTCTATCCGTTTAGCTATAAAATCGATTTTTATGTTTTTCATATAAAAATTCGATTTTTGGAAGGAAATATGAGTGATCACAGATTTTTGTCCTTTTGACTCTATCCCTACCCGTTTAGCTATAAAATCGATTTTTATATTTTTCATATAAAAATTCAATTTTTGGAAGGAAATATGAGTGATCACAGATTTTTGTCCGTTTAGCTATAAAATCGATTTTTATGTTTTTCATATAAAAATTCGATTTTTGGAAGGAAATATGAGTGATCACAGATTTTTGTCCTTTTGCTTCTATCTCTATCCGTTTAGCTATAAAATCGATTTTTATGTTTTTCATATAAAAATTCGATTTTTGGAAGGAAATATGAGTGATCACAGATTTCTGTCCTTTGGCCTCTATCTCTATCCGTTTAGCTATAAAATCGATTTTTATGTTTTTCATATAAAAATTCGATTTTTGGAAGGAAATATGAGTGATCACAGATTTCTGTCCTTTTGCCTCTATCGCTATCCGTTTAGCTATAAAATCGATTTTTATGTTTTTCATATAAAAATTCGTTTTTTGGAAGGAAATATGAGTGATAACAGATTTTTGTCCTTTTGCTTCTATCTCTACCCGTTTAGCTATAAAATCGATTTTTATGTTTTTCATATAAAAATTCGATTTTTTGAAGGAAATATTAGTGATCACAGATTTTTGTCCTTTTAACTCTATCTCTATCCGTTTAGCTATAAAATCGATTTTTATGTTTTTCATATACAAATTCAATTTTTGGAAGGAAATATGAGTGATCACAGATTTTTGTCCGTTTAGCTATAAAATCGATTTTTATGTTTTTCATATAAAAATTCGATTTTTGGAAGGAAATATGAGTGATCACAGATTTTTGTCCTTTTGCTTCTATCTCTATCCGTTTAGCTGTAAAATCGATTTTTATGTTTTTCATATAAAAATTCGATTTTTGGAAGGAAATATGAGTGATCACAGATTTCTGTCCTTTGGCCTCTATCTCTATCCGTTTAGCTATAAAATCGATTTTTATGTTTTTCATATAAAAATTCGATTTTTGGAAGGAAATATGAGTGATCACAGATTTCTGTCCTTTTGCCTCTATCGCTATCCGTTTAGCTATAAAATCGATTTTTATGTTTTTCATATAAAAATTCGTTTTTTGTTTTTGGAAGGAAATATGAGTGATAACAGATTTTTGTCCTTTTGCTTCTATCTCTACCCGTTTAGCTATAAAATCGATTTTTATGTTTTTCATATAAAAATTCGATTTTTTGAAGGAAATATTAGTGATCACAGATTTTTGTCCTTTTAACTCTATCTCTATCCGTTTAGCTATAAAATCGATTTTTATGTTTTTCATATAAAAATTCGATTTTTGGAAGGAAATATTAGTGATCACAGATTTTTGTCCTTTTGCCTCTATCTCTACCCGTTTAGCTATAAAATCGATTTTTATGTTTTTCATATAAAAATTCGATTTTTGGAAGAAAATATGAGTGATCACAGATTTTTGTCCTTTTGCCTCTATCTCTATCCGTTTAGCTATAAAATCGATTTTTATGTTTTTCATATAAAAATTCGATTTTTGGAAGAAAATATGAGTGATCACAGATTTTTGTCCTTTTGCCTCTATCTCTATCCGTTTAGCTATAAAATCGATTTTTATGTTTTTCATTAAAAATTCGATTTTTGGAAGGAAATATAAGTGATCACAGATTTTTGTCCTTTTGCCTCTATCTCTACCCGTTTAGCTATAAAATCGATTTTTATGTTTTTCATATAAAAATTCGATTTTTTGAAGGAAATATTAGTGATCACAGATTTTTGTCCTTTTGCCTCTATCTCTACCCGTTTAGCTATAAAATCGATTTTTATGTTTTTCATTTCGATTTTTGGAAGAAAATATGAGTGATCACAGATTTTTGTCCTTTTGCCTCTATCTCTATCCGTTTAGCTATAAAATCGATTTTTATGTTTTTCATTAAAAATTCGATTTTTGGAAGGAAATATAAGTGATCACAGATTTTTGTCCTTTTGCCTCTATCTCTACCCGTTTAGCTATAAAATCGATTTTTATGTTTTTCATATAAAAATTCGATTTTTTGAAGGAAATATTAGTGATCACAGATTTTTGTCCTTTTGCCTCTATCTCTACCCGTTTAGCTATAAAATCGATTTTTATGTTTTTCATTTCGATTTTTGGAAGAAAATATGAGTGATCACAGATTTTTGTCCTTTTGCCTCTATCTCTATCCGTTTAGCTATAAAATCGATTTTTATGTTTTTCATTAAAAATTCGATTTTTGGAAGGAAATATAAGTGATCACAGATTTTTGTCCTTTTGCCTCTATCTCTATCCGTTTAGCTATAAAATCGATTTTTATGTTTTTCATATAAAAATTCGATTTTTGGAGGAAAATATAAGTGATCACAGATTTTTGTCCTTTTGCCTCTATCTCTATCCGTTTAGCTATAAAATCGATTTTTATGTTTCTCATATAAAAATTCGATTTTTGGAAGAAAATATGAGTGATCACAGATTTTTGTCCTTTTGCCTCTATCTCTATCCGTTTAGCTATAAAATCGATTTTTATGTTTTTCATTAAAAATTCGATTTTTGGAAGGAAATATAAGTGATCACAGATTTTTGTCCTTTTGCCTCTATCTCTACCCGTTTAGCTATAAAATCGATTTTTATGTTTTTCATATAAAAATTCGATTTTTTTAAGGAAATATTAGTGATCACAGATTTTTGTCCTTTTGCCTCTATCACTACCCGTTTAGCTATAAAATCGATTTTTATGTTTTTCATTAAAATTTCGATTTTTGGAAGGAAATATAAGTGATCACAGATTTTTGTCCTTTTGCCTCTATCTCTATCCGTTTAGCTATAAAATCGATTTTTATGTTTCTCATATAAAAATTCGATTTTTGGAAGAAAATATGAGTGATCACTGATTTTTGTCCTTTTGCCTCTATCACTACCCGTTTAGCTATAAAATCGATTTTTATGTTTTTCATTAAAAATTCGATTTTTGGAAGGAAATATAAGTGATCACAGATTTTTGTCCTTTTGCCTCTATCTCTATCCGTTTAGCTATAAAATCGATTTTTATGTTTTTCATTAAAAATTCGATTTTTGGAAGGAAATATAAGTGATCACAGATTTTTGTCCTTTTGCCTCTATCTCTATCCGTTTAGCTATAAAATCGATTTTTATGTTTTTCATATAAAAATTCGATTTTTGGAGGAAAATATAAGTGATCACAGATTTTTGTCCTTTTGCCTCTAGCTCTATCCGTTTAGCTATAAAATCGATTTTTATGTTTCTCATATAAAAATTCGATTTTTGGAAGAAAATATGAGTGATCACAGATTTTTGTCCTTTTGCCTCTATCTCTATCCGTTTAGCTATAAAATCGATTTTTATGTTTTTCATTAAAAATTCGATTTTTGGAAGGAAATATAAGTGATCACAGATTTTTGTCCTTTTGCCTCTATCTCTACCCGTTTAGCTATAAAATCGATTTTTATGTTTCTCATATAAAAATTCGATTTTTGGAAGAAAATATGAGTGATCACAGATTTTTGTCCTTTTGCCTCTATCTCTATCCGTTTAGCTATAAAATCGATTTTTATGTTTTTCATTAAAAATTCGATTTTTGGAAGGAAATATAAGTGATCACAGATTTTTTTCCTTTTGCCTCTATCTCTACCCGTTTAGCTATAAAATCGATTTTTATGTTTTTCATATAAAAATTCGATTTTTTTAAGGAAATATTAGTGATCACAGATTTTTGTCCTTTTGCCTCTATCTCTACCCGTTTAGCTATAAAATCGATTTTTATGTTTTTCATTTCGATTTTTGGAAGAAAATATGAGTGATCACAGATTTTTGTCCTTTTGCCTCTATCTCTATCCGTTTAGCTATAAAATCGATTTTTATGTTTTTCATTAAAAATTCGATTTTTGGAAGGAAATATAAGTGATCACAGATTTTTGTCCTTTTGCCTCTATCTCTATCCGTTTAGCTATAAAATCGATTTTTATGTTTTTCATATAAAAATTCGATTTTTGGAAGAAAATATAAGTGATTACAGATTTTTGTCCTTTTGCCTCTATCTCTATCCGTTTAGCTATAAAATCGATTTTTATGTTTTTCATATAAAAATTCGATTTTTGGAAGGAAATATGAGTTATCACAGATTTTTGTCCTTTTGACTCTATCTCTACCCGTTTAGCTATAAAATCTATTTTTATGTTTTTTATATAAAAATTCGATTTTTGGAAGGAAATATGAGTGATCACAGATTTTTGTCCTTTTGCCTCTATCTCTATCCGTTTAGCTATAAAATCGATTTTTATGTTTTTCATTAAAAATTCGATTTTTGGAAGGAAATATAAGTGATCACAGATTTTTGTCCTTTTGCCTCTATCTCTACCCGTTTAGCTATAAAATCGATTTTTATGTTTTTCATATAAAAATTCGATTTTTTTAAGGAAATATTAGTGATCACAGATTTTTGTCCTTTTGCCTCTATCTCTATCCGTTTAGCTATAAAATCGATTTTTATGTTTTTCATTAAAAATTCGATTTTTGGAAGGAAATATAAGTGATCACAGATTTTTGTCCTTTTGCCT
The DNA here is from genome assembly GCA_932274085.1 of Protocalliphora azurea. Classification (NCBI taxonomy): domain Eukaryota; kingdom Metazoa; phylum Arthropoda; class Insecta; order Diptera; family Calliphoridae; genus Protocalliphora; species Protocalliphora azurea. The sequence goes on along the minus strand of OW026522.1, from coordinate 135,230,314 downwards.
CTATCTCTATCCGTTTAGCTATAAAATCGATTTTTATGTTTCTCATATAAAAATTCGATTTTTGGAAGAAAATATGAGTGATCACTGATTTTTGTCCTTTTGCCTCTATCACTACCCGTTTAGCTATAAAATCGATTTTTATGTTTTTCATTAAAAATTCGATTTTTGGAAGGAAATATAAGTGATCACAGATTTTTGTCCTTTTGCCTCTATCTCTACCCGTTTAGCTATAAAATCGATTTTTATGTTTTTCATTAAAAATTCGATTTTTGGAAGGAAATATAAGTGATCACAGATTTTTGTCCTTTTGCCTCTATCTCTATCCGTTTAGCTATAAAATCGATTTTTATGTTTTTCATATAAAAATTCGATTTTTGGAGGAAAATATAAGTGATCACAGATTTTTGTCCTTTTGCCTCTATCTCTATCCGTTTAGCTATAAAATCGATTTTTATGTTTCTCATATAAAAATTCGATTTTTGGAAGAAAATATGAGTGATCACAGATTTTTGTCCTTTTGCCTCTATCTCTATCCGTTTAGCTATAAAATCGATTTTTATGTTTTTCATTAAAAATTCGATTTTTGGAAGGAAATATAAGTGATCACAGATTTTTGTCCTTTTGCCTCTATCTCTACCCGTTTAGCTATAAAATCGATTTTTATGTTTCTCATATAAAAATTCGATTTTTGGAAGAAAATATGAGTGATCACAGATTTTTGTCCTTTTGCCTCTATCTCTATCCGTTTAGCTATAAAATCGATTTTTATGTTTTTCATTAAAAATTCGATTTTTGGAAGGAAATATAAGTGATCACAGATTTTTTTCCTTTTGCCTCTATCTCTACCCGTTTAGCTATAAAATCGATTTTTATGTTTTTCATATAAAAATTCGATTTTTTTAAGGAAATATTAGTGATCACAGATTTTTGTCCTTTTGCCTCTATCTCTACCCGTTTAGCTATAAAATCGATTTTTATGTTTTTCATTTCGATTTTTGGAAGAAAATATGAGTGATCACAGATTTTTGTCCTTTTGCCTCTATCTCTATCCGTTTAGCTATAAAATCGATTTTTATGTTTTTCATTAAAAATTCGATTTTTGGAAGGAAATATAAGTGATCACAGATTTTTGTCCTTTTGCCTCTATCTCTATCCGTTTAGCTATAAAATCGATTTTTATGTTTTTCATATAAAAATTCGATTTTTGGAAGAAAATATAAGTGATTACAGATTTTTGTCCTTTTGCCTCTATCTCTATCCGTTTAGCTATAAAATCGATTTTTATGTTTTTCATATAAAAATTCGATTTTTGGAAGGAAATATGAGTTATCACAGATTTTTGTCCTTTTGACTCTATCTCTACCCGTTTAGCTATAAAATCTATTTTTATGTTTTTTATATAAAAATTCGATTTTTGGAAGGAAATATGAGTGATCACAGATTTTTGTCCTTTTGCATCTATCTCTACCCGTTTAGCTATAAAATCGATTTTTATGTTTTTCATATAAAAATTCGATTTTTGGAAGGAAGTATGAGTGATCACAGATTTTTGTCCTTTTGCCTCTATATCTATCCGTTTAGCTATAAAATCGATTTTTATGTTTTTCATATAAAAATTCGATTTTTGGAAGGAAATATGAGTGATCACAGATTTTTGTCCTTTTAACTCTATCTCTATCCGTTTAGCTATAAAATCGATTTTTATGTTTTTCATATAAAAATTCGATTTTTGGAAGGAAATATGAGTGATCACAGATTTTTGTCCTTTTGCTTCTATCTCTACCCGTTTAGCTATAAAATCGATTTTTATGTTTTTCATATAAAAATTCGAATTTTGGAAGAAAATATGAGTGATCACAGATTTCTGTCCTTTTGCCTCTATCTCTATCCGATTAGCTATAAAATCGATTTTTATGTTTTTCATATAAAAATTCGATTTTTGGGAGGAAATTGAGTGATCACAGATTTCTGTCCTTTGGCCTCTATCTCTATCCGTTTAGCTATAAAATCGATTTTTATGTTTTTCATATAAAAATTCGATTTTTGGAAGGAAATATGAGTGATCACAGATTTTTGTCCTTTTGACTCTATCCCTACCCGTTTAGCTATAAAATCGATTTTTATGTTTTTCATATAAAAATTCGATTTTTTTAAGGAAATATTAGTGATCACAGATTTTTGTCCTTTTGCCTCTATCTCTACCCGTTTAGCTATAAAATCGATTTTTATGTTTTTCATTTCGATTTTTGGAAGAAAATATGAGTGATCACAGATTTTTGTCCTTTTGCCTCTATCTCTATCCGTTTAGCTATAAAATCGATTTTTATGTTTTTCATTAAAAATTCGATTTTTGGAAGGAAATATTAGTGATCACAGATTTTTGTCCTTTTGCCTCTATCTCTATCCGTTTAGCTATAAAATCGATTTTTATGTTTTTCATATAAAAATTCGATTTTTGGAAGAAAATATAAGTGATTACAGATTTTTGTCCTTTTGCCTCTATCTCTATCCGTTTAGCTATAAAATCGATTTTTATGTTTTTCATATAAAAATTCGATTTTTGGAAGGAAATATGAGTTATCACAGATTTTTGTCCTTTTGACTCTATCTCTACCCGTTTAGCTATAAAATCTATTTTTATGTTTTTTATATAAAAATTCGATTTTTGGAAGGAAATATGAGTGATCACAGATTTTTGTCCTTTTGCATCTATCTCTACCCGTTTAGCTATAAAATCGATTTTTATGTTTTTCATATAAAAATTCGATTTTTGGAAGGAAGTATGAGTGATCACAGATTTTTGTCCTTTTGCCTCTATATCTACCCGTTTAGCTATAAAATCGATTTTTATGTTTTTCATATAAAAATTCGATTTTTGGAAGGAAATATGAGTGATCACAGATTTTTGTCCTTTTAACTCTATCTCTATCCGTTTAGCTATAAAATCGATTTTTATGTTTTTCATATAAAAATTCGATTTTTGGAGGAAAATATAAGTGATCACAGATTTTTGTCCTTTTGCCTCTATCTCTATCCGTTTAGCTATAAAATCGATTTTTATGTTTCTCATATAAAAATTCGATTTTTGGAAGAAAATATGAGTGATCACAGATTTTTGTCCTTTTGCCTCTATCTCTACCCGTTTAGCTATAAAATCGATTTTTATGTTTCTCATATAAAAATTCGATTTTTGGAGAAAATATGAGTGATCACAGATTTTTGTCCTTTTGCCTCTATCTCTATCCGTTTAGCTATAAAATCGATTTTTATGTTTTTCATTAAAAATTCGATTTTTGGAAGGAAATATAAGTGATCACAGATTTTTGTCCTTTTGCCTCTATCTCTACCCGTTTAGCTATAAAATCGATTTTTATGTTTTTCATATAAAAATTCGATTTTTTTAAGGAAATATTAGTGATCACAGATTTTTGTCCTTTTGCCTCTATCTCTACCCGTTTAGCTATAAAATCGATTTTTATGTTTTTCATATAAAAATTCGATTTTTGGGAGGAAATTGAGTGATCACAGATTTCTGTCCTTTGGCCTCTATCTCTATCCGTTTAGCTATAAAATCGATTTTTATGTTTTTCATTTCGATTTTTGGAAGAAAATATGAGTGATCACAGATTTTTGTCCTTTTGCCTCTATCTCTATCCGTTTAGCTATAAAATCGATTTTTATGTTTTTCATTAAAAATTCGATTTTTGGAAGGAAATATAAGTGATCACAGATTTTTGTCCTTTTGCCTCTATCTCTATCCGTTTAGCTATAAAATCGATTTTTATGTTTTTCATATAAAAATTCGATTTTTGGAAGAAAATATAAGTGATTACAGATTTTTGTCCTTTTGCCTCTATCTCTATCCGTTTAGCTATAAAATCGATTTTTATGTTTTTCATATAAAAATTCGATTTTTGGAAGGAAATATGAGTTATCACAGATTTTTGTCCTTTTGACTCTATCTCTACCCGTTTAGCTATAAAATCTATTTTTATGTTTTTTATATAAAAATTCGATTTTTGGAAGGAAATATGAGTGATCACAGATTTTTGTGCTTTTGCATCTATCTCTACCCGTTTAGCTATAAAATCGATTTTTATGTTTTTCATATAAAAATTCGATTTTTGGAAGGAAGTATGAGTGATCACAGATTTTTGTCCTTTTGCCTCTATATCTATCCGTTTAGCTATAAAATCGATTTTTATGTTTTTCATATAAAAATTCGATTTTTGGAAGGAAATATGAGTGATCACAGATTTTTGTCCTTTTAACTCTATCTCTATCCGTTTAGCTATAAAATCGATTTTTATGTTTTTCATATAAAAATTCGATTTTTGGAGGAAAATATAAGTGATCACAGATTTTTGTCCTTTTGCCTCTATCTCTATCCGTTTAGCTATAAAATCGATTTTTATGTTTCTCATATAAAAATTCGATTTTTGGAAGAAAATATGAGTGATCACAGATTTTTGTCCTTTTGCCTCTATCTCTACCCGTTTAGCTATAAAATCGATTTTTATGTTTCTCATATAAAAATTCGATTTTTGGAAGAAAATATGAGTGATCACAGATTTTTGTCCTTTTGCCTCTATCTCTATCCGTTTAGCTATAAAATCGATTTTTATGTTTTTCATTAAAAATTCGATTTTTGGAAGGAAATATAAGTGATCACAGATTTTTGTCCTTTTGCCTCTATCTCTACCCGTTTAGCTATAAAATCGATTTTTATGTTTTTCATATAAAAATTCGATTTTTTTAAGGAAATATTAGTGATCACAGATTTTTGTCCTTTTGCCTCTATCTCTACCCGTTTAGCTATAAAATCGATTTTTATGTTTTTCATTTCGATTTTTGGAAGAAAATATGAGTGATCACAGATTTTTGTCCTTTTGCCTCTATCTCTATCCGTTTAGCTATAAAATCGATTTTTATGTTTTTCATTAAAAATTCGATTTTTTTAAGGAAATATAAGTGATCACAGATTTTTGTCCTTTTGCCTCTATCTCTACCCGTTTAGCTATAAAATCGATTTTTATGTTTTTCATTTCGATTTTTGGAAGAAAATATGAGTGATCACAGATTTTTGTCCTTTTGCCTCTATCTCTATCCGTTTAGCTATAAAATCGATTTTTATGTTTTTCATATAAAAATTCGATTTTTGGAAGGAAATATGAGTTATCACAGATTTTTGTCCTTTTGACTCTATCTCTACCCGTTTAGCTATAAAATCTATTTTTATGTTTTTTATATAAAAATTCGATTTTTGGAAGGAAATATGAGTGATCACAGATTTTTGTCCTTTTGACTCTATCCCTACCCGTTTAGCTATAAAATCGATTTTTATGTTTTTCATATAAAAATTCGATTTTTTTAAGGAAATATTAGTGATCACAGATTTTTGTCCTTTTGCCTCTATCTCTACCCGTTTAGCTATAAAATCGATTTTTATGTTTTTCATTTCGATTTTTGGAAGAAAATATGAGTGATCACAGATTTTTGTCCTTTTGCCTCTATCTCTATCCGTTTAGCTATAAAATCGATTTTTATGTTTTTCATTAAAAATTCGATTTTTGGAAGGAAATATAAGTGATCACAGATTTTTGTCCTTTTGCCTCTATCTCTATCCGTTTAGCTATAAAATCGATTTTTATGTTTTTCATATAAAAATTCGATTTTTGGAAGAAAATATAAGTGATTACAGATTTTTGTCCTTTTGCCTCTATCTCTATCCGTTTAGCTATAAAATCGATTTTTATGTTTTTCATATAAAAATTCGATTTTTGGAAGGAAATATGAGTTATCACAGATTTTTGTCCTTTTGACTCTATCTCTACCCGTTTAGCTATAAAATCTATTTTTATGTTTTTTATATAAAAATTCGATTTTTGGAAGGAAATATGAGTGATCACAGATTTTTGTCCTTTTGCATCTATCTCTACCCGTTTAGCTATAAAATCGATTTTTATGTTTTTCATATAAAAATTCGATTTTTGGAAGGAAGTATGAGTGATCACAGATTTTTGTCCTTTTGCCTCTATATCTATCCGTTTAGCTATAAAATCGATTTTTATGTTTTTCATATAAAAATTCGATTTTTGGAAGGAAATATGAGTGATCACAGATTTTTGTCCTTTTAACTCTATCTCTATCCGTTTAGCTATAAAATCGATTTTTATGTTTTTCATATAAAAATTCGATTTTTGGAGGAAAATATAAGTGATCACAGATTTTTGTCCTTTTGCCTCTATCTCTATCCGTTTAGCTATAAAATCGATTTTTATGTTTCTCATATAAAAATTCGATTTTTGGAAGAAAATATGAGTGATCACAGATTTTTGTCCTTTTGCCTCTATCTCTACCCGTTTAGCTATAAAATCGATTTTTATGTTTCTCATATAAAAATTCGATTTTTGGAAGAAAATATGAGTGATCACAGATTTTTGTCCTTTTGCCTCTATCTCTATCCGTTTAGCTATAAAATCGATTTTTATGTTTTTCATTAAAAATTCGATTTTTGGAAGGAAATATAAGTGATCACAGATTTTTGTCCTTTTGCCTCTATCTCTACCCGTTTAGCTATAAAATCGATTTTTATGTTTTTCATATAAAAATTCGATTTTTTTAAGGAAATATTAGTGATCACAGATTTTTGTCCTTTTGCCTCTATCTCTACCCGTTTAGCTATAAAATCGATTTTTATGTTTTTCATTTCGATTTTTGGAAGAAAATATGAGTGATCACAGATTTTTGTCCTTTTGCCTCTATCTCTATCCGTTTAGCTATAAAATCGATTTTTATGTTTTTCATTAAAAATTCGATTTTTGGAAGGAAATATAAGTGATCACAGATTTTTGTCCTTTTGCCTCTATCTCTATCCGTTTAGCTATAAAATCGATTTTTATGTTTTTCATATAAAAATTCGATTTTTGGAAGAAAATATAAGTGATAACAGATTTTTGTCCTTTTGCCTCTATCTCTATCCGTTTAGCTATAAAATCGATTTTTATGTTTTTCATATAAAAATTCGATTTTTGGAAGGAAATATGAGTTATCACAGATTTTTGTCCTTTTGACTCTATCTCTACCCGTTTAGCTATAAAATCTATTTTTATGTTTTTTATATAAAAATTCGATTTTTGGAAGGAAATATGAGTGATCACAGATTTTTGTCCTTTTGCATCTATCTCTACCCGTTTAGCTATAAAATCGATTTTTATGTTTTTCATATAAAAATTCGATTTTTGGAAGGAAGTATGAGTGATCACAGATTTTTGTCCTTTTGGCTCTATATCTATCCGTTTAGCTATAAAATCGATTTTTATGTTTTTCATATAAAAATTCGATTTTTGGAAGGAAATATGAGTGATCACAGATTTTTGTCCTTTTAACTCTATCTCTATCCGTTTAGCTATAAAATCGATTTTTATGTTTTTCATATAAAAATTCGATTTTTGGAAGGAAATATGAGTGATCACAGATTTTTGTCCTTTTGCTTCTATCTCTACCCGTTTAGCTATAAAATCGATTTTTATGTTTTTCATATAAAAATTCGAATTTTGGAAGAAAATATGAGTGATCACAGATTTCTGTCCTTTTGCCTCTATCTCTATCCGATTAGCTATAAAATCGATTTTTATGTTTTTCATATAAAAATTCGATTTTTGGGAGGAAATTGAGTGATCACAGATTTCTGTCCTTTGGCCTCTATCTCTATCCGTTTAGCTATAAAATCGATTTTTATGTTTTTCATTAAAAATTCGATTTTTGGAAGGAAATATAAGTGATCACAGATTTTTGTCCTTTTGCCTCTATCTCTATCCGTTTAGCTATAAAATCGATTTTTATGTTTTTCATATAAAAATTCGATTTTTGGAGGAAAATATAAGTGATCACAGATTTTTGTCCTTTTGCCTCTATCTCTATCCGTTTAGCTATAAAATCGATTTTTATGTTTCTCATATAAAAATTCGATTTTTGGAAGAAAATATGAGTGATCACAGATTTTTGTCCTTTTGCCTCTATCTCTATCCGTTTAGCTATAAAATCGATTTTTATGTTTTTCATTAAAAACTCGATTTTTGGAAGGAAATATAAGTGATCACAGATTTTTGTCCTTTTGCCTCTATCTCTACCCGTTTAGCTATAAAATCGATTTTTATGTTTTTCATATAAAAATTCGATTTTTTTAAGGAAATATTAGTGATCACAGATTTTTGTCCTTTTGCCTCTATCACTACCCGTTTAGCTATAAAATCGATTTTTATGTTTTTCATTAAAAATTCGATTTTTGGAAGGAAATATAAGTGATCACAGATTTTTGTCCTTTTGCCTCTATCTCTATCCGTTTAGCTATAAAATCGATTTTTATGTTTTTCATTAAAAATTCGATTTTTGGAAGGAAATATAAGTGATCACAGATTTTTGTCCTTTTGCCTCTATCTCTACCCGTTTAGCTATAAAATCGATTTTTATGTTTTTCATATAAAAATTCGATTTTTTTAAGGAAATATTAGTGATCACAGATTTTTGTCCTTTTGCCTCTATCACTACCCGTTTAGCTATAAAATCGATTTTTATGTTTCTCATATAAAAGTTCGATTTTTGGAAGAAAATATGAGTGATCACTGATTTTTGTCCTTTTGCCTCTATCACTACCCGTTTAGCTATAAAATCGATTTTTATGTTTTTCATTAAAAATTCGATTTTTGGAAGGAAATATAAGTGATCACAGATTTTTGTCCTTTTGCCTCTATCTCTATCCGTTTAGCTATAAAATCGATTTTTATGTTTTTCATTAAAAATTCGATTTTTGGAAGGAAATATAAGTGATCACAGATTTTTGTCCTTTTGCCTCTATCTCTATCCGTTTAGCTATAAAATCGATTTTTATGTTTTTCATATAAAAATTCGATTTTTGGAGGAAAATATAAGTGATCACAGATTTTTGTCCTTTTGCCTCTATCTCTATCCGTTTAGCTATAAAATCGATTTTTATGTTTCTCATATAAAAATTCGATTTTTGGAAGAAAATATGAGTGATCACAGATTTTTGTCCTTTTGCCTCTATCTCTATCCGTTTAGCTATAAAATCGATTTTTATGTTTTTCATTAAAAATTCGATTTTTGGAAGGAAATATAAGTGATCACAGATTTTTGTCCTTTTGCCTCTATCTCTACCCGTTTAGCTATAAAATCGATTTTTATGTTTCTCATATAAAAATTCGATTTTTGGAAGAAAATATGAGTGATCACAGATTTTTGTCCTTTTGCCTCTATCTCTATCCGTTTAGCTATAAAATCGATTTTTATGTTTTTCATTAAAAATTCGATTTTTGGAAGGAAATATAAGTGATCACAGATTTTTGTCCTTTTGCCTCTATCTCTACCCGTTTAGCTATAAAATCGATTTTTATGTTTTTCATATAAAAATTCGATTTTTTTAAGGAAATATTAGTGATCACAGATTTTTGTCCTTTTGCCTCTATCTCTACCCGTTTAGCTATAAAATCGATTTTTATGTTTTTCATTTCGATTTTTGGAAGAAAATATGAGTGATCACAGATTTTTGTCCTTTTGCCTCTATCTCTATCCGTTTAGCTATAAAATCGATTTTTATGTTTTTCATTAAAAATTCGATTTTTGGAAGGAAATATAAGTGATCACAGATTTTTGTCCTTTTGCCTCTATCTCTATCCGTTTAGCTATAAAATCGATTTTTATGTTTTTCATATAAAAATTCGATTTTTGGAAGAAAATATAAGTGATTACAGATTTTTGTCCTTTTGCCTCTATCTCTATCCGTTTAGCTATAAAATCGATTTTTATGTTTTTCATATAAAAATTCGATTTTTGGAAGGAAATATGAGTTATCACAGATTTTTGTCCTTTTGACTCTATCTCTACCCGTTTAGCTATAAAATCTATTTTTATGTTTTTTATATAAAAATTCGATTTTTGGAAGGAAATATGAGTGATCACAGATTTTTGTCCTTTTGCATCTATCTCTACCCGTTTAGCTATAAAATCGATTTTTATGTTTTTCATATAAAAATTCGATTTTTGGAAGGAAGTATGAGTGATCACAGATTTTTGTCCTTTTGCCTCTATATCTATCCGTTTAGCTATAAAATCGATTTTTATGTTTTTCATATAAAAATTCGATTTTTGGAAGGAAATATGAGTGATCACAGATTTTTGTCCTTTTAACTCTATCTCTATCCGTTTAGCTATAAAATCGATTTTTATGTTTTTCATATAAAAATTCGATTTTTGGAAGGAAATATGAGTGATCACAGATTTTTGTCCTTTTGCTTCTATCTCTACCCGTTTAGCTATAAAATCGATTTTTATGTTTTTCATATAAAAATTCGAATTTTGGAAGAAAATATGAGTGATCACAGATTTCTGTCCTTTTGCCTCTATCTCTATCCGATTAGCTATAAAATCGATTTTTATGTTTTTCATATAAAAATTCGATTTTTGGGAGGAAATTGAGTGATCACAGATTTCTGTCCTTTGGCCTCTATCTCTATCCGTTTAGCTATAAAATCGATTTTTATGTTTTTCATATAAAAATTCGATTTTTGGAAGGAAATATGAGTGATCACAGATTTTTGTCCTTTTGACTCTATCCCTACCCGTTTAGCTATAAAATCGATTTTTATATTTTTCATATAAAAATTCGATTTTTGGAAGAAAATATAAGTGATCACAGATTTTTGCCGTTTTGCCTCTATCTCTATCCGTTTAGCTATAAAATCGATTTTTATGTTTTTCATATAAAAATTCGATTTTTGGAAGAAAATATGAGTGATCACTGATTTTTGTCCTTTTGCCTCTATCACTACCCGTTTAGCTATAAAATCGATTTTTGTGTTTTTCATATAAAAATTCGATTTTTGGAAGAAAATATGAGTGATCACAGATTTTTGTCCTTTTGACTCTATCTCTATCCGTTTAGCTATAAAATCGATTTTTATGTTTTTCATTAAAAATTCGATTTTTGGAAGAAAATATAAGTGATCACAGATTTTTGCCGTTTTGCCTCTATCTCTATCCGTTTAGCTATAAAATCGATTTTTATGTTTTTCATATAAAAATTCGATTTTTGGAAGGAAATATGACTGATCACAGATTTCTGTCCTTTGGCCTCTATCTCTATCCGTTTAGCTATAAAATCGATTTTTATGTTTTTCATATAAAAATTCGATTTTTGGAAGGAAATATGAGTGATCACAGATTTTTGTCCTTTTGACTCTATCCCTACCCGTTTAGCTATAAAATCGATTTTTATATTTTTCATATAAAAATTCAATTTTTGGAAGGAAATATGAGTGATCACAGATTTTTGTCCGTTTAGCTATAAAATCGATTTTTATGTTTTTCATATAAAAATTCGATTTTTGGAAGGAAATATGAGTGATCACAGATTTTTGTCCTTTTGCTTCTATCTCTATCCGTTTAGCTATAAAATCGATTTTTATGTTTTTCATATAAAAATTCGATTTTTGGAAGGAAATATGAGTGATCACAGATTTCTGTCCTTTGGCCTCTAGCTCTATCCGTTTAGCTATAAAATCGATTTTTATGTTTTTCATATAAAAATTCGATTTTTGGAAGGAAATATGAGTGATCACAGATTTCTGTCCTTTTGCCTCTATCGCTATCCGTTTAGCTATAAAATCGATTTTTATGTTTTTCATATAAAAATTCGTTTTTTGGAAGGAAATATGAGTGATAACAGATTTTTGTCCTTTTGCTTCTATCTCTACCCGTTTAGCTATAAAATCGATTTTTATGTTTTTCATATAAAAATTCGATTTTTTGAAGGAAATATTAGTGATCACAGATTTTTGTCCTTTTAACTCTATCTCTATCCGTTTAGCTATAAAATCGATTTTTATGTTTTTCATATACAAATTCAATTTTTGGAAGGAAATATGAGTGATCACAGATTTTTGTCCGTTTAGCTATAAAATCGATTTTTATGTTTTTCATATAAAAATTCGATTTTTGGAAGGAAATATGAGTGATCACAGATTTTTGTCCTTTTGCTTCTATCTCTATCCGTTTAGCTGTAAAATCGATTTTTATGTTTTTCATATAAAAATTCGTTTTTTGGAAGGAAATATGAGTGATAACAGATTTTTGTCCTTTTGCTTCTATCTCTACCCGTTTAGCTATAAAATCGATTTTTATGTTTTTCATATAAAAATTCGATTTTTGGAAGGAAATATGAGTGATCACAGATTTCTGTCCTTTTGCCTCTATCGCTATCCGTTTAGCTATAAAATCGATTTTTATGTTTTTCATATAAAAATTCGTTTTTTGGAAGGAAATATGAGTGATAACAGATTTTTGTCCTTTTGCTTCTATCTCTACCCGTTTAGCTATAAAATCGATTTTTATGTTTTTCATATAAAAATTCGATTTTTTGAAGGAAATATTAGTGATCACAGATTTTTGTCCTTTTAACTCTATCTCTATCCGTTTAGCTATAAAATCGATTTTTATGTTTTTCATATACAAATTCAATTTTTGGAAGGAAATATGAGTGATCACAGATTTTTGTCCGTTTAGCTATAAAATCGATTTTTATGTTTTTCATATAAAAATTCGATTTTTGGAAGGAAATATGAGTGATCACAGATTTTTGTCCTTTTGCTTCTATCTCTATCCGTTTAGCTGTAAAATCGATTTTTATGTTTTTCATATAAAAATTCGATTTTTGGAAGGAAATATGAGTGATCACAGATTTCTGTCCTTTGGCCTCTATCTCTATCCGTTTAGCTATAAAATCGATTTTTATGTTTTTCATATAAAAATTCGATTTTTGGAAGGAAATATGAGTGATCACAGATTTCTGTCCTTTTGCCTCTATCGCTATCCGTTTAGCTATAAAATCGATTTTTATGTTTTTCATATAAAAATTCGTTTTTTGGAAGGAAATATGAGTGATAACAGATTTTTGTCCTTTTGCTTCTATCTCTACCCGTTTAGCTATAAAATCGATTTTTATGTTTTTCATATAAAAATTCGATTTTTTGAAGGAAATATTAGTGATCACAGATTTTTGTCCTTTTAACTCTATCTCTGTCCGTTTAGCTATAAAATCGATTTTTATGTTTTTCATATAAAAATTCGATTTTTGGAAGGAAATATTAGTGATCACAGATTTTTGTCCTTTTGCCTCTATCTCTACCCGTTTAGCTATAAAATCGATTTTTATGTTTTTCATATAAAAATTCGATTTTTGGAAGAAAATATGAGTGATCACAGATTTTTGTCCTTTTGCCTCTATCTCTATCCGTTTAGCTATAAAATCGATTTTTATGTTTTTCATATAAAAATTCGATTTTTGGAAGAAAATATGAGTGATCACAGATTTTTGTCCTTTTGCCTCTATCTCTATCCGTTTAGCTATAAAATCGATTTTTATGTTTTTCATTAAAAATTCGATTTTTGGAAGGAAATATAAGTGATAACAGATTTTTGTCCTTTTGCCTCTATCTCTACCCGTTTAGCTATAAAATCGATTTTTATGTTTTTCATATAAAAATTCGATTTTTTGAAGGAAATATTAGTGATCACAGATTTTTGTCCTTTTGCCTCTATCTCTACCCGTTTAGCTATAAAATCGATTTTTATGTTTTTCATTTCGATTTTTGGAAGAAAATATGAGTGATCACAGATTTTTGTCCTTTTGCCTCTATCTCTATCCGTTTAGCTATAAAATCGATTTTTATGTTTTTCATTAAAAATTCGATTTTTGGAAGGAAATATAAGTGATCACAGATTTTTGTCCTTTTGCCTCTATCTCTATCCGTTTAGCTATAAAATCGATTTTTATGTTTTTCATATAAAAATTCGATTTTTGGAGGAAAATATAAGTGATTACATATTTTTGTCCTTTTGCCTCTATCTCTATCCGTTTAGCTATAAAATCGATTTTTATGTTTTTCATATAAAAATTCGATTTTTGGAAGGAAATATGAGTGATCACAGATTTTTGTCCTTTTGACTCTATCTCTACCCGTTTAGCTATAAAATCGATTTTTATGTTTTTTATATAAAAATTCGATTTTTGGAAGGAAATATGAGTGATCACAGATTTTTGTCCTTTTGCATCTATCTCTACCCGTTTAGCTATAAAATCGATTTTTATGTTTTTCATATAAAAATTCGATTTTTGGAAGGAAGTATGAGTGATCACAGATTTTTGTCCTTTTGCCTCTATATCTATCCGTTTAGCTATAAAATCGATTTTTATGTTTTTCATATAAAAATTCGATTTTTGGAAGGAAATATGAGTGATCACAGATTTTTGTCCTTTTAACTCTATCTCTATCCGTTTAGCTATAAAATCGATTTTTATGTTTTTCATATAAAAATTCGATTTTTGGAAGGAAATATGAGTGATCACAGATTTTTGTCCTTTTACTTCTATCTCTACCCGTTTAGCTATAAAATCGATTTTTATGTTTTTCATATAAAAATTCGAATTTTGGAAGAAAATATGAGTGATCACAGATTTCTGTCCTTTTGCCTCTATCTCTATCCGATTAGCTATAAAATAGATTTTTATGTTTTTTATATAAAAATTCGATTTTTGGAAGGAAATATGAGTGATCACAGATTTTTGTCCTTTTGACTCTATCTTTACCCGTTTAGCTATAAAATCGATTTTTATATTTTTCATATAAAAATTCGATTTTTGGAAGGAAATATGAGTGATCACAGATTATTGTCCGTTTAGCTATAAAATCGATTTTTATGTTTTTCATATAAAAATTCGATTTTTGGAAGGAAATATGAGTGATCACAGATTTTTGTCCTTTTGACTCTATCTCTATCCGTTTAGCTATAAAATCGATTTTTATGTTTTTCATATAAAAATTGGATTTTTGGAAGGAAATATGAGTGATCACAGATTTTTGTCCTTTTGCTTCTATCTCTATCCGTTTAGCTATAAAATCGATTTTTATGTTTTTCATATAAAAATTCGATTTTTGGAAGGAAATATGACTGATCACAGATTTCTGTCCTTTGGCCTCTATCACTACCCGTTTAGCTATAAAATCGATTTTTTGTGTTTTTCATATAAAAATTCGATTTTTGGAAGAAAATATGAGTGATCACAGATTTTTGTCCTTTTGACTCTATCTCTATCCGTTTAGCTATAAAATCGATTTTTATGTTTTTCATTAAAAATTCGATTTTTGGAAGAAAATATAAGTGATCACAGATTTTTGTCCTTTTGCCTCTATCTCTATCCGTTTAGCTATAAAATCGATTTTTATGTTTTTCATATAAAAATTCGATTTTTGGAAGAAAATATAAGTGATTACAGATTTTTGTCCTTTTGCCTCTATCTCTATCCGTTTAGCTATAAAATCGATTTTTATGTTTTTCATATAAAAATTCGATTTTTGGAAGGAAATATGAGTGATCACAGATTTTTGTCCTTTTGCTTCTATCTCTATCCGTTTAGCTATAAAATCGATTTTTATGTTTTTCATATAAAAATTCGATTTTTGGAAGGAAATATGAGTGATCACAGATTTCTGTCCTTTGGCCTCTATCTCTATCCGTTTAGCTATAAAATCGATTTTTATGTTTTTCATATAAAAATTCGATTTTTGGAAGAAAATATGAGTGATCACTGATTTTTGTCCTTTTGCCTCTATCACTACCCGTTTAGCTATAAAATCGATTTTTGTGTTTTTCATATAAAAATTCGATTTTTGGAAGAAAATATGAGTGATCACAGATTTTTGTCCTTTTGACTCTATCTCTATCCGTTCAGCTATAAAATCGATTTTTATGTTTTTCATTAAAAATTCGATTTTTGGAAGAAAATATAAGTGATCACAGATTTTTGCCGTTTTGCCTCTATCTCTATCCGTTTAGCTATAAAATCGATTTTTATGTTTTTCATATAAAAATTCGATTTTTGGAAGGAAATATGACTGATCACAGATTTCTGTCCTTTGGCCTCTATCTCTATCCGTTTAGCTATAAAATCGATTTTTATGTTTTTCATATAAAAATTCGATTTTTGGAAGGAAATATGAGTGATCACAGATTTTTGTCCTTTTGACTCTATCCCTACCCGTTTAGCTATAAAATCGATTTTTATATTTTTCATATAAAAATTCAATTTTTGGAAGGAAATATGAGTGATCACAGATTTTTGTCCGTTTAGCTATAAAATCGATTTTTATGTTTTTCATATAAAAATTCGATTTTTGGAAGGAAATATGAGTGATCACAGATTTTTGTCCTTTTGCTTCTATCTCTATCCGTTTAGCTATAAAATCGATTTTTATGTTTTTCATATAAAAATTCGATTTTTGGAAGGAAATATGAGTGATCACAGATTTCTGTCCTTTGGCCTCTATCTCTATCCGTTTAGCTATAAAATCGATTTTTATGTTTTTCATATAAAAATTCGATTTTTGGAAGGAAATATGAGTGATCACAGATTTCTGTCCTTTTGCCTCTATCGCTATCCGTTTAGCTATAAAATCGATTTTTATGTTTTTCATATAAAAATTCGTTTTTTGGAGGGAAATATGAGTGATAACAGATTTTTGTCCTTTTGCTTCTATCTCTACCCGTTTAGCTATAAAATCGATTTTTATGTTTTTCATATAAAAATTCGATTTTCTGAAGGAAATATTAGTGATCACAGATTTTTGTCCTTTTAACTCTATCTCTATCCGTTTAGCTATAAAATCGATTTTTATGTTTTTCATATAAAAATTCGATTTTTTGAAGGAAATATTAGTGATCACAGATTTTTGTCCTTTTGCCTCTATCTCTATCCGTTTAGCTATAAAATCGATTTTTATGTTTTTCATTAAAAATTCGATTTTTGGAAGGAAATATAAGTGATCACAGATTTTTGTCCTTTTGCCTCTATCTCTACCCGTTTAGCTATAAATTCGATTTTTATGTTTTTCATATAAAAATTCGATTTTTTGAAGGAAATATTAGTGATCACAGATTTTTGTCCTTTTGCCTCTATCTCTACCCGTTTAGCTATAAAATCGATTTTTATGTTTTTCATATAAAAATTCGATTTTTGGAAGAAAATATGAGTGATCACAGATTTTTGTCCTTTTGCCTCTATCTCTATCCGTTTAGCTATAAAATCGATTTTTATGTTTTTCATATAAAAATTCGATTTTTGGAAGGAAATATGAGTGATCACAGATTTTTGTCCTTTGGCCTCTATCTCTATCCGTTTAGCTATAAAATCGACTTTTATGTTTTTCATATAAAAATTCGATTTTTGGAAGGAAATAAGAGTGATCACAGATTTTTGTCCTTTTGCCTCTATCTCTATCCGTTTAGCTATAAAATCGATTTTTATGTTTTTCATTAAAAATTCGATTTTTGGAAGGAAATATAAGTGATCACAGATTTTTGTCCTTTTGCCGCTATCTCTATCCGTTTAGCTATAAAATCGATTTTTATGTTTTTCATATAAAAATTCGATTTTTGGAAGAAAATATAAGTGATTACAGATTTTTGTCCTTTTGCCTCTATCTCTATCCGTTTAGCTATAAAATCGATTTTTATGTTTTTCATATAAAAATTCGATTTTTGGAAGGAAATATGAGTGATCACAGATTTTTGTCCTTTTGACTCTATCTCTACCCGTTTAGCTATAAAATCGATTTTTATGTTTTTTATATAAAAATTCGATTTTTGGAAGGAAATATGAGTGATCACAGATTTTTGTCCTTTTGCATCTATCTCTACCCGTTTAGCTATAAAATCGATTTCTATGTTTTTCATATAAAAATTCGATTTTTGGAAGGAAATATGAGTGATCACAGATTTTTGTCCTTTTAACTCTATCTCTATCCGTTTAGCTATAAAATCGATTTTTATGTTTTTCATATAAAAATTCGATTTTTGGAAGGAAATATGAGTGATCACAGATTTTTGTCCTTTTAACTCTATCTCTATCCGTTTAGCTATAAAATCGATTTTTATGTTTTTCATATAAAAATTCGATTTTTGGAAGGAAATATGAGTGATCACAGATTTTTGTCCTTTTGCTTCTATCTCTACCCGTTTAGCTATAAAATCGATTTTTATGTTTTTCATATAAAAATTCGGTTTTTGGAAGGAAATATGACTGATCACAGATTTCTGTCCTTTGGCCTCTATCTCTATCCGTTTAGCTATAAAATCGATTTTTATGTTTTTTATATAAAAATTCGATTTTTGGAAGGAAATATGAGTGATCACAGATTTTTGTCCTTTTGACTCTATCTTTACCCGTTTAGCTATAAAATCGATTTTTATATTTTTCATATAAAAATTCGATTTTTGGAAGGAAATATGAGTGATCACAGATTATTGTCCGTTTAGCTATAAAATCGATTTTTATGTTTTTCATATAAAAATTCGATTTTTGGAAGGAAATATGAGTGATCACAGATTTTTGTCCTTTTGACTCTATCTCTATCCGTTTAGCTATAAAATCGATTTTTATGTTTTTCATATAAAAATTCGATTTTTGGAAGGAAATATGAGTGATCACAGATTTTTGTCCTTTTGCTTCTATCTCTATCCGTTTAGCTATAAAATCGATTTTTATGTTTTTCATATAAAAATTAGATTTTTGGAAGAAAATATGAGTGATCACAGATTTTTGTCCTTTTGCCTCTATCTCTATCCGTTTAGCTATAAAATCGATTTTTATGTTTTTCATATAAAAATTCGATTTTTGGAAGGAAATATGAGTGATCACAGATTTTTGTCCTTTGGCCTCTATCTCTATCCGTTTAGCTATAAAATCGATTTTTATGTTTTTCATATAAAAATTCGATTTTTGGAAGGAAATATGAGTGATCACAGATTTTTGTCCTTTGGCCTCTATCTCTATCCGTTTAGCTATAAAATCGACTTTTATGTTTTTCATATAAAAATTCGATTTTTGGAAGGAAATAAGAGTGATCACAGATTTTTGTCCTTTTGCCTCTATCTCTATCCGTTTAGCTATAAAATCGATTTTTATGTTTTTCATTAAAAATTCGATTTTTGGAAGGAAATATAAGTGATCACAGATTTTTGTCCTTTTGCCGCTATCTCTATCCGTTTAGCTATAAAATCGATTTTTATGTTTTTCATATAAAAATTCGATTTTTGGAAGGAAATAAGAGTGATCACAGATTTTTGTCCTTTTGCCTCTATCTCTATCCGTTTAGCTATAAAATCGATTTTTATGTTTTTCATTAAAAATTCGATTTTTGGAAGGAAATATAAGTGATCACAGATTTTTGTCCTTTTGCCTCTATCTCTATCCGTTTAGCTATAAAATCGATTTTTATGTTTTTCATATAAAAATTCGATTTTTGGAAGGAAATATGAGTGATCACAGATTTTTGTCCTTTTGACTCTATCTCTACCCGTTTAGCTATAAAATCGATTTTTATGTTTTTTATATAAAAATTCGATTTTTGGAAGGAAATATGAGTGATCACAGATTTTTGTCCTTTTGCATCTATCTCTACCCGTTTAGCTATAAAATCGATTTTTATGTTTTTCATATAAAAATTCGATTTTTGGAAGGAAGTATGAGTGATCACAGATTTTTGTCCTTTTGCCTCTATATCTATCCGTTTAGCTATAAAATCGATTTTTATGTTTTTCATATAAAAATTCGATTTTTGGAAGGAAATATGAGTGATCACAGATTTTTGTCCTTTTAACTCTATCTCTATCCGTTTAGCTATAAAATCGATTTTTATGTTTTTCATATAAAAATTCGATTTTTGGAAGGAAATATGAGTGATCACAGATTTTTGTCCTTTTGCTTCTATCTCTACCCGTTTAGCTATAAAATCGATTTTTATGTTTTTCATATAAAAATTCGAATTTTGGAAGAAAATATGAGTGATCACAGATTTCTGTCCTTTTGCCTCTATCTCTATCCGATTAGCTATAAAATCGATTTTTATGTTTTTCATATAAAAATTCGATTTTTGGGAGGAAATTGAGTGATCACAGATTTCTGTCCTTTGGCCTCTATCTCTATCCGTTTAGCTATAAAATCGATTTTTATGTTTTTCATATAAAAATTCGGTTTTTGGAAGGAAATATGACTGATCACAGATTTCTGTCCTTTGGCCTCTATCTCTATCCGTTTAGCTATAAAATCGATTTTTATGTTTTTTATATAAAAATTCGATTTTTGGAAGGAAATATGAGTGATCACAGATTTTTGTCCTTTTGACTCTATCTTTACCCGTTTAGCTATAAAATCGATTTTTATATTTTTCATATAAAAATTCGATTTTTGGAAGGAAATATGAGTGATCACAGATTATTGTCCGTTTAGCTATAAAATCGATTTTTATGTTTTTCATATAAAAATTCGATTTTTGGAAGGAAATATGAGTGATCACAGATTTTTGTCCTTTTGACTCTATCTCTATCCGTTTAGCTATAAAATCGATTTTTATGTTTTTCATATAAAAATTCGATTTTTGGAAGGAAATATGAGTGATCACAGATTTTTGTCCTTTTGCTTCTATCTCTATCCGTTTAGCTATAAAATCGATTTTTATGTTTTTCATATAAAAATTCGATTTTTGGAAGGAAATATGAGTGATCACAGATTTCTGTCCTTTGGCCTCTATCACTACCCGTTTAGCTATAAAATCGATTTTTTGTGTTTTTGATATAAAAATTCGATTTTTGGAAGAAAATATGAGTGATCACAGATTTTTGTCCTTTTGACTCTATCTCTATCCGTTTAGCTATAAAATCGATTTTTATGTTTTTCATTAAAAATTCGATTTTTGGAAGAAAATATAAGTGATCACAGATTTTTGTCCTTTTGCCTCTATCTCTATCCGTTTAGCTATAAAATCGATTTTTATGTTTTTCATATAAAAATTCGATTTTTGGAAGAAAATATAAGTGATTACAGATTTTTGTCCTTTTGCCTCTATCTCTATCCGTTTAGCTATAAAATCGATTTTTATGTTTTTCATATAAAAATTCGATTTTTGGAAGGAAATATGAGTGATCACAGATTTTTGTCCTTTTGACTCTATCTCTACCCGTTTAGCTATAAAATCGATTTTTATGTTTTTTATATAAAAATTCGATTTTTGGAAGGAAATATGAGTGATCACAGATTTTTGTCCTTTTGCATCTATCTCTACCCGTTTAGCTATAAAATCGATTTTTATGTTTTTCATATAAAAATTCGATTTTTGGAAGGAAGTATGAGTGATCACAGATTTTTGTCCTTTTGCCTCTATATCTATCCGTTTAGCTATAAAATCGATTTTTATGTTTTTCATATAAAAATTCGATTTTTGGAAGGAAATATGAGTGATCACAGATTTCTGTCCTTTGGCCTCTATCTCTATCCGTTTAGCTATAAAATCGATTTTTATGTTTTTCATATAAAAATTCGATTTTTGGAAGGAAATATGAGTGATCACAGATTTTTGTCCTTTTGCTTCTATCTCTACCCGTTTAGCTATAAAATCGATTTTTATGTTTTGCATATAAAAATTCGATTTTTGGGAGGAAATTGAGTGATCACAGATTTTTGTCCTTTTGACTCTATCTCTATCTGTTTAGCTATAAAATCGATTTTTATGTTTTTCATATAACAATTCGATTTTTGGAAGGAAATATTAGTGATCACAGATTTTTGTCCTTTTGCCTCTATCTCTACCCGTTTAGCTATAAAATCGATTTTTATGTTTTTCATATAAAAATTCGATTTTTGGAAGAAAATATGAGTGATCACAGATTTTTGTCCTTTTGCCTCTATCTCTATCCGTTTAGCTATAAAATCGATTTTTATGTTTTTCATTAAAAATTCGATTTTTGGAAGGAAATATAAGTGATCACAGATTTTTGTCCTTTTGCCTCTATCTCTACCCGTTTAGCTATAAAATCGATTTTTATGTTTTTCATATAAAAATTCGATTTTTGGAAGAAAATATGAGTGATCACAGATTTTTGTCCTTTTGCCTCTATCTCTATCCGTTTAGCTATAAAATCGATTTTTATGTTTTTCATTAAAAATTCGATTTTTGGAAGGAAATATAAGTGATCACAGATTTTTGTCCTTTTGCCTCTATCTCTATCCGTTTAGCTATAAAATCGATGTTTTTCATATAAAAATTCGATTTTTGGAAGAAAATATAAGTGATCACAGATTTTTGTCCTTTTGCCTCTATCTCTATCCGATTAGCTATAAAATCGATTTTTATGTTTTTCATATAAAAATTCGATTTTTGGAAGAAAATATGACTGATCACAGATTTCTGTCCTTTGGCCTCTATCTCTATCCGTTTAGCTATAAAATCGATTTTTATGTTTTTCATATAAAAATTCGATTTTTGGAAGGAAATATGAGTGATCACAGATTTTTGTCCGTTTAGCTATAAAATCGATTTATATGTTTTTCATATAAAAATTCGATTTTTGGAAGGAAATATGAGTGATCACAGATTTTTGTCCGTTTAGCTATAAAATCGATTTTTATGTTTTTCATATAAAAATTCGATTTTTGGAAGGAAATATGAGTGATCACAGATTTTTGTCCTTTTGCCTCTATCTCTATCCGATTAGCTATAAAATCGATTTTTATGTTTTTCATATAAAAATTCGATTTTTGGGAGGAAATTGAGTGATCACAGATTTCTGTCCTTTGGCCTCTATCTCTATCCGTTTAGCTATAAAATCGATTTTTATGTTTTTCATATAAAAATTTGATTTTTGGAAGAAAATATGACTGATCACAGATTTCTGTCCTTTGGCCTCTATCTCTATCCGTTTAGCTATAAAATCGATTTTTATGTTTTTCATATAAAAATTCGATTTTTGGAAGGAAATATGAGTGATCACAGATTTTTGTCCGTTTAGCTATAAAATCGATTTTTATGTTTTTCATATAAAAATTCGATTTTTGGAAGGAAATATGAGTAATCACAGATTTTTGTCCTTTTGACTCTATCTCTATCCGTTTAGCTATAAAATCGATTTTTATGTTTTTCATATAAAAATTCGATTTTTGGAAGAAAATATGAGTGATCACATATTTTTGTCCTTTTGCCTCTATCACTACCCGTTTAGCTATAAAATCGATTTTTGTGTTTTTCATATAAAAATTCGATTTTTGGAAGAAAATATGAGTGATCACAGATTTTTGTCCTTTTGCCTCTATCTCTATCCGTTTAGCTATAAAATCGATTTTTATGTTTTTCATATAAAAATTCGATTTTTGGAAGGAAATATGAGTGATCACAGATTTCTGTCCTTTGGCCTCTATCTCTATCCGTTTAGCTATAAAATCGATTTTTGTGCTTTTCATATAAAAATTCGATTTTTGGAAGAAAATATGAGATCACAGATTTTTGTCCTTTTGCCTCTATCTCTATCCGTTTAGCTATAAAATCGATTTTTATGTTTTTCATATAAAAATTCGATTTTTGGAAGGAAATATGAGTGATCACAGATTTTTGTCCTTTTGCCTCTATCACTACCCGTTTAGCTATAAAATCGATTTTTGTGCTTTTCATATAAAAATTCGATTTTTGGAAGAAAATATGAGATCACAGATTTTTGTCCTTTTGCCTCTATCTCTATCCGTTTAGCTATAAAATCGATTTTTATGTTTTTCATTAAAAATTCGATTTTTGGAAGAAAATATAAGTGATCACAGATTTTTGTCGTTTTGCCTCTATCTCTATCCGTTTAGCTATAAAATCGATTTTTATGTTTTTCATATAAAAATTCGATTTTTGGAAGGAAATATGACTGATCACAGATTTCTGTCCTTTGGCCTCTATCTCTATCCGTTTAGCTATAAAATCGATTTTTATGTTTTTTATATAAAAATTCGATTTTTGGAAGGAAATATGAGTGATCACAGATTTTTGTCCTTTTGACTCTATCTCTATCCGTTTAGCTATAAAATCGATTTTTATATTTTTCATATAAAAATTCGATTTTTGGAAGGAAATATGAGTGATCACAGATTTTTGTCCTTTTGACTCTATCTCTATCCGTTTAGCTATAAAATCGATTTTTATGTTTTTCATTAAAAATTCGATTTTTGGAAGAAAATATAAGTGATCACAGATTTTTGTCGTTTTGCCTCTATCTCTATCCGTTTAGCTATAAAATCGATTATTATGTTTTTCATATAAAAATTCGATTTTTGGAAGGAAATATGACTGATCACAGATTTCTGTGCTTTGGCCTCTATCTCTATCCGTTTAGCTATAAACTCGATTTTTATGTTTTTCATATAAAAATTCGATTTTTGGAAGGAAATATGAGTAATCACAGATTTTTGTCCTTTTGACTCTATCCCTACCCGTTTAGCTATAAAATCGATTTTTATATTTTTCATATAAAAATTCAATTTTTGGAAGGAAATATGAGTGATCACAGATTTTTGTCCGTTTAGCTATAAAATCGATTTTTATGTTTTTCATATAAAAATTCGATTTTTGGAAGGAAATATGAGTGATCACAGATTTTTGTCCTTTTGCCTCTATCTCTATCCGTTTAGCTATAAAATCGATTTTTATGTTTTTCATTAAAAATTCGATTTTTGGAAGGAAATATAAGTGATCACAGATTTTTGTCCTTTTGCCTCTATCTCTATCCGTTTAGCTATAAAATCGATTTTTATGTTTTTCATATAAAAATTCGATTTTTGGAAGAAAATATAAGTGATCACAGATTTTTGTCCTTTTGCCTCTATCTCTATCCGATTAGCTATAAAATCGATTTTTATGTTTTTCATATAAAAATTCGATTTTTGGAAGAAAATATGACTGATCACAGATTTCTGTCCTTTGGCCTCTATCTCTATCCGTTTAGCTATAAAATCGATTTTTATGTTTTTCATATAAAAATTCGATTTTTGGAAGGAAATATGAGTGATCACAGATTTTTGTCCGTTTAGCTATAAAATCGATTTTTATGTTTTTCATATAAAAATTCGATTTTTGGAAGGAAATATGAGTGATCACAGATTTTTGTCCGTTTAGCTATAAAATCGATTTTTATGTTTTTCATATAAAAATTCGATTTTTGGAAGGAAATATGAGTGATCACAGATTTTTGTCCTTTTGACTCTATCTCTATCCGTTTAGCTATAAAATCGATTTTTATGTTTTTCATTAAAAATTCGATTTTTGGAAGAAAATATAAGTGATCACAGATTTTTGTCGTTTTGCCTCTATCTCTATCCGTTTAGCTATAAAATCGATTATTATGTTTTTCATATAAAAATTCGATTTTTGGAAGGAAATATGACTGATCACAGATTTCTGTCCTTTGGCCTCTATCTCTATCCGTTTAGCTATAAAATCGATTTTTATGTTTTTCATATAAAAATTCGATTTTTGGAAGGAAATATGAGTAATCACAGATTTTTGTCCTTTTGACTCTATCCCTACCCGTTTAGCTATAAAATCGATTTTTATATTTTTCATATAAAAATTCAATTTTTGGAAGGAAATATGAGTGATCACAGATTTTTGTCCGTTTAGCTATAAAATCGATTTTTATGTTTTTCATATAAAAATTCGATTTTTGGAAGGAAATATGAGTGATCACAGATTTTTGTCCTTTTGACTCTATCTCTATCCGTTTAACTATAAAATCGATTTTTATGTTTTTCATATAAAAATTCGATCTTTTGAAGGAAATATTAGTGATCACAGATTTTTGTCCTTTTAACTCTATCTCTATCCGTTTAGCTATAAAATCGATTTTTATGTTTTTCATATAAAAATTCGATTTTTGGAAGGAAATATTAGTGATCACAGATTTTTGTCCTTTTGCCTCTATCTCTACCCGTTTAGCTATAAAATCGATTTTTATGTTTTTCATATAAAAATTCGATTTTTGGAAGAAAATATGAGTGATCACAGATTTTTGTCCTTTTGCCTCTATCTCTATCCGTTTAGCTATAAAATCGATTTTTATGTTTTTCATATAAAAATTCGATTTTTGGAAGAAAATATAAGTGATTACAGATTTTTGTCCTTTTGCCTCTATCTCTATCCGTTTAGCTATAAAATCGACTTTTATGTTTTTCATATAAAAATTCGATTTTTGGAAGGAAATATGAGTGATCACAGATTTTTGTCCTTTTGACTCTATCTCTACCCGTTTAGCTATAAAATCGATTTTTATGTTTTTTATATAAAAATTCGATTTTTGGAAGGAAATATGAGTGATCACAGATTTTTGTCCTTTTGCATCTATCTCTACCCGTTTAGCTATAAAATCGATTTTTATGTTTTTCATATAAAAATTCGATTTTTGGAAGGAAGTATGAGTGATCACATATTTTTGTCCTTTTGCCTCTATATCTATCCGTTTAGCTATAAAATCGATTTTTATGTTTTTCATATAAAAATTCGATTTTTGGAAGGAAATATGAGTGATCACAGATTTTTGTCCTTTTAACTCTATCTCTATCCGTTTAGCTATAAAATCAATTTTTATGTTTTTCATATAAAAATTCGATTTTTGGATGGAAATATGAGTGATCACAGATTTTTGTCCTTTTGCTTCTATCTCTACCCGTTTAGCTATAAAATCGATTTTTATGTTTTTCATATAAAAATTCGAATTTTGGAAGAAAATATGAGTGATCACAGATTTCTGTCCTTTTGCCTCTATCTCTATCCGATTAGCTATAAAATCGATTTTTATGTTTTTCATATAAAAATTCGATTTTTGGGAGGAAATTGAGTGAACACAGATTTTTGTCCTTTTGACTCTATCTCTATCTGTTTAGCTATAAAATCGATTTTTGTGTTTTTCATATAAAAATTCGATTTTTGGAAGAAAATATGACTGATCACAGATTTCTGTCCTTTGGCCTCTATCTCTATCCGTTTAGCTATAAAATCGATTTTTATGTTTTTCATATAAAAATTCGATTTTTGGAAGGAAATATGAGTGATCACAGATTTTTGTCCTTTTGACTCTATCTCTATCCGTTTAGCTATAAAATCGATTTTTATGTTTTTCATATAAAAATTCGATTTTTGGAAGAAAATATGAGTGATCACAGATTTTTGTCCTTTTGCCTCTATCACTACCCGTTTAGCTATAAAATCGATTTTTATGTTTTTCATATAAAAATTCGATTTTTGGAAGAAAATATGAGTGATCACAGATTTTTGTCCTTTTGCTTCTATCTCTACCCGTTTAGCTATAAAATCGATTTTTATGTTTTTCATATAAAAATTCGATTTTTGGAAGAAAATATGAGTGATCACAGATTTCTGTCCTTTTGCCTCTATCTCTATCCGATTAGCTATAAAATCGATTTTTATGTTTTTCATATAAAAATTCGATTTTTGGGAGGAAATTGAGTGATCACAGATTTTTGTCTTTTGACTCTATCTCTATCTGTTTAGCTATAAAATCGATTTTTGTGTTTTTCATATAAAAATTCGATTTTTGGAAGAAAATATGACTGATCACAGATTTCTGTCCTTTGGCCTCTATCTCTATCCGTTTAGCTATAAAATCGATTTTTATGTTTTTCATATAAAAATTCGATTTTTGGAAGGAAATATGAGTGATCACAGATTTTTGTCCTTTTGACTCTATCTCTACCCGTTTAGCTATAAAATCGATTTTTATGTTTTTCATATAAAAATTCGATTTTTGGAAGGAAATATGAGTGATCACAGATTTTTGTCCGTTTAGCTATAAAATCGATTTTTATGTTTTTCATATAAAAATTCGATTTTTGGAAGGAAATATGAGTGATCACAGATTTTTTTCCTTTTGACTCTATCTCTACCCGTTTAGCTATAAAATCGATTTTTATGTTTTTTATATAAAAATTCGATTTTTGGAAGGAAATATGAGTGATCACAGATTTTTGTCCTTTTGCATCTATCTCTACCCGTTTAGCTATAAAATCGATTTTTATGTTTTTCATATAAAAATTCGATTTTTGGAAGGAAGTATGAGTGATCACAGATTTTTGTCCTTTTGCCTCTATATCTATCCGTTTAGCTATAAAATCGATTTTTATGTTTTTCATATAAAAATTCGATTTTTGGAAGGAAATATGAGTGATCACAGATTTTTGTCCTTTTAACTCTATCTCTATCCGTTTAGCTATAAAATCGATTTTTATGTTTTTCATATAAAAATTCGATTTTTGGAAGGAAATATGAGTGATCACAGATTTTTGTCCTTTTGCTTCTATCTCTACCCGTTTAGCTATAAAATAGATTTTTATGTTTTTCATATAAAAATTCGATTTTTGGAAGAAAATAGAAGTGATCACAGATTTCTGTCCTTTTGCCTCTATCTCTATCCGATTAGCTATAAAATCGATTTTTATGTTTTTCATATAAAAATTCGATTTTTGGAAGAAAGTATGACTGATCACAGATTTCTGTCCTTTGGCCTCTATCTCTATCCGTTTAGCTATAAAATCGATTTTTATGTTTTTCATATAAAAATTCGATTTTTGGAAGGAAATATGAGTGATCACAGATTTTTGTCCTTTTGACTCTATCTCTACCCGTTTAGCTATAAAATCGATTTTTATGTTTTTCATATAAAAATTCGATTTTTGGAAGGAAATATGAGTGATCACAGATTTTTATCCGTTTAGCTATAAAATCGATTTTTATGTTTTTCATATAAAAATTCGATTTTTGGAAGGAAATATGAGTGATCACAGATTTTTGTCCTTTTGACTCTATCTCTATCCGTTTAGCTATAAAATCGATTTTTGTGTTTTTCATATAAAAATTCGATTTTTGGAAGGAAATATGAGTGATCACAGATTTTTGTCCTTTTGACTCTATCTCTACCCGTTTAGCTATAAAATCGATTTTTATGTTTTTCATATAAAAATTCGATTTTTGGAAGAAAATATGAGTGATCACAGATTTCTGTCCTTTTGCCTCTATCTCTATCCGATTAGCTATAAAATCGATTTTTATGTTTTTCATATAAAAATTCGATTTTTGGGAGGAAATTGAGTGATCACAGATTTTTGTCCTTTTGACTCTATCTCTATCTGTTTAGCTATAAAATCGATTTTTATGTTTTTCATATAAAAATTCGATTTTTGGAAGGAAATATGAGTGATCACAGATTTCTGTCCTTTTGCCTCTATCTCTACCCGTTTAGCTATAAAATCGATTTTTATGTTTTTCATATAAAAATTCGATTTTTGGAAGGAAATATGAATGATCACAGATTTTTGTCCTTTTGACTCTATCTCTATCCGTTTAGCTATAAAATCGATTTTTATGTTTTTCATTAAAAATTCGATTTTTGGAAGGAAATATAAGTGATCACAGATTTTTGTCCTTTTGCCTATATCTCTATCCGTTTAGCTATAAAATCGATTTTTATGTTTTTCATATAAAAATTCGATTTTTGGAAGGAAATATGAGTAATCACAGATTTCTGTGCTTTTGCCTCTATCTCTACCCGTTTAGCTATAAAATCGATTTTTATGTTTTTCATATAAAAATTCGATTTTTGGAAGGAAATATGAGTGATCACAGATTTTTGTCCTTTTGACTCTATCTCTATCCGTTTAGCTATAAAATCGATTTTTATGTTTTTCATATAAAAATTCGATTTTTGGAACGAAATATGAGTGATCACAGATTTTTGTCCTTTTGCCTCTATCTCTATCCGTTTAGCTATAAAATCGATTTTTATGTTTTTCATTAAAAATTCGATTTTTGGAAGGAAATATAAGTGATCACAGATTTTTGTCCTTTTGCCTCTATCTCTATCCGTTTAGCTATAAAATCGATTTTTATGTTTTTCATATAAAAATTCGATTTTTGGAAGAAAATATAAGTGATTACAGATTTTTGTCCTTTTGCCTCTATCTCTATCCGTTTAGCTATAAAATCGACTTTTATGTTTTTCATATAAAAATTCGATTTTTGGAAGGAAATATGAGTGATCACAGATTTTTGTCCTTTTGACTCTATCTCTACCCGTTTAGCTATAAAATCGATTTTTATGTTTTTTATATAAAAATTCGATTTTTGGAAGGAAATATGAGTGATCACAGATTTTTGTCCTTTTGCATCTATCTCTACCCGTTTAGCTATAAAATCGATTTTTATGTTTTTCATATAAAAATTCGATTTTTGGAAGGAAGTATGAGTGATCACAGATTTTTGTCCTTTTGCCTCTATATCTATCCGTTTAGCTATAAAATCGATTTTTATGTTTTTCATATAAAAATTCGATTTTTGGAAGGAAATATGAGTGATCACAGATTTTTGTCCTTTTAACTCTATCTCTATCCGTTTAGCTATAAAATCGATTTTTATGTTTTTCATATAAAAATTCGATTTTTAGAAGGAAATATGAGTGATCACAGATTTTTGTCCTTTTGCTTCTATCTCTACCCGTTTAGCTATAAAATCGATTTTTATGTTTTTCATATAAAAATTCGAATTTTGGAAGAAAATATGAGTGATCACAGATTTCTGTCCTTTTGCCTCTATCTCTATCCGATTAGCTATAAAATCGATTTTTATGTTTTTCATATAAAAATTCGATTTTTGGGAGGAAATTGAGTGATCACAGATTTTTGTCCTTTTGACTCTATCTCTATCTGTTTAGCTATAAAATCGATTTTTGTGTTTTTCATATAAAAATTCGATTTTTGGAAGAAAATATGACTGATCACAGATTTCTGTCCTTTGGCCTCTATCTCTATCCGTTTAGCTATAAAATCGATTTTTATGTTTTTCATATAAAAATTCGATTTTTGGAAGGAAATATGAGTGATCACAGATTTTTGTCCGTTTAGCTATAAAATCGATTTTTATGTTTTTCATATAAAAATTCGATTTTTGGAAGGAAATATGAGTGATCACAGATTTTTGTCCTTTTGACTCTATCTCTATCCGTTTAGCTATAAAATCGATTTTTATGTTTTTCATATAAAAATTCGATTTTTGGAAGAAAATATGAGTGATCACAGATTTTTGTCCTTTTGCCTCTATCACTACCCGTTTAGCTATAAAATCGATTTTTATGTTTTTCATATAAAAATTCGATTTTTGGAAGAAAATATGAGTGATCACAGATTTTTGTCCTTTTGCTTCTATCTCTACCCGTTTAGCTATAAAATCTATTTTTATGTTTTTCATATAAAAATTCGATTTTTGGAAGAAAATATGAGTGATCACAGATTTCTGTCCTTTGGCCTCTATCTCTATCCGTTTAGCTATAAAATCGATTTTTATGTTTTTCATATAAAAATTCGATTTTTGGGAGGAAATTGAGTGATCACAGATTTTTGTCTTTTGACTCTATCTCTATCTGTTTAGCTATAAAATCGATTTTTGTGTTTTTCATATAAAAATTCGATTTTTGGAAGAAAATATGACTGATCACAGATTTCTGTCCTTTGGCCTCTATCTCTA
Organism: Protocalliphora azurea; assembly: GCA_932274085.1. Taxonomy (NCBI): domain Eukaryota; kingdom Metazoa; phylum Arthropoda; class Insecta; order Diptera; family Calliphoridae; genus Protocalliphora; species Protocalliphora azurea. Next base: position 135,198,851 of record OW026522.1, on the reverse strand, counting down.
TCCGTTTAGCTATAAAATCGATTTTTATGTTTTTCATATAAAAATTCGATTTTTGGAAGGAAATATGAGTGATCACAGATTTTTGTCCTTTTGACTCTATCTCTACCCGTTTAGCTATAAAATCGATTTTTATGTTTTTCATATAAAAATTCGATTTTTGGAAGGAAGTATGAGTGATCACAGATTTTTGTCCTTTTGCCTCTATATCTATCCGTTTAGCTATAAAATCGATTTTTATGTTTCTCATATAAAAATTCGATTTTTGGAAGGAAATATGAGTGATCACAGATTTTTGTCCTTTTAACTCTATCTCTATCCGTTTAGCTATAAAATCGATTTTTATGTTTTTCATATAAAAATTCGATTTTTGGAAGGAAATATGAGTGATCACAGATTTTTGTCCTTTTGCTTCTATCTCTACCCGTTTAGCTATAAAATCGATTTTTATGTTTTTCATATAAAAATTCGATTTTTGGAAGAAAATAGGAGTGATCACAGATTTCTGTCCTTTTGCCTCTATCTCTATCCGATTAGCTATAAAATCGATTTTTATGTTTTTCATATAAAAATTCGATTTTTGGAAGAAAGTATGACTGATCACAGATTTCTGTCCTTTGGCCTCTATCTCTATCCGTTTAGCTATAAAATCGATTTTTATGTTTTTCATATAAAAATTCGATTTTTGGAAGGAAATATGAGTGATCACAGATTTTTGTCCTTTTGACTCTATCTCTACCCGTTTAGCTATAAAATCGATTTTTATGTTTTTCATATAAAAATTCGATTTTTGGAAGGAAATATGAGTGATCACAGATTTTTATCCGTTTAGCTATAAAATCGATTTTTATGTTTTTCATATAAAAATTCGATTTTTGGAAGGAAATATGAGTGATCACAGATTTTTGTCCTTTTGACTCTATCTCTATCCGTTTAGCTATAAAATCGATTTTTGTGCTTTTCATATAAAAATTCGATTTTTGGAAGGAAATATGAGTGATCACAGATTTTTGTCCTTTTGACTCTATCTCTACCCGTTTAGCTATAAAATCGATTTTTATGTTTTTCATATAAAAATTCGATTTTTGGAAGAAAATATGAGTGATCACAGATTTCTGTCCTTTTGCCTCTATCTCTATCCGATTAGCTATAAAATCGATTTTTATGTTTTTCATATAAAAATTCGATTTTTGGGAGGAAATTGAGTGATCACAGATTTTTGTCCTTTTGACTCTATCTCTATCTGTTTAGCTATAAAATCGATTTTTGTGTTTTTCATATAAAAATTCGATTTTTGGAAGAAAATATGACTGATCACAGATTTCTGTCCTTTGGCCTCTATCTCTATCCGTTTAGCTATAAAATCGATTTTTATGTTTTTCATATAAAAATTCGATTTTTGGAAGGAAATATGAGTGATCACAGATTTTTGTCCTTTTGACTCTATCTCTACCCATTTAGCTATAAAATCGATTTTTATGTTTTTCATATAAAAATTCGATTTTTGGAAGGAAATATGAGTGATCACAGATTTTTGTCCGTTTAGCTATAAAATCGATTTTTATGTTTTTCATATAAAAATTCGATTTTTGGAAGAAAATATGAGTGATCACAGATTTCTGTCCTTTTGCCTCTATCTCTACCCGTTTAGCTATAAAATCGATTTTTATGTTTTTCATATAAAAATTCGATTTTTGGAAGGAAATATGAATGATCACAGATTTTTGTCCTTTTGACTCTATCTCTATCCGTTTAGCTATAAAATCGATTTTTATGTTTTTCATTAAAAATTCGATTTTTGGAAGGAAATATAAGTGATCACAGATTTTTGTCCTTTTGCCTATATCTCTATCCGTTTAGCTATAAAATCGATTTTTATGTTTTTCATATAAAAATTCGATTTTTGGAAGGAAATATGAGTAATCACAGATTTCTGTGCTTTTGCCTCTATCTCTACCCGTTTAGCTATAAAATCGATTTTTATGTTTTTCATATAAAAATTCGATTTTTGGAAGGAAATATGAGTGATCACAGATTTTTGTCCTTTTGACTCTATCTCTATCCGTTTAGCTATAAAATCGATTTTTATGTTTTTCATATAAAAATTCGATTTTTGGAACGAAATATGAGTGATCACAGATTTTTGTCCTTTTGCCTCTATCTCTATCCGTTTAGCTATAAAATCGATTTTTATGTTTTTCATTAAAAATTCGATTTTTGGAAGGAAATATAAGTGATCACAGATTTTTGTCCTTTTGCCTCTATCTCTATCCGTTTAGCTATAAAATCGATTTTTATGTTTTTCATATAAAAATTCGATTTTTGGAAGAAAATATAAGTGATTACAGATTTTTGTCCTTTTGCCTCTATCTCTATCCGTTTAGCTATAAAATCGACTTTTATGTTTTTCATATAAAAATTCGATTTTTGGAAGGAAATATGAGTGATCACAGATTTTTGTCCTTTTGACTCTATCTCTACCCGTTTAGCTATAAAATCGATTTTTATGTTTTTTATATAAAAATTCGATTTTTGGAAGGAAATATGAGTGATCACAGATTTTTGTCCTTTTGCCTCTATCTCTATCCGTTTAGCTATAAAATCGATTTTTATGTTTTTCATTAAAAATTCGATTTTTGGAAGGAAATATAAGTGATCACAGATTTTTGTCCTTTTGCCTCTATCTCTATCCGTTTAGCTATAAAATCGATTTTTATGTTTTTCATATAAAAATTCGATTTTTGGAAGAAAATATAAGTGATTACAGATTTTTGTCCTTTTGCCTCTATCTCTATCCGTTTAGCTATAAAATCGATTTTTATGTTTTTCATTAAAAATTCGATTTTTGGAAGGAAATATAAGTGATCACAGATTTTTGTCCTTTTGCCTCTATCTCTATCCGTTTAGCTATAAAATCGATTTTTATGTTTTTCATATAAAAATTCGATTTTTGGAAGAAAATATAAGTGATTACAGATTTTTGTCCTTTTGCCTCTATCTCTATCCGTTTAGCTATAAAATCGACTTTTATGTTTTTCATATAAAAATTCGATTTTTGGAAGGAAATATGAGTGATCACAGATTTTTGTCCTTTTGACTCTATCTCTATCCGTTTAGCTATAAAATCGATTTTTATGTTTTTCATTAAAAATTCGATTTTTGGAAGGAAATATAAGTGATCACAGATTTTTGTCCTTTTGCCTCTATCTCTATCCGTTTAGCTATAAAATCGATTTTTATGTTTTTCATATAAAAATTCGATTTTTGGAAGAAAATATAAGTGATTACAGATTTTTGTCCTTTTGCCTCTATCTCTATCCGTTTAGCTATAAAATCGACTTTTATGTTTTTCATATAAAAATTCGATTTTTGGAAGGAAATATGAGTGATCACAGATTTTTGTCCTTTTGACTCTATCTCTACCCGTTTAGCTATAAAATCGATTTTTATGTTTTTTATATAAAAATTCGATTTTTGGAAGGAAATATGAGTGATCACAGATTTTTGTCCTTTTGCATCTATCTCTACCCGTTTAGCTATAAAATCGATTTTTATGTTTTTCATATAAAAATTCGATTTTTGGAAGGAAGTATGAGTGATCACAGATTTTTGTCCTTTTGCCTCTATATCTATCCGTTTAGCTATAAAATCGATTTTTATGTTTTTCATATAAAAATTCGATTTTTGGAAGGAAATATGAGTGATCACAGATTTTTGTCCTTTTAACTCTATCTCTATCCGTTTAGCTATAAAATCGATTTTTATGTTTTTCATATAAAAATTCGATTTTTGGAAGGAAATATGAGTGATCACAGATTTTTGTCCTTTTGCTTCTATCTCTACCCGTTTAGCTATAAAATCGATTTTTATGTTTTTCATATAAAAATTCGAATTTTGGAAGAAAATATGAGTGATCACAGATTTTTGTCCTTTTGACTCTATCTCTACCCGTTTAGCTATAAAATCGATTTTTATGTTTTTCATATAAAAATTCGATTTTTGGAAGGAAATATGAGTGATCACAGATTTTTATCCGTTTAGCTATAAAATCGATTTTTATGTTTTTCATATAAAAATTCGATTTTTGGAAGGAAATATGAGTGATCACAGATTTTTGTCCTTTTGACTCTATCTCTATCCGTTTAGCTATAAAATCGATTTTTGTGCTTTTCATATAAAAATTCGATTTTTGGAAGGAAATATGAGTGATCACAGATTTTTGTCCTTTTGACTCTATCTCTACCCGTTTAGCTATAAAATCGATTTTTATGTTTTTCATATAAAAATTCGATTTTTGGAAGAAAATATGAGTGATCACAGATTTCTGTCCTTTTGCCTCTATCTCTATCCGATTAGCTATAAAATCGATTTTTATGTTTTTCATATAAAAATTCGATTTTTGGGAGGAAATTGAGTGATCACAGATTTTTGTCCTTTTGACTCTATCTCTATCTGTTTAGCTATAAAATCGATTTTTGTGTTTTTCATATAAAAATTCGATTTTTGGAAGAAAATATGACTGATCACAGATTTCTGTCCTTTGGCCTCTATCTCTATCCGTTTAGCTATAAAATCGATTTTTATGTTTTTCATATAAAAATTCGATTTTTGGAAGGAAATATGAGTGATCACAGATTTTTGTCCTTTTGACTCTATCTCTACCCATTTAGCTATAAAATCGATTTTTATGTTTTTCATATAAAAATTCGATTTTTGGAAGGAAATATGAGTGATCACAGATTTTTGTCCGTTTAGCTATAAAATCGATTTTTATGTTTTTCATATAAAAATTCGATTTTTGGAAGAAAATATGAGTGATCACAGATTTCTGTCCTTTTGCCTCTATCTCTACCCGTTTAGCTATAAAATCGATTTTTATGTTTTTCATATAAAAATTCGATTTTTGGAAGGAAATATGAATGATCACAGATTTTTGTCCTTTTGACTCTATCTCTATCCGTTTAGCTATAAAATCGATTTTTATGTTTTTCATTAAAAATTCGATTTTTGGAAGGAAATATAAGTGATCACAGATTTTTGTCCTTTTGACTCTATCTCTATCTGTTTAGCTATAAAATCGATTTTTGTGTTTTTCATATAAAAATTCGATTTTTGGAAGAAAATATGACTGATCACAGATTTCTGTCCTTTGGCCTCTATCTCTATCCGTTTAGCTATAAAATCGATTTTTATGTTTTTCATATAAAAATTCGATTTTTGGAAGGAAATATGAGTGATCACAGATTTTTGTCCGTTTAGCTATAAAATCGATTTTTATGTTTTTCATATAAAAATTCGATTTTTGGAAGGAAATATGAGTGATCACAGATTTTTGTCCTTTTGACTCTATCTCTATCCGTTTAGCTATAAAATCGATTTTTATGTTTTTCATATAAAAATTCGATTTTTGGAAGAAAATATGAGTGATCACAGATTTTTGTCCTTTTGCCTCTATCACTACCCGTTTAGCTATAAAATCGATTTTTATGTTTTTCATATAAAAATTCGATTTTTGGAAGAAAATATGAGTGATCACAGATTTTTGTCCTTTTGCTTCTATCTCTACCCGTTTAGCTATAAAATCGATTTTTATGTTTTTCATATAAAAATTCGATTTTTGGAAGAAAATATGAGTGATCACAGATTTCTGTCCTTTGGCCTCTATCTCTATCCGTTTAGCTATAAAATCGATTTTTATGTTTTTCATATAAAAATTCGATTTTTGGGAGGAAATTGAGTGATCACAGATTTTTGTCTTTTGACTCTATCTCTATCTGTTTAGCTATAAAATCGATTTTTGTGTTTTTCATATAAAAATTCGATTTTTGGAAGAAAATATGACTGATCACAGATTTCTGTCCTTTGGCCTCTATCTCTATCCGTTTAGCTATAAAATCGATTTTTATGTTTTTCATATAAAAATTCGATTTTTGGAAGGAAATATGAGTGATCACAGATTTTTGTCCTTTTGACTCTATCTCTACCCGTTTAGCTATAAAATCGATTTTTATGTTTTTCATATAAAAATTCGATTTTTGGAAGGAAGTATGAGTGATCACAGATTTTTGTCCTTTTGCCTCTATATCTATCCGTTTAGCTATAAAATCGATTTTTATGTTTCTCATATAAAAATTCGATTTTTGGAAGGAAATATGAGTGATCACAGATTTTTGTCCTTTTAACTCTATCTCTATCCGTTTAGCTATAAAATAGATTTTTATGTTTTTCATATAAAAATTCGATTTTTGGAAGGAAATATGAGTGATCACAGATTTTTGTCCTTTTGCTTCTATCTCTACCCGTTTAGCTATAAAATCGATTTTTATGTTTTTCATATAAAAATTCGATTTTTGGAAGAAAATAGGAGTGATCACAGATTTCTGTCCTTTTGCCTCTATCTCTATCCGATTAGCTATAAAATCGGTTTTTATGTTTTTCATATAAAAATTCGATTTTTGGAAGAAAGTATGACTGATCACAGATTTCTGTCCTTTGGCCTCTATCTCTATCCGTTTAGCTATAAAATCGATTTTTATGTTTTTCATATAAAAATTCGATTTTTGGAAGGAAATATGAGTGATCACAGATTTTTGTCCTTTTGACTCTATCTCTACCCGTTTAGCTATAAAATCGATTTTTATGTTTTTCATATAAAAATTCGATTTTTGGAAGGAAATATGAGTGATCACAGATTTTTATCCGTTTAGCTATAAAATCGATTTTTATGTTTTTCATATAAAAATTCGATTTTTGGAAGGAAATATGAGTGATCACAGATTTTTGTCCTTTTGACTCTATCTCTATCCGTTTAGCTATAAAATCGATTTTTGTGCTTTTCATATAAAAATTCGATTTTTGGAAGGAAATATGAGTGATCACAGATTTTTGTCCTTTTGACTCTATCTCTACCCGTTTAGCTATAAAATCGATTTTTATGTTTTTCATATAAAAATTCGATTTTTGGAAGAAAATATGAGTGATCACAGATTTCTGTCCTTTTGCCTCTATCTCTATCCGATTAGCTATAAAATCGATTTTTATGTTTTTCATATAAAAATTCGATTTTTGGGAGGAAATTGAGTGATCACAGATTTTTGTCCTTTTGACTCTATCTCTATCTGTTTAGCTATAAAATCGATTTTTGTGTTTTTCATATAAAAATTCGATTTTTGGAAGAAAATATGACTGATCACAGATTTCTGTCCTTTGGCCTCTATCTCTATCCGTTTAGCTATAAAATCGATTTTTATGTTTTTCATATAAAAATTCGATTTTTGGAAGGAAATATGAGTGATCACAGATTTCTGTCCTTTTGCCTCTATCTCTATCCGATTAGCTATAAAATCGATTTTTATGTTTTTCATATAAAAATTCGATTTTTGGGAGGAAATTGAGTGATCACAGATTTTTGTCCTTTTGACTCTATCTCTATCTGTTTAGCTATAAAATCGATTTTTGTGTTTTTCATATAAAAATTCGATTTTTGGAAGAAAATATGACTGATCACAGATTTCTGTCCTTTGGCCTCTATCTCTATCCGTTTAGCTATAAAATCGATTTTTATGTTTTTCATATAAAAATTCGATTTTTGGAAGGAAATATGAGTGATCACAGATTTTTGTCCTTTTGACTCTATCTCTACCCATTTAGCTATAAAATCGATTTTTATGTTTTTCATATAAAAATTCGATTTTTGGAAGGAAATATGAGTGATCACAGATTTTTGTCCATTTAGCTATAAAATCGATTTTTATGTTTTTCATATAAAAATTCGATTTTTGGAAGGAAATATGAGTGATCACAGATTTTTGTCCTTTTGACTCTATCTCTACCCGTTTAGCTATAAAATCGATTTTTATGTTTTTTATATAAAAATTCGATTTTTGGAAGGAAATATGAGTGATCACAGATTTTTGTCCTTTTGCATCTATCTCTACCCGTTTAGCTATAAAATCGATTTCTATGTTTTTCATATAAAAATTCGATTTTTGGAAGGAAATATGAGTGATCACAGATTTTTGTCCTTTTAACTCTATCTCTATCCGTTTAGCTATAAAATCGATTTTTATGTTTTTCATATAAAAATTCGATTTTTGGAAGGAAATATGAGTGATCACAGATTTTTGTCCTTTTGCTTCTATCTCTACCTGTTTAGCTATAAAATCGATTTTTATGTTTTTCATATAAAAATTCGATTTTTGGAAGGAAATATGAGTGATCACAGATTTCTGTCCTTTTGCCTCTATCTCTATCCGATTAGCTATAAAATCGATTTTTATGTTTTTCATATAAAAATTCGATTTTTGGGAGGAAATTGAGTGATCAGAGATTTTTGTCCTTTTCACTCTATCTCTATCTGTTTAGCTATAAAATCGATTTTTATGTTTTTCATATAAAAATTCTATTTTTGGAAGGAAATATGAGTGATCACAGATTTTTGTCCTTTTAACTCTATCTCTATCCGTTTAGCTATAAAATCGATTTTTATGTTTTTCATATAAAAATTCGATTTTTGGAAGGAAATATGAGTGATCACAGATTTCTGTCCTTTTGCCTCTATCTCTATCCGATTAGCTATAAAATCGATTTTTATGTTTTTCATATAAAAATTCGATTTTTGGAAGGAAATATGAGTGATCACAGATTTTTGTCCTTTTGCATCTATCTCTACCCGTTTAGCTATAAAATCGATTTCTATGTTTTTCATATAAAAATTCGATTTTTGGAAGGAAATATGAGTGATCACAGATTTTTGTCCTTTTAACTCTATCTCTATCCGATTAGCTATAAAATCGGTTTTTATGTTTTTCATATAAAAATTCGATTTTTGGAAGAAAGTATGACTGATCACAGATTTCTGTCCTTTGGCCTCTATCTCTATCCGTTTAGCTATAAAATCGATTTTTATGTTTTTCATATAAAAATTCGATTTTTGGAAGGAAATATGAGTGATCACAGATTTTTGTCCTTTTGACTCTATCTCTACCCGTTTAGCTATAAAATCGATTTTTATGTTTTTCATATAAAAATTCGATTTTTGGAAGGAAATATGAGTGATCACAGATTTTTATCCGTTTAGCTATAAAATCGATTTTTATGTTTTTCATATAAAAATTCGATTTTTGGAAGGAAATATGAGTGATCACAGATTTTTGTCCTTTTGACTCTATCTCTATCCGTTTAGCTATAAAATCGATTTTTGTGCTTTTCATATAAAAATTCGATTTTTGGAAGGAAATATGAGTGATCACAGATTTTTGTCCTTTTGACTCTATCTCTACCCGTTTAGCTATAAAATCGATTTTTATGTTTTTCATATAAAAATTCGATTTTTGGAAGAAAATATGAGTGATCACAGATTTCTGTCCTTTTGCCTCTATCTCTATCCGATTAGCTATAAAATCGATTTTTATGTTTTTCATATAAAAATTCGATTTTTGGGAGGAAATTGAGTGATCACAGATTTTTGTCCTTTTGACTCTATCTCTATCTGTTTAGCTATAAAATCGATTTTTGTGTTTTTCATATAAAAATTCGATTTTTGGAAGAAAATATGACTGATCACAGATTTCTGTCCTTTGGCCTCTATCTCTATCCGTTTAGCTATAAAATCGATTTTTATGTTTTTCATATAAAAATTCGATTTTTGGAAGGAAATATGAGTGATCACAGATTTCTGTCCTTTTGCCTCTATCTCTATCCGATTAGCTATAAAATCGATTTTTATGTTTTTCATATAAAAATTCGATTTTTGGGAGGAAATTGAGTGATCACAGATTTTTGTCCTTTTGACTCTATCTCTATCTGTTTAGCTATAAAATCGATTTTTGTGTTTTTCATATAAAAATTCGATTTTTGGAAGAAAATATGACTGATCACAGATTTCTGTCCTTTGGCCTCTATCTCTATCCGTTTAGCTATAAAATCGATTTTTATGTTTTTCATATAAAAATTCGATTTTTGGAAGGAAATATGAGTGATCACAGATTTTTGTCCTTTTGACTCTATCTCTACCCATTTAGCTATAAAATCGATTTTTATGTTTTTCATATAAAAATTCGATTTTTGGAAGGAAATATGAGTGATCACAGATTTTTGTCCATTTAGCTATAAAATCGATTTTTATGTTTTTCATATAAAAATTCGATTTTTGGAAGGAAATATGAGTGATCACAGATTTTTGTCCTTTTGACTCTATCTCTACCCGTTTAGCTATAAAATCGATTTTTATGTTTTTTATATAAAAATTCGATTTTTGGAAGGAAATATGAGTGATCACAGATTTTTGTCCTTTTGCATCTATCTCTACCCGTTTAGCTATAAAATCGATTTCTATGTTTTTCATATAAAAATTCGATTTTTGGAAGGAAATATGAGTGATCACAGATTTTTGTCCTTTTAACTCTATCTCTATCCGTTTAGCTATAAAATCGATTTTTATGTTTTTCATATAAAAATTCGATTTTTGGAAGGAAATATGAGTGATCACAGATTTTTGTCCTTTTGCTTCTATCTCTACCTGTTTAGCTATAAAATCGATTTTTATGTTTTTCATATAAAAATTCGATTTTTGGAAGGAAATATGAGTGATCACAGATTTCTGTCCTTTTGCCTCTATCTCTATCCGATTAGCTATAAAATCGATTTTTATGTTTTTCATATAAAAATTCGATTTTTGGGAGGAAATTGAGTGATCAGAGATTTTTGTCCTTTTCACTCTATCTCTATCTGTTTAGCTATAAAATCGATTTTTATGTTTTTCATATAAAAATTCTATTTTTGGAAGGAAATATGAGTGATCACAGATTTTTGTCCTTTTAACTCTATCTCTATCCGTTTAGCTATAAAATCGATTTTTATGTTTTTCATATAAAAATTCGATTTTTGGAAGGAAATATGAGTGATCACAGATTTCTGTCCTTTTGCCTCTATCTCTATCCGATTAGCTATAAAATCGATTTTTATGTTTTTCATATAAAAATTCGATTTTTGGAAGGAAATATGAGTGATCACAGATTTTTGTCCTTTTGCATCTATCTCTACCCGTTTAGCTATAAAATCGATTTCTATGTTTTTCATATAAAAATTCGATTTTTGGAAGGAAATATGAGTGATCACAGATTTTTGTCCTTTTAACTCTATCTCTATCTGTTTAGCTATAAAATCGATTTTTGTGTTTTTCATAAAAAAATTCGATTTTTGGAAGAAAATATGACTGATCACAGATTTCTGTCCTTTGGCCTCTATCTCTATCCGTTTAGCTATAAAATCGATTTTTATGTTTTTCATATAAAAATTCGATTTTTGGAAGGAAATATGAGTGATCACAGATTTTTGTCCTTTTGACTCTATCTCTACCCGTTTAGCTATAAAATCGATTTTTATGTTTTTCATATAAAAATTCGATTTTTGGAAGGAAATATGAGTGATCACAGATTTTTGTCCGTTTAGCTATAAAATCGAGTTTTATGTTTTTCATATAAAAATTCGATTTTTGGAAGGAAATATGAGTGATCACAGATTTTTGTCCTTTTGACTCTATCTCTACCCGTTTAGCTATAAAATCGATTTTTATGTTTTTTATATAAAAATTCGATTTTTGGAAGGAAATATGAGTGATCATAGATTTTTGTCCTTTTGCATCTATCTCTACCCGTTTAGCTATAAAATCGATTTTTATGTTTTTCATATAAAAATTCGATTTTTGGAAGGAAGTATGAGTGATCACAGATTTTTGTCCTTTTGCCTCTATATCTATCCGTTTAGCTATAAAATCGATTTTTATGTTTTTCATATAAAAATTCGATTTTTGGAAGGAAGTATTAATTTTTATGTTTTTCATATAAAAATTCGATTTTTGGAAGAAAATATGAGTGATCACAGATTTCTGTCCTTTTGCCTCTATCTCTATCCGATTAGCTATAAAATCGATTTTTATGTTTTTCATATAAAAATTCGATTTTTGGGAGGAAATTGAGTGATCACAGATTTTTGTCCTTTTGACTCTATCTCTATCTGTTTAGCTATAAAATCGATTTTTGTGTTTTTCATATAAAAATTCGATTTTTGGAAGAAAATATGACTGATCACAGATTTCTGTCCTTTGGCCTCTATCTCTATCCGTTTAGCTATAAAATCGATTTTTATGTTTTTCATATAAAAATTCGATTTTTGGAAGGAAATATGAGTGATCACAGATTTCTGTCCTTTTGCCTCTATCTCTATCCGATTAGCTATAAAATCGATTTTTATGTTTTTCATATAAAAATTCGATTTTTGGGAGGAAATTGAGTGATCACAGATTTTTGTCCTTTTGACTCTATCTCTATCTGTTTAGCTATAAAATCGATTTTTGTGTTTTTCATATAAAAATTCGATTTTTGGAAGAAAATATGACTGATCACAGATTTCTGTCCTTTGGCCTCTATCTCTATCCGTTTAGCTATAAAATCGATTTTTATGTTTTTCATATAAAAATTCGATTTTTGGAAGGAAATATGAGTGATCACAGATTTTTGTCCTTTTGACTCTATCTCTACCCATTTAGCTATAAAATCGATTTTTATGTTTTTCATATAAAAATTCGATTTTTGGAAGGAAATATGAGTGATCACAGATTTTTGTCCATTTAGCTATAAAATCGATTTTTATGTTTTTCATATAAAAATTCGATTTTTGGAAGGAAATATGAGTGATCACAGATTTTTGTCCTTTTGACTCTATCTCTACCCGTTTAGCTATAAAATCGATTTTTATGTTTTTTATATAAAAATTCGATTTTTGGAAGGAAATATGAGTGATCACAGATTTTTGTCCTTTTGCATCTATCTCTACCCGTTTAGCTATAAAATCGATTTCTATGTTTTTCATATAAAAATTCGATTTTTGGAAGGAAATATGAGTGATCACAGATTTTTGTCCTTTTAACTCTATCTCTATCCGTTTAGCTATAAAATCGATTTTTATGTTTTTCATATAAAAATTCGATTTTTGGAAGGAAATATGAGTGATCACAGATTTTTGTCCTTTTGCTTCTATCTCTACCTGTTTAGCTATAAAATCGATTTTTATGTTTTTCATATAAAAATTCGATTTTTGGAAGGAAATATGAGTGATCACAGATTTCTGTCCTTTTGCCTCTATCTCTATCCGATTAGCTATAAAATCGATTTTTATGTTTTTCATATAAAAATTCGATTTTTGGGAGGAAATTGAGTGATCAGAGATTTTTGTCCTTTTCACTCTATCTCTATCTGTTTAGCTATAAAATCGATTTTTATGTTTTTCATATAAAAATTCGATTTTTGGAAGGAAATATGAGTGATCACAGATTTTTGTCCTTTTAACTCTATCTCTATCCGTTTAGCTATAAAATCGATTTTTATGTTTTTCATATAAAAATTCGATTTTTGGAAGGAAATATGAGTGATCACAGATTTCTGTCCTTTTGCCTCTATCTCTATCCGATTAGCTATAAAATCGATTTTTATGTTTTTCATATAAAAATTCGATTTTTGGAAGGAAATATGAGTGATCACAGATTTTTGTCCTTTTGCATCTATCTCTACCCGTTTAGCTATAAAATCGATTTCTATGTTTTTCATATAAAAATTCGATTTTTGGAAGGAAATATGAGTGATCACAGATTTTTGTCCTTTTAACTCTATCTCTATCTGTTTAGCTATAAAATCGATTTTTGTGTTTTTCATAAAAAAATTCGATTTTTGGAAGAAAATATGACTGATCACAGATTTCTGTCCTTTGGCCTCTATCTCTATCCGTTTAGCTATAAAATCGATTTTTATGTTTTTCATATAAAAATTCGATTTTTGGAAGGAAATATGAGTGATCACAGATTTTTGTCCTTTTGACTCTATCTCTACCCGTTTAGCTATAAAATCGATTTTTATGTTTTTCATATAAAAATTCGATTTTTGGAAGGAAATATGAGTGATCACAGATTTTTGTCCGTTTAGCTATAAAATCGAGTTTTATGTTTTTCATATAAAAATTCGATTTTTGGAAGGAAATATGAGTGATCACAGATTTTTGTCCTTTTGACTCTATCTCTACCCGTTTAGCTATAAAATCGATTTTTATGTTTTTTATATAAAAATTCGATTTTTGGAAGGAAATATGAGTGATCATAGATTTTTGTCCTTTTGCATCTATCTCTACCCGTTTAGCTATAAAATCGATTTTTATGTTTTTCATATAAAAATTCGATTTTTGGAAGGAAGTATGAGTGATCACAGATTTTTGTCCTTTTGCCTCTATATCTATCCGTTTAGCTATAAAATCGATTTTTATGTTTTTCATATAAAAATTCGATTTTTGGAAGGAAATATGAGTGATCACAGATTTTTGTCCTTTTAACTCTATCTCTATCCGTTTAGCTATAAAATCGATTTTTATGTTTTTCATATAAAAATTCGATTTTTGGAAGGAAATATGAGTGATCACAGATTTTTGTCCTTTTGCTTCTATCTCTACCCGTTTAGCTATAAAATCGATTTTTATGTTTTTCATATAAAAATTCGATTTTTGGAAGAAAATAGGAGTGATCACAGATTTCTGTCCTTTTGCCTCTATCTCTATCCGATTAGCTATAAAATCGATTTTTATGTTTTTCATATAAAAATTCGATTTTTGGAAGAAAGTATGACTGATCACAGATTTCTGTCCTTTGGCCTCTATCTCTATCCGTTTAGCTATAAAATCGATTTTTATGTTTTTCATATAAAAATTCGATTTTTGGAAGGAAATATGAGTGATCACAGATTTTTGTCCTTTTGACTCTATCTCTACCCGTTTAGCTATAAAATCGATTTTTATGTTTTTCATATAAAAATTCGATTTTTGGAAGGAAATATGAGTGATCACAGATTTTTATCCGTTTAGCTATAAAATCGATTTTTATGTTTTTCATATAAAAATTCGATTTTTGGAAGGAAATATGAGTGATCACAGATTTTTGTCCTTTTGACTCTATCTCTATCCGTTTAGCTATAAAATCGATTTTTGTGTTTTTCATATAAAAATTCGATTTTTGGAAGGAAATATGAGTGATCACAGATTTTTGTCCTTTTGACTCTATCTCTACCCGTTTAGCTATAAAATCGATTTTTATGTTTTTCATATAAAAATTCGATTTTTGGAAGAAAATATGAGTGATCACAGATTTCTGTCCTTTTGCCTCTATCTCTATCCGATTAGCTATAAAATCGATTTTTATGTTTTTCATATAAAAATTCGATTTTTGGGAGGAAATTGAGTGATCACAGATTTTTGTCCTTTTGACTCTATCTCTATCTGTTTAGCTATAAAATCGATTTTTGTGTTTTTCATATAAAAATTCGATTTTTGGAAGAAAATATGAGTGATCACAGATTTCTGTCCTTTGGCCTCTATCCGTTTAGCTATAAAATCGATTTTTATGTTTTTCATATAAAAATTCGATTTTTGGAAGGAAATATGAGTGATCACAGATTTTTGTCCTTTTGACTCTATCTCTACCCATTTAGCTATAAAATCGATTTTTATGTTTTTCATATAAAAATTCGATTTTTGGAAGGAAATATGAGTGATCACAGATTTTTGTCCTTTTGCATCTATCTCTACCCGTTTAGCTATAAAATCGATTTCTATGTTTTTCATATAAAAATTCGATTTTTGGAAGGAAATATGAGTGATCACAGATTTTTGTCCTTTTAACTCTATCTCTATCCGTTTAGCTATAAAATCGATTTTTATGTTTTTCATATAAAAATTCGATTTTTGGAAGGAAATATGAGTGATCACAGATTTTTGTCCTTTTGCTTCTATCTCTACCTGTTTAGCTATAAAATCGATTTTTATGTTTTTCATATAAAAATTCGATTTTTGGAAGGAACTATGAGTGATCACAGATTTCTGTCCTTTTGCCTCTATCTCTATCCGATTAGCTATAAAATTAATTTTTATGTTTTTCATATAAAAATTCGATTTTTGGGAGGAAATTGAGTGATCAGAGATTTTTGTCCTTTTGACTCTATCTCTATCTGTTTAGCTATAAAATCGATTTTTATGTTTTTCATATAAAAATTCGATTTTTGGAAGGAAATATGAGTGATCACAGATTTTTGTCCTTTTAACTCTATCTCTATCCGTTTAGCTATAAAATCGATTTTTATGTTTTTCATATAAAAATTCGATTTTTGGGAGGAAATTGAGTGATCAGAGATTTTTGTCCTTTTGACTCTATCTCTATCTGTTTAGCTATAAAATCGATTTTTGTGTTTTTCATAAAAAAATTCGATTTTTGGAAGAAAATATGACTGATCACAGATTTCTGTCCTTTGGCCTCTATCTCTATCCGTTTAGCTATAAAATCGATTTTTGTGTTTTTCATATAAAAATTCGATTTTTGGAAGGAAATATGAGTGATCACAGATTTTTGTTCGTTTCGCTATAAAATCGATTTTTATGTTTTTCATATAAAAATTCGATTTTTGGAAGGAAATATGAGTGATCACAGATTTCTGTCCTTTGGCCTCTATCTCTATCCGTTTAGCTATAAAATCGATTTTTATGTTTTTCATATAAAAATTCGATTTTTGGAAGAAAATATGAGTGATCACAGATTTTTGTCCTTTTGCCTCTATCACTACCCGTTTAGCTATAAAATCGATTTTTGTGTTTTTCATATAAAAATTCGATTTTTGGAAGAAAATATGACTGATCACAGATTTCTGTCCTTTGGCCTCTATCTCTATCCGTTTAGCTATAAAATCGATTTTTATGTTTTTCATTAAAAATTCGATTTTTGGAAGGAAATATGAGTGATCACAGATTTTTGTCCGTTTAGCTATAAAATCGATTTTTATGTTTTTCATATAAAAATTCGATTTTTGGAAGGAAATATGAGTGATCACAGATTTTTGTCCTTTTGACTCTATCTCTATCCGTTTAGCTATAAAATCGATTTTTGTGTTTTTCATATAAAAATTCGATTTTTGGAAGGAAATATGAGTGATCACAGATTTTTGTTCGTTTCGCTATAAAATCGATTTTTATGTTTTTCATATAAAAATTCGATTTTTGGAAGGAAATATGAGTGATCACAGATTTCTGTCCTTTGGCCTCTATCTCTATCCGTTTAGCTATAAAATCGATTTTTATGTTTTTCATATAAAAATTCGATTTTTGGAAGGAAATATGAGTGATCACAGATTTTTATCCGTTTAGCTATAAAATCGATTTTTATGTTTTTCATATAAAAATTCGATTTTTGGAAGGAAATATGAGTGATCACAGATTTTTGTTCGTTTAGCTATAAAATCGATTTTTATGTTTTTCATATAAAAATTCGATTTTTGGAAGGAAATATGAGTGATCACAGATTTTTGTCCTTTTGACTCTATCTCTACCCGTTTAGCTATAAAATCGATTTTTATGTTTTTCATATAAAAATTCGATTTTTGGAAGGAAATATGAGTGATCACAGATTTTTATCCGTTTAGCTATAAAATCGATTTTTATGTTTTTCATATAAAAATTCGATTTTTGGAAGGAAATATGAGTGATCACAGATTTTTGTCCTTTTGCCTCTATCACTACCCGTTTAGCTATAAAATCGATTTTTGTGTTTTTCATATAAAAATTCGATTTTTGGAAGAAAATATGGCTGATCACAGATTTCTGTCCTTTGGCCTCTATCTCTATCCGTTTAGCTATAAAATCGATTTTTATGTTTTTCATTAAAAATTCGATTTTTGGAAGGAAATATGAGTGATCACAGATTTTTGTCCTTTTGACTCTATCTCTACCCGTTTAGCTATAAAATCGATTTTTATGTTTTTCATATAAAAATTCGATTTTTGGAAGGAAATATGAGTGATCACAGATTTTTGTCCGTTTAGCTATAAAATCGATTTTTATGTTTTTCATATAAAAATTCGATTTTTGGAAGGAAATATGAGTGATCACATATTTTTGTCCTTTTGACTCTATCTCTATCCGTTTAGCTATAAAATCGATTTTTGTGTTTTTCATATAAAAATTCGATTTTTGGAAGGAAATATGAGTGATCACAGATTTTTGTCCTTTTGCCTCTATCACTACCCGTTTAGCTATAAAATCGATTTTTGTGTTTTTCATATAAAAATTCGATTTTTGGAAGAAAATATGAGTGATCACAGATTTCTGTCCTTTTGCCTCTATCTCTATCCGATTAGCTATAAAATCGATTTTTATGTTTTTCATATAAAAATTCGATTTTTGGAAGGAAATATGAGTGATCACAGATTTTTGTCCGTTTAGCTATAAAATCGATTTTTATGTTTTTCATATAAAAATTCGATTTTTGGAAGGAAATATGAGTGATCACAGATTTTTGTCCTTTTGACTCTATCTCTATCCGTTTAGCTATAAAATCGATTTTTATGTTTTTCATATAAAAATTCGATTTTTGGAAGAAAATATGAGTGATCACAGATTTTTGTCCGTTTAGCTATAAAATCGATTTTTATGTTTTTCATATAAAAATTCGATTTTTGGAAGGAAATATGAGTGATCACATATTTTTGTCCTTTTGACTCTATCTCTATCCGTTTAGCTATAAAATCGATTTTTGTGTTTTTCATATAAAAATTCGATTTTTGGAAGGAAATATGAGTGATCACAGATTTTTGTTCGTTTCGCTATAAAATCGATTTTTATGTTTTTCATATAAAAATTCGATTTTTGGAAGGAAATATGAGTGATCACAGATTTCTGTCCTTTGGCCTCTATCTCTATCCGTTTAGCTATAAAATCGATTTTTATGTTTTTCATATAAAAATTCGATTTTTGGAAGAAAATATGAGTGATCACAGATTTTTGTCCTTTTGCCTCTATCACTACCCGTTTAGCTATAAAATCGATTTTTGTGTTTTTCATATAAAAATTCGATTTTTGGAAGAAAATATGACTGATCACAGATTTCTGTCCTTTGGCCTCTATCTCTATCCGTTTAGCTATAAAATCGATTTTTATGTTTTTCATTAAAAATTCGATTTTTGGAAGGAAATATGAGTGATCACAGATTTTTGTCCTTTTGACTCTATCTCTACCCGTTTAGCTATAAAATCGATTTTTATGTTTTTCATATAAAAATTCGATTTTTGGAAGGAAATATGAGTGATCACATATTTTTGTCCTTTTGACTCTATCTCTATCCGTTTAGCTATAAAATCGATTTTTGTGTTTTTCATATAAAAATTCGATTTTTGGAAGGAAATATGAGTGATCACAGATTTTTGTCCTTTTGCCTCTATCACTACCCGTTTAGCTATAAAATCGATTTTTGTGTTTTTCATATAAAAATTCGATTTTTGGAAGAAAATATGAGTGATCACAGATTTTTGTCCTTTTGCCTCTATCTCTATCCGTTTAGCTATAAAATCGATTTTTATGTTTTTCATTAAAAATTCGATTTTTGGAAGAAAATAGGAGTGATCACAGATTTCTGTCCTTTTGCCTCTATCTCTATCCGATTAGCTATAAAATCGATTTTTATGTTTTTCATATAAAAATTCGATTTTTGGAAGAAAGTATGACTGATCACAGATTTCTGTCCTTTGGCCTCTATCTCTATCCGTTTAGCTATAAAATCGATTTTTATGTTTTTCATATAAAAATTCGATTTTTGGAAGGAAATATGAGTGATCACAGATTTTTGTCCGTTTAGCTATAAAATCGAGTTTTATGTTTTTCATATAAAAATTCGATTTTTGGAAGGAAATATGAGTGATCACAGATTTTTGTCCTTTTGACTCTATCTCTACCCGTTTAGCTATAAAATCGATTTTTATGTTTTTTATATAAAAATTCGATTTTTGGAAGGAAATATGAGTGATCACAGATTTTTGTCCTTTTGCATCTATCTCTACCCGTTTAGCTATAAAATCGATTTTTATGTTTTTCATATAAAAATTCGATTTTTGGAAGGAAGTATGAGTGATCACAGATTTTTGTCCTTTTGCCTCTATATCTATCCGTTTAGCTATAAAATCGATTTTTATGTTTTTCATATAAAAATTCGATTTTTGGAAGGATATATGAGTGATCACAGATTTTTGTCCTTTTAACTCTATCTCTATCCGTTTAGCTATAAAATCGATTTTTATGTTTTTCATATAAAAATTCGATTTTTGGAAGGAAATATGAGTGATCACAGATTTTTGTCCTTTTGCTTCTATCTCTACCCGTTTAGCTATAAAATCGATTTTTATGTTTTTCATATAAAAATTCGATTTTTGGAAGAAAATAGGAGTGATCACAGATTTCTGTCCTTTTGCCTCTATCTCTATCCGATTAGCTATAAAATCGATTTTTATGTTTTTCATATAAAAATTCGATTTTTGGAAGAAAGTATGACTGATCACAGATTTCTGTCCTTTGGCCTCTATCTCTATCCGTTTAGCTATAAAATCGATTTTTATGTTTTTCATATAAAAATTCGATTTTTGGAAGGAAATATGAGTGATCACAGATTTTTGTCCTTTTGACTCTATCTCTACCCGTTTAGCTATAAAATCGATTTTTATGTTTTTCATATAAAAATTCGATTTTTGGAAGGAAATATGAGTGATCACAGATTTTTATCCGTTTAGCTATAAAATCGATTTTTATGTTTTTCATATAAAAATTCGATTTTTGGAAGGAAATATGAGTGATCACAGATTTTTGTCCTTTTGACTCTATCTCTATCCGTTTAGCTATAAAATCGATTTTTGTGTTTTTCATATAAAAATTCGATTTTTGGAAGGAAATATGAGTGATCACAGATTTTTGTCCTTTTGACTCTATCTCTACCCGTTTAGCTATAAAATCGATTTTTATGTTTTTCATATAAAAATTCGATTTTTGGAAGAAAATATGAGTGATCACAGATTTCTGTCCTTTTGCCTCTATCTCTATCCGATTAGCTATAAAATCGATTTTTATGTTTTTCATATAAAAATTCGATTTTTGGGAGGAAATTGAGTGATCACAGATTTTTGTCCTTTTGACTCTATCTCTATCTGTTTAGCTATAAAATCGATTTTTGTGTTTTTCATATAAAAATTCGATTTTTGGAAGAAAATATGACTGATCACAGATTTCTGTCCTTTGGCCTCTATCTCTATCCGTTTAGCTATAAAATCGATTTTTATGTTTTTCATATAAAAATTCGATTTTTGGAAGGAAATATGAGTGATCACAGATTTTTGTCCTTTTGACTCTATCTCTACCCATTTAGCTATAAAATCGATTTTTATGTTTTTCATATAAAAATTCGATTTTTGGAAGGAAATATGAGTGATCACAGATTTTTGTCCTTTTGCATCTATCTCTACCCGTTTAGCTATAAAATCGATTTCTATGTTTTTCATATAAAAATTCGATTTTTGGAAGGAAATATGAGTGATCACAGATTTTTGTCCTTTTAACTCTATCTCTATCCGTTTAGCTATAAAATCGATTTTTATGTTTTTCATATAAAAATTCGATTTTTGGAAGGAAATATGAGTGATCACAGATTTTTGTCCTTTTGCTTCTATCTCTACCTGTTTAGCTATAAAATCGATTTTTATGTTTTTCATATAAAAATTCGATTTTTGGAAGGAAATATGAGTGATCACAGATTTCTGTCCTTTTGCCTCTATCTCTATCCGATTAGCTATAAAATTAATTTTTATGTTTTTCATATAAAAATTCGATTTTTGGGAGGAAATTGAGTGATCAGAGATTTTTGTCCTTTTGACTCTATC
The DNA here is from genome assembly GCA_932274085.1 of Protocalliphora azurea. Lineage (NCBI taxonomy): Eukaryota > Metazoa > Arthropoda > Insecta > Diptera > Calliphoridae > Protocalliphora > Protocalliphora azurea. The sequence continues at coordinate 135,177,081 of OW026522.1, read as the reverse complement.
TCTATCTGTTTAGCTATAAAATCGATTTTTGTGTTTTTCATAAAAAAATTCGATTTTTGGAAGAAAATATGACTGATCACAGATTTCTGTCCTTTGGCCTCTATCTCTATCCGTTTAGCTATAAAATCGATTTTTGTGTTTTTCATATAAAAATTCGATTTTTGGAAGGAAATATGAGTGATCACAGATTTTTGTTCGTTTCGCTATAAAATCGATTTTTATGTTTTTCATATAAAAATTCGATTTTTGGAAGGAAATATGAGTGATCACAGATTTCTGTCCTTTGGCCTCTATCTCTATCCGTTTAGCTATAAAATCGATTTTTATGTTTTTCATATAAAAATTCGATTTTTGGAAGAAAATATGAGTGATCACAGATTTTTGTCCTTTTGCCTCTATCACTACCCGTTTAGCTATAAAATCGATTTTTGTGTTTTTCATATAAAAATTCGATTTTTGGAAGAAAATATGACTGATCACAGATTTCTGTCCTTTGGCCTCTATCTCTATCCGTTTAGCTATAAAATCGATTTTTATGTTTTTCATTAAAAATTCGATTTTTGGAAGGAAATATGAGTGATCACAGATTTTTGTCCGTTTAGCTATAAAATCGATTTTTATGTTTTTCATATAAAAATTCGATTTTTGGAAGGAAATATGAGTGATCACAGATTTTTGTCCTTTTGACTCTATCTCTATCCGTTTAGCTATAAAATCGATTTTTGTGTTTTTCATATAAAAATTCGATTTTTGGAAGGAAATATGAGTGATCACAGATTTTTGTTCGTTTCGCTATAAAATCGATTTTTATGTTTTTCATATAAAAATTCGATTTTTGGAAGGAAATATGAGTGATCACAGATTTCTGTCCTTTGGCCTCTATCTCTATCCGTTTAGCTATAAAATCGATTTTTATGTTTTTCATATAAAAATTCGATTTTTGGAAGAAAATATGAGTGATCACAGATTTTTGTCCTTTTGCCTCTATCACTACCCGTTTAGCTATAAAATCGATTTTTGTGTTTTTCATATAAAAATTCGATTTTTGGAAGAAAATATGGCTGATCACAGATTTCTGTCCTTTGGCCTCTATCTCTATCCGTTTAGCTATAAAATCGATTTTTATGTTTTTCATTAAAAATTCGATTTTTGGAAGGAAATATGAGTGATCACAGATTTTTGTCCTTTTGACTCTATCTCTACCCGTTTAGCTATAAAATCGATTTTTATGTTTTTCATATAAAAATTCGATTTTTGGAAGGAAATATGAGTGATCACAGATTTTTGTCCGTTTAGCTATAAAATCGATTTTTATGTTTTTCATATAAAAATTCGATTTTTGGAAGAAAATATGAGTGATCACAGATTTCTGTCCTTTTGCCTCTATCTCTATCCGATTAGCTATAAAATCGATTTTTATGTTTTTCATATAAAAATTCGATTTTTGGGAGGAAATTGAGTGATCACAGATTTTTGTCCTTTTGACTCTATCTCTATCTGTTTAGCTATAAAATCGATTTTTGTGTTTTTCATATAAAAATTCGATTTTTGGAAGAAAATATGACTGATCACAGATTTCTGTCCTTTGGCCTCTATCTCTATCCGTTTAGCTATAAAATCGATTTTTATGTTTTTCATATAAAAATTCGATTTTTGGAAGGAAATATGAGTGATCACAGATTTTTGTCCTTTTGACTCTATCTCTACCCATTTAGCTATAAAATCGATTTTTATGTTTTTCATATAAAAATTCGATTTTTGGAAGGAAATATGAGTGATCACAGATTTTTGTCCTTTTGCATCTATCTCTACCCGTTTAGCTATAAAATCGATTTCTATGTTTTTCATATAAAAATTCGATTTTTGGAAGGAAATATGAGTGATCACAGATTTTTGTCCTTTTAACTCTATCTCTATCCGTTTAGCTATAAAATCGATTTTTATGTTTTTCATATAAAAATTCGATTTTTGGAAGGAAATATGAGTGATCACAGATTTTTGTCCTTTTGCTTCTATCTCTACCTGTTTAGCTATAAAATCGATTTTTATGTTTTTCATATAAAAATTCGATTTTTGGAAGGAAATATGAGTGATCACAGATTTCTGTCCTTTTGCCTCTATCTCTATCCGATTAGCTATAAAATTAATTTTTATGTTTTTCATATAAAAATTCGATTTTTGGGAGGAAATTGAGTGATCAGAGATTTTTGTCCTTTTGACTCTATCTCTATCTGTTTAGCTATAAAATCGATTTTTGTGTTTTTCATAAAAAAATTCGATTTTTGGAAGAAAATATGACTGATCACAGATTTCTGTCCTTTGGCCTCTATCTCTATCCGTTTAGCTATAAAATCGATTTTTGTGTTTTTCATATAAAAATTCGATTTTTGGAAGGAAATATGAGTGATCACAGATTTTTGTTCGTTTCGCTATAAAATCGATTTTTATGTTTTTCATATAAAAATTCGATTTTTGGAAGGAAATATGAGTGATCACAGATTTCTGTCCTTTGGCCTCTATCTCTATCCGTTTAGCTATAAAATCGATTTTTATGTTTTTCATATAAAAATTCGATTTTTGGAAGAAAATATGAGTGATCACAGATTTTTGTCCTTTTGCCTCTATCACTACCCGTTTAGCTATAAAATCGATTTTTGTGTTTTTCATATAAAAATTCGATTTTTGGAAGAAAATATGACTGATCACAGATTTCTGTCCTTTGGCCTCTATCTCTATCCGTTTAGCTATAAAATCGATTTTTATGTTTTTCATTAAAAATTCGATTTTTGGAAGGAAATATGAGTGATCACAGATTTTTGTCCGTTTAGCTATAAAATCGATTTTTATGTTTTTCATATAAAAATTCGATTTTTGGAAGGAAATATGAGTGATCACAGATTTTTGTCCTTTTGACTCTATCCCTACCCGTTTAGCTATAAAATCGATTTTTATATTTTTCATATAAAAATTCAATTTTTGGAAGGAAATATGAGTGATCACAGATTTTTGTCCGTTTAGCTATAAAATCGATTTTTATGTTTTTCATATAAAAATTCGATTTTTGGAAGGAAATATGAGTGATCACAGATTTCTGTCCTTTGGCCTCTATCTCTATCCGTTTAGCTATAAAATCGATTTTTATGTTTTTCATATAAAAATTCGATTTTTGGAAGGAAATATGAGTGATCACAGATTTTTGTCCGTTTAGCTATAAAATCGAGTTTTATGTTTTTCATATAAAAATTCGATTTTTGGAAGGAAATATGAGTGATCACAGATTTTTGTCCTTTTGACTCTATCTCTACCCGTTTAGCTATAAAATCGATTTTTATGTTTTTTATATAAAAATTCGATTTTTGGAAGGAAATATGAGTGATCACAGATTTTTGTCCTTTTGCATCTATCTCTACCCGTTTAGCTATAAAATCGATTTTTATGTTTTTCATATAAAAATTCGATTTTTGGAAGGAAGTATGAGTGATCACAGATTTTTGTCCTTTTGCCTCTATATCTATCCGTTTAGCTATAAAATCGATTTTTATGTTTTTCATATAAAAATTCGATTTTTGGAAGGATATATGAGTGATCACAGATTTTTGTCCTTTTAACTCTATCTCTATCCGTTTAGCTATAAAATCGATTTTTATGTTTTTCATATAAAAATTCGATTTTTGGAAGGAAATATGAGTGATCACAGATTTTTGTCCTTTTGCTTCTATCTCTACCCGTTTAGCTATAAAATCGATTTTTATGTTTTTCATATAAAAATTCGATTTTTGGAAGAAAATAGGAGTGATCACAGATTTCTGTCCTTTTGCCTCTATCTCTATCCGATTAGCTATAAAATCGATTTTTATGTTTTTCATATAAAAATTCGATTTTTGGAAGAAAGTATGACTGATCACAGATTTCTGTCCTTTGGCCTCTATCTCTATCCGTTTAGCTATAAAATCGATTTTTATGTTTTTCATATAAAAATTCGATTTTTGGAAGGAAATATGAGTGATCACAGATTTTTGTCCTTTTGACTCTATCTCTACCCGTTTAGCTATAAAATCGATTTTTATGTTTTTCATATAAAAATTCGATTTTTGGAAGGAAATATGAGTGATCACAGATTTTTATCCGTTTAGCTATAAAATCGATTTTTATGTTTTTCATATAAAAATTCGATTTTTGGAAGGAAATATGAGTGATCACAGATTTTTGTCCTTTTGACTCTATCTCTATCCGTTTAGCTATAAAATCGATTTTTGTGTTTTTCATATAAAAATTCGATTTTTGGAAGGAAATATGAGTGATCACAGATTTTTGTCCTTTTGACTCTATCTCTACCCGTTTAGCTATAAAATCGATTTTTATGTTTTTCATATAAAAATTCGATTTTTGGAAGAAAATATGAGTGATCACAGATTTCTGTCCTTTTGCCTCTATCTCTATCCGATTAGCTATAAAATCGATTTTTATGTTTTTCATATAAAAATTCGATTTTTGGGAGGAAATTGAGTGATCACAGATTTTTGTCCTTTTGACTCTATCTCTATCTGTTTAGCTATAAAATCGATTTTTGTGTTTTTCATATAAAAATTCGATTTTTGGAAGAAAATATGACTGATCACAGATTTCTGTCCTTTGGCCTCTATCTCTATCCGTTTAGCTATAAAATCGATTTTTATGTTTTTCATATAAAAATTCGATTTTTGGAAGGAAATATGAGTGATCACAGATTTTTGTCCTTTTGACTCTATCTCTACCCATTTAGCTATAAAATCGATTTTTATGTTTTTCATATAAAAATTCGATTTTTGGAAGGAAATATGAGTGATCACAGATTTTTGTCCTTTTGCATCTATCTCTACCCGTTTAGCTATAAAATCGATTTCTATGTTTTTCATATAAAAATTCGATTTTTGGAAGGAAATATGAGTGATCACAGATTTTTGTCCTTTTAACTCTATCTCTATCCGTTTAGCTATAAAATCGATTTTTATGTTTTTCATATAAAAATTCGATTTTTGGAAGGAAATATGAGTGATCACAGATTTTTGTCCTTTTGCTTCTATCTCTACCTGTTTAGCTATAAAATCGATTTTTATGTTTTTCATATAAAAATTCGATTTTTGGAAGGAAATATGAGTGATCACAGATTTCTGTCCTTTTGCCTCTATCTCTATCCGATTAGCTATAAAATTAATTTTTATGTTTTTCATATAAAAATTCGATTTTTGGGAGGAAATTGAGTGATCAGAGATTTTTGTCCTTTTGACTCTATCTCTATCTGTTTAGCTATAAAATCGATTTTTGTGTTTTTCATAAAAAAATTCGATTTTTGGAAGAAAATATGACTGATCACAGATTTCTGTCCTTTGGCCTCTATCTCTATCCGTTTAGCTATAAAATCGATTTTTGTGTTTTTCATATAAAAATTCGATTTTTGGAAGGAAATATGAGTGATCACAGATTTTTGTTCGTTTCGCTATAAAATCGATTTTTATGTTTTTCATATAAAAATTCGATTTTTGGAAGGAAATATGAGTGATCACAGATTTCTGTCCTTTGGCCTCTATCTCTATCCGTTTAGCTATAAAATCGATTTTTATGTTTTTCATATAAAAATTCGATTTTTGGAAGGAAATATGAGTGATCACAGATTTTTGTCCTTTTGCCTCTATCACTACCCGTTTAGCTATAAAATCGATTTTTGTGTTTTTCATATAAAAATTCGATTTTTGGAAGAAAATATGACTGATCACAGATTTCTGTCCTTTGGCCTCTATCTCTATCCGTTTAGCTATAAAATCGATTTTTATGTTTTTCATTAAAAATTCGATTTTTGGAAGGAAATATGAGTGATCACAGATTTTTGTCCGTTTAGCTATAAAATCGATTTTTATGTTTTTCATATAAAAATTCGATTTTTGGAAGGAAATATGAGTGATCACAGATTTTTGTCCTTTTGACTCTATCTCTATCCGTTTAGCTATAAAATCGATTTTTGTGTTTTTCATATAAAAATTCGATTTTTGGAAGGAAATATGAGTGATCACAGATTTTTGTTCGTTTCGCTATAAAATCGATTTTTATGTTTTTCATATAAAAATTCGATTTTTGGAAGGAAATATGAGTGATCACAGATTTCTGTCCTTTGGCCTCTATCTCTATCCGTTTAGCTATAAAATCGATTTTTATGTTTTTCATATAAAAATTCGATTTTTGGAAGAAAATATGAGTGATCACAGATTTTTGTCCTTTTGCCTCTATCACTACCCGTTTAGCTATAAAATCGATTTTTGTGTTTTTCATATAAAAATTCGATTTTTGGAAGAAAATATGGCTGATCACAGATTTCTGTCCTTTGGCCTCTATCTCTATCCGTTTAGCTATAAAATCGATTTTTATGTTTTTCATTAAAAATTCGATTTTTGGAAGGAAATATGAGTGATCACAGATTTTTGTCCTTTTGACTCTATCTCTACCCGTTTAGCTATAAAATCGATTTTTATGTTTTTCATATAAAAATTCGATTTTTGGAAGGAAATATGAGTGATCACAGATTTTTGTCCGTTTAGCTATAAAATCGATTTTTATGTTTTTCATATAAAAATTCGATTTTTGGAAGAAAATATGAGTGATCACAGATTTCTGTCCTTTTGCCTCTATCTCTATCCGATTAGCTATAAAATCGATTTTTATGTTTTTCATATAAAAATTCGATTTTTGGGAGGAAATTGAGTGATCACAGATTTTTGTCCTTTTGACTCTATCTCTATCTGTTTAGCTATAAAATCGATTTTTGTGTTTTTCATATAAAAATTCGATTTTTGGAAGAAAATATGACTGATCACAGATTTCTGTCCTTTGGCCTCTATCTCTATCCGTTTAGCTATAAAATCGATTTTTATGTTTTTCATATAAAAATTCGATTTTTGGAAGGAAATATGAGTGATCACAGATTTTTGTCCTTTTGACTCTATCTCTACCCATTTAGCTATAAAATCGATTTTTATGTTTTTCATATAAAAATTCGATTTTTGGAAGGAAATATGAGTGATCACAGATTTTTGTCCTTTTGCATCTATCTCTACCCGTTTAGCTATAAAATCGATTTCTATGTTTTTCATATAAAAATTCGATTTTTGGAAGGAAATATGAGTGATCACAGATTTTTGTCCTTTTAACTCTATCTCTATCCGTTTAGCTATAAAATCGATTTTTATGTTTTTCATATAAAAATTCGATTTTTGGAAGGAAATATGAGTGATCACAGATTTTTGTCCTTTTGCTTCTATCTCTACCTGTTTAGCTATAAAATCGATTTTTATGTTTTTCATATAAAAATTCGATTTTTGGAAGGAAATATGAGTGATCACAGATTTCTGTCCTTTTGCCTCTATCTCTATCCGATTAGCTATAAAATTAATTTTTATGTTTTTCATATAAAAATTCGATTTTTGGGAGGAAATTGAGTGATCAGAGATTTTTGTCCTTTTGACTCTATCTCTATCTGTTTAGCTATAAAATCGATTTTTGTGTTTTTCATAAAAAAATTCGATTTTTGGAAGAAAATATGACTGATCACAGATTTCTGTCCTTTGGCCTCTATCTCTATCCGTTTAGCTATAAAATCGATTTTTGTGTTTTTCATATAAAAATTCGATTTTTGGAAGGAAATATGAGTGATCACAGATTTTTGTTCGTTTCGCTATAAAATCGATTTTTATGTTTTTCATATAAAAATTCGATTTTTGGAAGGAAATATGAGTGATCACAGATTTCTGTCCTTTGGCCTCTATCTCTATCCGTTTAGCTATAAAATCGATTTTTATGTTTTTCATATAAAAATTCGATTTTTGGAAGGAAATATGAGTGATCACAGATTTTTGTCCTTTTGCATATAAAAATTCGATTTTTGGAAGAAAATATGACTGATCACAGATTTCTGTCCTTTGGCCTCTATCTCTATCCGTTTAGCTATAAAATCGATTTTTATGTTTTTCATTAAAAATTCGATTTTTGGAAGGAAATATGAGTGATCACAGATTTTTGTCCGTTTAGCTATAAAATCGATTTTTATGTTTTTCATATAAAAATTCGATTTTTGGAAGGAAATATGAGTGATCACAGATTTTTGTCCTTTTGACTCTATCTCTATCCGTTTAGCTATAAAATCGATTTTTGTGTTTTTCATATAAAAATTCGATTTTTGGAAGGAAATATGAGTGATCACAGATTTTTGTTCGTTTCGCTATAAAATCGATTTTTATGTTTTTCATATAAAAATTCGATTTTTGGAAGGAAATATGAGTGATCACAGATTTCTGTCCTTTGGCCTCTATCTCTATCCGTTTAGCTATAAAATCGATTTTTATGTTTTTCATATAAAAATTCGATTTTTGGAAGAAAATATGAGTGATCACAGATTTTTGTCCTTTTGCCTCTATCACTACCCGTTTAGCTATAAAATCGATTTTTGTGTTTTTCATATAAAAATTCGATTTTTGGAAGAAAATATGGCTGATCACAGATTTCTGTCCTTTGGCCTCTATCTCTATCCGTTTAGCTATAAAATCGATTTTTATGTTTTTCATTAAAAATTCGATTTTTGGAAGGAAATATGAGTGATCACAGATTTTTGTCCTTTTGACTCTATCTCTACCCGTTTAGCTATAAAATCGATTTTTATGTTTTTCATATAAAAATTCGATTTTTGGAAGGAAATATGAGTGATCACAGATTTTTGTCCGTTTAGCTATAAAATCGATTTTTATGTTTTTCATATAAAAATTCGATTTTTGGAAGGAAATATGAGTGATCACATATTTTTGTCCTTTTGACTCTATCTCTATCCGTTTAGCTATAAAATCGATTTTTGTGTTTTTCATATAAAAATTCGATTTTTGGAAGGAAATATGAGTGATCACAGATTTTTGTCCTTTTGCCTCTATCACTACCCGTTTAGCTATAAAATCGATTTTTGTGTTTTTCATATAAAAATTCGATTTTTGGAAGAAAATATGAGTGATCACAGATTTCTGTCCTTTTGCCTCTATCTCTATCCGATTAGCTATAAAATCGATTTTTATGTTTTTCATATAAAAATTCGATTTTTGGAAGGAAATATGAGTGATCACAGATTTTTGTCCGTTTAGCTATAAAATCGATTTTTATGTTTTTCATATAAAAATTCGATTTTTGGAAGGAAATATGAGTGATCACAGATTTTTGTCCTTTTGACTCTATCTCTATCCGTTTAGCTATAAAATCGATTTTTATGTTTTTCATATAAAAATTCGATTTTTGGAAGAAAATATGAGTGATCACAGATTTTTGTCCGTTTAGCTATAAAATCGATTTTTATGTTTTTCATATAAAAATTCGATTTTTGGAAGGAAATATGAGTGATCACAGATTTTTGTCCTTTTGACTCTATCTCTATCCGTTTAGCTATAAAATCGATTTTTGTGTTTTTCATATAAAAATTCGATTTTTGGAAGGAAATATGAGTGATCACAGATTTTTGTTCGTTTCGCTATAAAATCGATTTTTATGTTTTTCATATAAAAATTCGATTTTTGGAAGGAAATATGAGTGATCACAGATTTCTGTCCTTTGGCCTCTATCTCTATCCGTTTAGCTATAAAATCGATTTTTATGTTTTTCATATAAAAATTCGATTTTTGGAAGAAAATATGAGTGATCACAGATTTTTGTCCTTTTGCCTCTATCACTACCCGTTTAGCTATAAAATCGATTTTTGTGTTTTTCATATAAAAATTCGATTTTTGGAAGAAAATATGACTGATCACAGATTTCTGTCCTTTGGCCTCTATCTCTATCCGTTTAGCTATAAAATCGATTTTTATGTTTTTCATATAAAAATTCGATTTTTGGAAGGAAATATGAGTGATCACAGATTTTTGTCCGTTTAGCTATAAAATCGATTTTTATGTTTTTCATTAAAAATTCGATTTTTGGAAGGAAATATGAGTGATCACAGATTTTTGTCCTTTTGACTCTATCTCTACCCGTTTAGCTATAAAATCGATTTTTATGTTTTTCATATAAAAATTCGATTTTTGGAAGGAAATATGAGTGATCACATATTTTTGTCCTTTTGACTCTATCTCTATCCGTTTAGCTATAAAATCGATTTTTGTGTTTTTCATATAAAAATTCGATTTTTGGAAGGAAATATGAGTGATCACAGATTTTTGTCCTTTTGCCTCTATCACTACCCGTTTAGCTATAAAATCGATTTTTGTGTTTTTCATATAAAAATTCGATTTTTGGAAGAAAATATGAGTGATCACAGATTTTTGTCCTTTTGCCTCTATCTCTATCCGATTAGCTATAAAATCGATTTTTATGTTTTTCATATAAAAATTCGATTTTTGGAAGGAAATATGAGTGATCACAGATTTTTGTCCGTTTAGCTATAAAATCGATTTTTATGTTTTTCATATAAAAATTCGATTTTTGGAAGGAAATATGAGTGATCACAGATTTTTGTCCTTTTGACTCTATCTCTATCCGTTTAGCTATAAAATCGATTTTTATGTTTTTCATATAAAAATTCGATTTTTGGAAGAAAATATGAGTGATCACAGATTTTTGTCCTTTTGCCTCTATCTCTATACGATTAGCTATAAAATCGATTTTTATGTTTTTCATATAAAAATTCGATTTTTGGAAGAAAGTATGACTGATCACAGATTTCTGTCCTTTGGCCTCTATCTCTATCCGTTTAGCTATAAAATCGATTTTTATGTTTTTCATATAAAAATTCGATTTTTGGAAGGAAATATGAGTGATCACAGATTTTTGTCCGTTTAGCTATAAAATCGAGTTTTATGTTTTTCATATAAAAATTCGATTTTTGGAAGGAAATATGAGTGATCACAGATTTTTGTCCTTTTGACTCTATCTCTACCCGTTTAGCTATAAAATCGATTTTTATGTTTTTTATATAAAAATTCGATTTTTGGAAGGAAATATGAGTGATCACAGATTTTTGTCCTTTTGCATCTATCTCTACCCGTTTAGCTATAAAATCGATTTTTATGTTTTTCATATAAAAATTCGATTTTTGGAAGGAAGTATGAGTGATCACAGATTTTTGTCCTTTTGCCTCTATATCTATCCGTTTAGCTATAAAATCGATTTTTATGTTTTTCATATAAAAATTCGATTTTTGGAAGGAAATATGAGTGATCACAGATTTTTGTCCTTTTAACTCTATCTCTATCCGTTTAGCTATAAAATCGATTTTTATGTTTTTCATATAAAAATTCGATTTTTGGAAGGAAATATGAGTGATCACAGATTTTTGTCCTTTTGCTTCTATCTCTACCCGTTTAGCTATAAAATCGATTTTTATGTTTTTCATATAAAAATTCGATTTTTGGAAGAAAATAGGAGTGATCACAGATTTCTGTCCTTTTGCCTCTATCTCTATCCGATTAGCTATAAAATCGATTTTTATGTTTTTCATATAAAAATTCGATTTTTGGAAGAAAGTATGACTGATCACAGATTTCTGTCCTTTGGCCTCTATCTCTATCCGTTTAGCTATAAAATCGATTTTTATGTTTTTCATATAAAAATTCGATTTTTGGAAGGAAATATGAGTGATCACAGATTTTTGTCCTTTTGACTCTATCTCTACCCGTTTAGCTATAAAATCGATTTTTATGTTTTTCATATAAAAATTCGATTTTTGGAAGGAAATATGAGTGATCACAGATTTTTATCCGTTTAGCTATAAAATCGATTTTTATGTTTTTCATATAAAAATTCGATTTTTGGAAGGAAATATGAGTGATCACAGATTTTTGTCCTTTTGACTCTATCTCTATCCGTTTAGCTATAAAATCGATTTTTGTGTTTTTCATATAAAAATTCGATTTTTGGAAGGAAATATGAGTGATCACAGATTTTTGTCCTTTTGACTCTATCTCTACCCGTTTAGCTATAAAATCGATTTTTATGTTTTTCATATAAAAATTCGATTTTTGGAAGAAAATATGAGTGATCACAGATTTCTGTCCTTTTGCCTCTATCTCTATCCGATTAGCTATAAAATCGATTTTTATGTTTTTCATATAAAAATTCGATTTTTGGGAGGAAATTGAGTGATCACAGATTTTTGTCCTTTTGACTCTATCTCTATCTGTTTAGCTATAAAATCGATTTTTGTGTTTTTCATATAAAAATTCGATTTTTGGAAGAAAATATGACTGATCACAGATTTCTGTCCTTTGGCCTCTATCTCTATCCGTTTAGCTATAAAATCGATTTTTATGTTTTTCATATAAAAATTCGATTTTTGGAAGGAAATAAGAGTGATCACAGATTTTTGTCCTTTTGACTCTATCTCTACCCATTTAGCTATAAAATCGATTTTTATGTTTTTCATATAAAAATTCGATTTTTGGAAGGAAATATGAGTGATCACAGATTTTTGTCCTTTTGCATCTATCTCTACCCGTTTAGCTATAAAATCGATTTCTATGTTTTTCATATAAAAATTCGATTTTTGGAAGGAAATATGAGTGATCACAGATTTTTGTCCTTTTAACTCTATCTCTATCCGTTTAGCTATAAAATCGATTTTTATGTTTTTCATATAAAAATTCGATTTTTGGAAGGAAATATGAGTGATCACAGATTTTTGTCCTTTTGCTTCTATCTCTACCTGTTTAGCTATAAAATCGATTTTTATGTTTTTCATATAAAAATTCGATTTTTGGAAGGAAATATGAGTGATCACAGATTTCTGTCCTTTTGCCTCTATCTCTATCCGATTAGCTATAAAATTAATTTTTATGTTTTTCATATAAAAATTCGATTTTTGGGAGGAAATTGAGTGATCAGAGATTTTTGTCCTTTTGACTCTATCTCTATCTGTTTAGCTATAAAATCGATTTTTATGTTTTTCATATAAAAATTCGATTTTTGGAAGGAAATATGAGTGATCACAGATTTTTGTCCTTTTAACTCTATCTCTATCCGTTTAGCTATAAAATCGATTTTTATGTTTTTCATATAAAAATTCGATTTTTGGAAGGAAATATGAGTGATCACAGATTTCTGTCCTTTTGCCTCTATCTCTATCCGATTAGCTATAAAATCGATTTTTATGTTTTTCATATAAAAATTCGATTTTTGGGAGGAAATTGAGTGATCAGAGATTTTTGTCCTTTTGACTCTATCTCTATCTGTTTAGCTATAAAATCGATTTTTGTGTTTTTCATAAAAAAATTCGATTTTTGGAAGAAAATATGACTGATCACAGATTTCTGTCCTTTGGCCTCTATCTCTATCCGTTTAGCTATAAAATCGATTTTTGTGTTTTTCATATAAAAATTCGATTTTTGGAAGGAAATATGAGTGATCACAGATTTTTGTTCGTTTCGCTATAAAATCGATTTTTATGTTTTTCATATAAAAATTCGATTTTTGGAAGGAAATATGAGTGATCACAGATTTCTGTCCTTTGGCCTCTATCTCTATCCGTTTAGCTATAAAATCGATTTTTATGTTTTTCATATAAAAATTCGATTTTTGGAAGGAAATATGAGTGATCACAGATTTTTGTCCGTTTAGCTATAAAATCGAGTTTTATGTTTTTCATATAAAAATTCGATTTTTGGAAGGAAATATGAGTGATCACAGATTTTTGTCCTTTTGACTCTATCTCTACCCGTTTAGCTATAAAATCGATTTTTATGTTTTTTATATAAAAATTCGATTTTTGGAAGGAAATATGAGTGATCACAGATTTTTGTCCTTTTGCATCTATCTCTACCCGTTTAGCTATAAAATCGATTTTTATGTTTTTCATATAAAAATTCGATTTTTGGAAGGAAGTATGAGTGATCACAGATTTTTGTCCTTTTGCCTCTATATCTATCCGTTTAGCTATAAAATCGATTTTTATGTTTTTCATATAAAAATTCGATTTTTGGAAGGAAATATGAGTGATCACAGATTTTTGTCCTTTTAACTCTATCTCTATCCGTTTAGCTATAAAATCGATTTTTATGTTTTTCATATAAAAATTCGATTTTTGGAAGGAAATATGAGTGATCAAAGATTTTTGTCCTTTTGCTTCTATCTCTACCCGTTTAGCTATAAAATCGATTTTTATGTTTTTCATATAAAAATTCGATTTTTGGAAGAAAATAGGAGTAATCACAGATTTCTGTCCTTTTGCCTCTATCTCTATCCGATTAGCTATAAAATCGATTTTTATGTTTTTCATATAAAAATTCGATTTTTGGAAGAAAGTATGACTGATCACAGATTTCTGTCCTTTGGCCTCTATCTCTATCCGTTTAGCTATAAAATCGATTTTTATGTTTTTCATATAAAAATTCGATTTTTGGAAGGAAATATGAGTGATCACAGATTTTTGTCCTTTTGACTCTATCTCTACCCGTTTAGCTATAAAATCGATTTTTATGTTTTTCATATAAAAATTCGATTTTTGGAAGGAAATATGAGTGATCACAGATTTTTATCCGTTTAGCTATAAAATCGATTTTTATGTTTTTCATATAAAAATTCGATTTTTGGAAGGAAATATGAGTGATCACAGATTTTTGTCCTTTTGACTCTATCTCTATCCGTTTAGCTATAAAATCGATTTTTGTGTTTTTCATATAAAAATTCGATTTTTGGAAGGAAATATGAGTGATCACAGATTTTTGTCCTTTTGACTCTATCTCTACCCGTTTAGCTATAAAATCGATTTTTATGTTTTTCATATAAAAATTCGATTTTTGGAAGAAAATATGAGTGATCACAGATTTCTGTCCTTTTGCCTCTATCTCTATCCGATTAGCTATAAAATCGATTTTTATGTTTTTCATATAAAAATTCGATTTTTGGGAGGAAATTGAGTGATCACAGATTTTTGTCCTTTTGACTCTATCTCTATCTGTTTAGCTATAAAATCGATTTTTGTGTTTTTCATATAAAAATTCGATTTTTGGAAGAAAATATGACTGATCACAGATTTCTGTCCTTTGGCCTCTATCTCTATCCGTTTAGCTATAAAATCGATTTTTATGTTTTTCATATAAAAATTCGATTTTTGGAAGGAAATAAGAGTGATCACAGATTTTTGTCCTTTTGACTCTATCTCTACCCATTTAGCTATAAAATCGATTTTTATGTTTTTCATATAAAAATTCGATTTTTGGAAGGAAATATGAGTGATCACAGATTTTTGTCCTTTTGCATCTATCTCTACCCGTTTAGCTATAAAATCGATTTCTATGTTTTTCATATAAAAATTCGATTTTTGGAAGGAAATATGAGTGATCACAGATTTTTGTCCTTTTAACTCTATCTCTATCCGTTTAGCTATAAAATCGATTTTTATGTTTTTCATATAAAAATTCGATTTTTGGAAGGAAATATGAGTGATCACAGATTTTTGTCCTTTTGCTTCTATCTCTACCTGTTTAGCTATAAAATCGATTTTTATGTTTTTCATATAAAAATTCGATTTTTGGAAGGAAATATGAGTGATCACAGATTTCTGTCCTTTTGCCTCTATCTCTATCCGATTAGCTATAAAATTAATTTTTATGTTTTTCATATAAAAATTCGATTTTTGGGAGGAAATTGAGTGATCAGAGATTTTTGTCCTTTTGACTCTATCTCTATCTGTTTAGCTATAAAATCGATTTTTATGTTTTTCATATAAAAATTCGATTTTTGGAAGGAAATATGAGTGATCACAGATTTTTGTCCTTTTAACTCTATCTCTATCCGTTTAGCTATAAAATCGATTTTTATGTTTTTCATATAAAAATTCGATTTTTGGAAGGAAATATGAGTGATCACAGATTTCTGTCCTTTTGCCTCTATCTCTATCCGATTAGCTATAAAATCGATTTTTATGTTTTTCATATAAAAATTCGATTTTTGGGAGGAAATTGAGTGATCAGAGATTTTTGTCCTTTTGACTCTATCTCTATCTGTTTAGCTATAAAATCGATTTTTGTGTTTTTCATAAAAAAATTCGATTTTTGGAAGAAAATATGACTGATCACAGATTTCTGTCCTTTGGCCTCTATCTCTATCCGTTTAGCTATAAAATCGATTTTTATGTTTTTCATATAAAAATTCGATTTTTGGAAGGAAATATGAGTGATCACAGATTTCTGTCCTTTGGCCTCTATCTCTATCCGTTTAGCTATAAAATCGATTTTTATGTTTTTCATATAAAAATTCGATTTTTGGAAGAAAATATGAGTGATCACAGATTTTTGTCCTTTTAACTCTATCTCTATCCGTTTAGCTATAAAATCGATTTTTATGTTTTTCATATAAAAATTCGATTTTTGGAAGGAAATATTAGTGATCACAGATTTTTGTCCTTTTGCCTCTATCTCTACCCGTTTAGCTATAAGATCGATTTTTATGTTTTTCATATAAAAATTGGATTTTTTAAGGAAATATTAGTGATCACAGATTTTTGTCCGTTTAGCTATAAAATCGATTTTTATGTTTTTCATATAAAAATTCGATTTTTGGAAGGAAATATGAGTGATCACAGATTTCTGTCCTTTGGCCTCTATCTCTATCCGTTTAGCTATAAAATCGATTTTTATGTTTTTCATATAAAAATTCGATTTTTGGAAGAAAATATGAGTGATCACAGATTTTTGTCCTTTTAACTCTATCTCTATCCGTTTAGCTATAAAATCGATTTTTATGTTTTTCATATAAAAATTCGATTTTTGGAAGGAAATATTAGTGATCACAGATTTTTGTCCTTTTGCCTCTATCACTACCCGTTTAGCTATAAAATCGATTTTTGTGTTTTTCATATAAAAATTCGATTTTTGGAAGAAAATATGACTGATCACAGATTTCTGTCCTTTGGCCTCTATCTCTATCCGTTTAGCTATAAAATCGATTTTTATGTTTTTCATTAAAAATTCGATTTTTGGAAGGAAATATGAGTGATCACAGATTTTTGTCCGTTTAGCTATAAAATCGATTTTTATGTTTTTCATATAAAAATTCGATTTTTGGAAGGAAATATGAGTGATCACAGATTTTTGTCCTTTTGCCTCTATCTCTATCCGATTAGCTATAAAATCGATTTTTATGTTTTTCATATAAAAATTCGATTTTTGGGAGGAAATTGAGTGATCAGAGATTTTTGTCCTTTTGACTCTATCTCTATCTGTTTAGCTATAAAATCGATTTTTGTGTTTTTCATAAAAAAATTCGATTTTTGGAAGAAAATATGACTGATCACAGATTTCTGTCCTTTGGCCTCTATCTCTATCCGTTTAGCTATAAAATCGATTTTTATGTTTTTCATATAAAAATTCGATTTTTGGAAGGAAATATGAGTGATCACAGATTTCTGTCCTTTGGCCTCTATCTCTATCCGTTTAGCTATAAAATCGATTTTTATGTTTTTCATATAAAAATTCGATTTTTGGAAGAAAATATGAGTGATCACAGATTTTTGTCCTTTTGCCTCTATCACTACCCGTTTAGCTATAAAATCGATTTTTGTGTTTTTCATATAAAAATTCGATTTTTGGAAGAAAATATGACTGATCACAGATTTCTGTCCTTTGGCCTCTATCTCTATCCGTTTAGCTATAAAATCGATTTTTATGTTTTTCATTAAAAATTCGATTTTTGGAAGGAAATATGAGTGATCACAGATTTTTGTCCGTTTAGCTATAAAATCGATTTTTATGTTTTTCATATAAAAATTCGATTTTTGGAAGGAAATATGAGTGATCACAGATTTTTGTCCTTTTGACTCTATCTCTATCCGTTTAGCTATAAAATCGATTTTTGTGTTTTTCATATAAAAATTCGATTTTTGGAAGGAAATATGAGTGATCACAGATTTTTGTTCGTTTCGCTATAAAATCGATTTTTATGTTTTTCATATAAAAATTCGATTTTTGGAAGGAAATATGTGTGATCACAGATTTCTGTCCTTTGGCCTCTATCTCTATCCGTTTAGCTATAAAATCGATTTTTATGTTTTTCATATAAAAATTCGATTTTTGGAAGAAAATATGAGTGATCACAGATTTTTGTCCTTTTGCCTCTATCACTACCCGTTTAGCTATAAAATCGATTTTTGTGTTTTTCATATAAAAATTCGATTTTTGGAAGAAAATATGGCTGATCACAGATTTCTGTCCTTTGGCCTCTATCTCTATCCGTTTAGCTATAAAATCGATTTTTATGTTTTTCATTAAAAATTCGATTTTTGGAAGGAAATATGAGTGATCACAGATTTTTGTCCTTTTGACTCTATCTCTACCCGTTTAGCTATAAAATCGATTTTTATGTTTTTCATATAAAAATTCGATTTTTGGAAGGAAATATGAGTGATCACAGATTTTTGTCCGTTTAGCTATAAAATCGATTTTTATGTTTTTCATATAAAAATTCGATTTTTGGAAGGAAATATGAGTGATCACATATTTTTGTCCTTTTGACTCTATCTCTATCCGTTTAGCTATAAAATCGATTTTTGTGTTTTTCATATAAAAATTCGATTTTTGGAAGGAAATATGAGTGATCACAGATTTTTGTCCTTTTGCCT
Source organism: Protocalliphora azurea (assembly GCA_932274085.1). Taxonomy (NCBI): domain Eukaryota; kingdom Metazoa; phylum Arthropoda; class Insecta; order Diptera; family Calliphoridae; genus Protocalliphora; species Protocalliphora azurea. The sequence continues at coordinate 135,158,477 of OW026522.1, read as the reverse complement.
CTATCACTACCCGTTTAGCTATAAAATCGATTTTTGTGTTTTTCATATAAAAATTCGATTTTTGGAAGAAAATATGAGTGATCACAGATTTTTGTCCTTTTGACTCTATCTCTATCCGTTTAGCTATAAAATCGATTTTTATGTTTTTCATATAAAAATTCGATTTTTGGAAGAAAATATGAGTGATCACAGATTTTTGTCCGTTTAGCTATAAAATCGATTTTTATGTTTTTCATATAAAAATTCGATTTTTGGAAGGAAATATGAGTGATCACAGATTTTTGTCCTTTTGACTCTATCTCTATCCGTTTAGCTATAAAATCGATTTTTGTGTTTTTCATATAAAAATTCGATTTTTGGAAGGAAATATGAGTGATCACAGATTTTTGTTCGTTTCGCTATAAAATCGATTTTTATGTTTTTCATATAAAAATTCGATTTTTGGAAGGAAATATGAGTGATCACAGATTTCTGTCCTTTGGCCTCTATCTCTATCCGTTTAGCTATAAAATCGATTTTTATGTTTTTCATATAAAAATTCGATTTTTGGAAGAAAATATGAGTGATCACAGATTTTTGTCCTTTTGCCTCTATCACTACCCGTTTAGCTATAAAATCGATTTTTGTGTTTTTCATATAAAAATTCGATTTTTGGAAGAAAATATGACTGATCACAGATTTCTGTCCTTTGGCCTCTATCTCTATCCGTTTAGCTATAAAATCGATTTTTATGTTTTTCATTAAAAATTCGATTTTTGGAAGGAAATATGAGTGATCACAGATTTTTGTCCTTTTGACTCTATCTCTACCCGTTTAGCTATAAAATCGATTTTTATGTTTTTCATATAAAAATTCGATTTTTGGAAGGAAATATGAGTGATCACATATTTTTGTCCTTTTGACTCTATCTCTATCCGTTTAGCTATAAAATCGATTTTTGTGTTTTTCATATAAAAATTCGATTTTTGGAAGGAAATATGAGTGATCACAGATTTTTGTCCTTTTGCCTCTATCACTACCCGTTTAGCTATAAAATCGATTTTTGTGTTTTTCATATAAAAATTCGATTTTTGGAAGAAAATATGAGTGATCACAGATTTTTGTCCTTTTGCCTCTATCTCTATCCGATTAGCTATAAAATCGATTTTTATGTTTTTCATATAAAAATTCGATTTTTGGAAGGAAATATGAGTGATCACAGATTTTTGTCCGTTTAGCTATAAAATCGATTTTTATGTTTTTCATATAAAAATTCGATTTTTGGAAGGAAATATGAGTGATCACAGATTTTTGTCCTTTTGACTCTATCTCTATCCGTTTAGCTATAAAATCGATTTTTATGTTTTTCATATAAAAATTCGATTTTTGGAAGAAAATATGAGTGATCACAGATTTTTGTCCTTTTGCCTCTATCTCTATCCGATTAGCTATAAAATCGATTTTTATGTTTTTCATATAAAAATTCGATTTTTGGGAGGAAATTGAGTGATCACAGATTTTTGTCCTTTTGACTCTATCTCTATCTGTTTAGCTATAAAATCGATTTTTGTGTTTTTCATATAAAAATTCGATTTTTGGAAGAAAATATGACTGATCACAGATTTCTGTCCTTTGGCCTCTATCTCTATCCGTTTAGCTATAAAATCGATTTTTATGTTTTTCATATAAAAATTCGATTTTTGGAAGGAAATATGAGTGATCACAGATTTCTGTCCTTTGGCCTCTATCTCTATCCGTTTAGCTATAAAATCGATTTTTATGTTTTTCATATAAAAATTCGATTTTTGGAAGAAAATATGAGTGATCACAGATTTTTGTCCGTTTAGCTATAAAATCGAATTTTATGTTTTTCATATAAAAATTCGATTTTTGGAAGGAAATATGAGTGATCACAGATTTCTGTCCTTTGGCCTCTATCTCTATCCGTTTAGCTATAAAATCGATTTTTATGTTTTTCATATAAAAATTCGATTTTTGGAAGAAAATATGAGTGATCACAGATTTTTGTCCTTTTGTCTCTATCACTACCCGTTTAGCTATAAAATCGATTTTTGTGTTTTTCATATAAAAATTCGATTTTTGGAAGAAAATATGGGTGATCACAGATTTTTGTCCTTTTGCCTCTATCTCTATCCGTTTAGCTATAAAATCGATTTTTATGTTTTTCATTAAAAATTCGATTTTTGGAAGAAAATATAAGTGATCACAGATTTTTGTCGTTTTGCCTCTATCTCTATCCGTTTAGCTATAAAATCGATTTTTATGTTTTTCATATAAAAATTCGATTTTTGGAAGGAAATATGAGTGATAACAGATTTTTGTCCTTTTGCATCTATCTCTACCCGTTTAGCTATAAAATCGATTTTTATGTTTTTTATATAAAAATTCGATTTTTGGAAGGAAATATGAGTGATCACAGATTTTTGTCCTTTTGCATCTATCTCTACCCGTTTAGCTATAAGATCGATTTTTATGTTTTTCATATAAAAATTCGATTTTTGGAAGGAAATATGAGTGATCACAGATTTTTGTCCTTTTGCTTCTATCTCTACCCGTTTAGCTATAAAATCGATTTTTATGTTTTTCATATAAAAATTCGATTTTTGGAAGAAAATAGGAGTGATCACAGATTTCTGTCCTTTTGCCTCTATCTCTATCCGATTAGTTATAAAATCGATTTTTATGTTTTTCATATAAAAATTCGATTTTTGGAAGAAAGTATGACTGATCACAGATTTCTGTCCTTTGGCCTCTATCTCTATCCGTTTAGCTATAAAATCGATTTTTATGTTTTTCATATAAAAATTCGATTTTTGGAAGGAAATATGAGTGATCACAGATTTTTGTCCGTTTAGCTATAAAATCGATTTTTATGTTTTTCATATAAAAATTCGATTTTTGGAAGGAAATATGAGTGATCACAGATTTTTGTCCTTTTGACTCTTCTCTATCCGTTTAGCTATAAAATCGATTTTTGTGTTTTTCATATAAAAATTCGATTTTTGGAAGGAAATATGAGTGATCACAGATTTTTGTCCTTTTGACTCTATCTCTACCCGTTTAGCTATAAAATCGATTTTTATGTTTTTCATATAAAAATTCGATTTTTGGAAGAAAATATGAGTGATCACAGATTTCTGTCCTTTTGCCTCTATCTCTATCCGATTAGCTATAAAATCGATTTTTATGTTTTTCATATAAAAATTCGATTTTTGGGAGGAAATTGAGTGATCACAGATTTTTGTCCTTTTGACTCTATCTCTATCTGTTTAGCTATAAAATCGATTTTTGTGTTTTTCATATAAAAATTCGATTTTTGGAAGAAAATATGACTGATCACAGATTTCTGTCCTTTGGCCTCTATCTCTATCCGTTTAGCTATAAAATCGATTTTTATGTTTTTCATATAAAAATTCGATTTTTGGAAGGAAATATGAGTGATCACAGATTTTTGTCCTTTTGACTCTATCTCTACCCGTTTAGCTATAAAATCGATTTTTATGTTTTTCATATAAAAATTCGATTTTTGGAAGGAAATATGAGTGATCACAGATTTTTGTCCTTTTGACTCTATCTCTACCCGTTTAGCTATAAAATCGATTTTTATGTTTTTCATATAAAAATTCGATTTTTGGAAGGAAATATGCGTGATCACAGATTTTTGTCCTTTTGCATCTATCTCTACCCGTTTAGCTATAAAATCGATTTTTATGTTTTTCATATAAAAATTCGATTTTTGGAAGAAAATATGAGTGATCACAGATTTTTGTCCTTTTGTCTCTATCACTACCCGTTTAGCTATAAAATCGATTTTTGTGTTTTTCATATAAAAATTCGATTTTTGGAAGAAAATATGGGTGATCACAGATTTTTGTCCTTTTGCCTCTATCTCTATCCGTTTAGCTATAAAATCGATTTTTATGTTTTTCATTAAAAATTCGATTTTTGGAAGAAAATATAAGTGATCACAGATTTTTGTCGTTTTGCCTCTATCTCTATCCGTTTAGCTATAAAATCGATTTTTATGTTTTTCATATAAAAATTCGATTTTTGGAAGGAAATATGAGTGATAACAGATTTTTGTCCTTTTGCATCTATCTCTACCCGTTTAGCTATAAAATCGATTTTTATGTTTTTCATATAAAAATTCGATTTTTGGAAGGAAATATGAGTGATCACAGATTTTTGTCCGTTTAGCTATAAAATCGATTTTTATGTTTTTCATATAAAAATTCGATTTTTGGAAGGAAATATGAGTGATCACAGATTTTTGTCCTTTTGACTCTTCTCTATCCGTTTAGCTATAAAATCGATTTTTGTGTTTTTCATATAAAAATTCGATTTTTGGAAGGAAATATGAGTGATCACAGATTTTTGTCCTTTTGACTCTATCTCTACCCGTTTAGCTATAAAATCGATTTTTATGTTTTTCATATAAAAATTCGATTTTTGGAAGAAAATATGAGTGATCACAGATTTCTGTCCTTTTGCCTCTATCTCTATCCGATTAGCTATAAAATCGATTTTTATGTTTTTCATATAAAAATTCGATTTTTGGGAGGAAATTGAGTGATCACAGATTTTTGTCCTTTTGACTCTATCTCTATCTGTTTAGCTATAAAATCGATTTTTGTGTTTTTCATATAAAAATTCGATTTTTGGAAGAAAATATGACTGATCACAGATTTCTGTCCTTTGGCCTCTATCTCTATCCGTTTAGCTATAAAATCGATTTTTATGTTTTTCATATAAAAATTCGATTTTTGGAAGGAAATATGAGTGATCACAGATTTTTGTCCTTTTGACTCTATCTCTACCCGTTTAGCTATAAAATCGATTTTTATGTTTTTCATATAAAAATTCGATTTTTGGAAGGAAATATGAGTGATCACAGATTTTTGTCCTTTTGACTCTATCTCTACCCGTTTAGCTATAAAATCGATTTTTATGTTTTTTATATAAAAATTCGATTTTTGGAAGGAAATATGCGTGATCACAGATTTTTGTCCTTTTGCATCTATCTCTACCCGTTTAGCTATAAAATCGATTTTTATGTTTTTCATATAAAAATTCGATTTTCGGAAGGAAATATGAGTGATCACAGATTTTTGTCCTTTTGCTTCTATCTCTACCTGTTTAGCTATAAAATTGATTTTTATGTTTTTCATATAAAAATTCGATTTTTGGAAGAAAATAGGAGTGATCACAGATTTCTGTCCTTTTGACTCTATCTCTATCCGATTAGCTATAAAATCGATTTTTATGTTTTCATATAAAAATTCGATTTTTGGGAGGAAATTGAGTGATCAGAGATTTTTGTCCTTTTGACTCTATCTCTATCTGTTTAGCTATAAAATCGATTTTTGTGTTTTTCATAAAAAAAATTCGATTTTTGGAAGAAAATATGACTGATCACAGATTTCTGTCCTTTGGCCTCTATCTCTATCCGTTTAGCTATAAAATCGATTTTTATGTTTTTCATATAAAAATTCGATTTTTGGAAGGAAATATGAGTGATCACAGATTTTTGTCCTTTTGACTCTATCTCTACCCGTTTAGCTATAAAATCGATTTTTATGTTTTTCATATAAAAATTCGATTTTTGGAAGGAAATATGAGTGATCACAGATTTTTGTCCTTTTGTCTCTATCTCTATCCGTTTAGCTATAAAATCGATTTTTGTGTTTTTCATATAAAAATTCGATTTTTGGAAGGAAATATGAGTGATCACAGATTTCTGTCCTTTGGCCTCTATCTCTATCCGTTTAGCTATAAAATCGATTTTTATGTTTTTCATATAAAAATTCGATTTCTGGAAGAAAATATGAGTGATCACAGATTTTTGTCCTTTTGCCTCTATCACTACCCGTTTAGCTATAAAATCGATTTTTGTGTTTTTCATATAAAAATTCGATTTTTGGAAGAAAATATGACTGATCACAGATTTCTGTCCTTTGGCCTCTATCTCTATCCGTTTAGCTATAAAATCGATTTTTATGTTTTTCATTAAAAATTCGATTTTTGGAAGGAAATATGAGTGATCAGAGATTTTTGTCCGTTTAGCTATAAAATCGATTTTTGTGTTTTTCATATAAAAATTCGATTTTTGGAAGGAAATATGAGTGATCACAGATTTTTGTCCTTTTGCCTCTATCACTACCCGTTTAGCTATAAAATCGATTTTTGTGTTTTTCATATAAAAATTCGATTTTTGGAAGAAAATATGAGTGATCACAGATTTTTGTCCTTTTGCCTCTATCTCTATCCGTTTAGCTATAAAATCGATTTTTATGTTTTTCATTAAAAATTCGATTTTTGGAAGGAAATATGAGTGATCACAGATTTTTGTCCTTTTGCTTCTATCTCTAACCGTTTAGCTATAAAATCGATTTTTATGTTTTTCATATAAAAATTCGATTTTTGGAAGAAAATATGAGTGATCACAGATTTCTGTCCTTTTGCCTCTATCTCTATCCGATTAGCTATAAAACCGATTTTTATGTTTTTCATATAAAAATTCGATTTTTGGAAGGAAATATGAGTGATCACAGATTTTTGTCCGTTTAGCTATAAAATCGATTTTTATGTTTTTCATATAAAAATTCGATTTTTGGAAGGAAATATGAGTGATCACAGATTTTTGTCCTTTTGACTCTATCTCTATCCGTTTAGCTATAAAATCGATTTTTATGTTTTTCATATAAAAATTCGATTTTTGGAAGAAAATATGAGTGATCACAGATTTTTGTCCTTTTGCCTCTATCTCTATCCGATTAGCTATAAAATCGATTTTTATGTTTTTCATATAAAAATTCGATTTTTGGGAGGAAATTGAGTGATCACAGATTTTTGTCCTTTTGACTCTATATCTATCTGTTTAGCTATAAAATCGATTTTTGTGTTTTTCATATAAAAATTCGATTTTTGGAAGAAAATATGACTGATCACAGATTTCTGTCCTTTGGCCTCTATCTCTATCCGTTTAGCTATAAAATCGATTTTTATGTTTTTCATATAAAAATTCGATTTTTGGAAGGAAATATGAGTGATCACAGATTTTTGTCCTTTTGACTCTATCTCTACCCGTTTAGCTATAAAATCGATTTTTATGTTTTTCATATAAAAATTCGATTTTTGGAAGGAAATATGAGTGATCACAGATTTTTGTCCGTTTAGCTATAAAATCGAATTTTATGTTTTTCATATAAAAATTCGATTTTTGGAAGGAAATATGAGTGATCACAGATTTCTGTCCTTTGGCCTCTATCTCTATCCGTTTAGCTATAAAATCGATTTTTATGTTTTTCATATAAAAATTCGATTTTTGGGAGGAAATTGAGTGATCACAGATTTTTGTCCTTTTGACTCTATCTCTATCTGTTTAGCTATAAAATCGATTTTTGTGTTTTTCATATAAAAATTCGATTTTTGGAAGAAAATATGACTGATCACAGATTTCTGTCCTTTGGCCTCTATCTCTATCCGTTTAGCTATAAAATCGATTTTTATGTTTTTCATATAAAAATTCGATTTTTGGAAGGAAATATGAGTGATCACAGATTTTTGTCCTTTTGACTCTATCTCTACCCGTTTAGCTATAAAATCGATTTTTATGTTTTTCATATAAAAATTCGATTTTTGGAAGGAAATATGAGTGATCACAGATTTTTGTCCTTTTGACTCTATCTCTACCCGTTTAGCTATAAAATCGATTTTTATGTTTTTTATATAAAAATTTTATTTTTGGAAGGAAATATGAGTGATCACAGATTTTTGTCCTTTTGCATCTATCTCTACCTGTTTAGCTATAAAATTGATTTTTATGTTTTTCATATAAAAATTCGATTTTTGGAAGAAAATAGGAGTGATCACAGATTTCTGTCCTTTTGCCTCTATCTCTATCCGATTAGCTATAAAATCGATTTTTATGTTTTTCATATAAAAATTCGATTTTTGGGAGGAAATTGAGTGATCAGAGATTTTTGTCCTTTTGACTCTATCTCTATCTGTTTAGCTATAAAATCGATTTTTGTGTTTTTCATAAAAAAATTCGATTTTTGGAAGAAAATATGACTGATCACAGATTTCTGTCCTTTTGACTCTATCTCTATCCGTTTAGCTATAAAATCGATTTTTGTGTTTTTCATATAAAAATTCGATTTTTGGAAGGAAATATGAGTGATCACAGATTTCTGTCCTTTTGCCTCTATCACTACCCGTTTAGCTATAAAATCGATTTTTGTGTTTTTCACATAAAAATTCGATTTTTGGAAGAAAATATGACTGATCACAGATTTCTGTCCTTTGGCCTCTATCTCTATCCGTTTAGCTATAAAATCGATTTTTATGTTTTTCATATAAAAATTCGATTTCTGGAAGAAAATATGAGTGATCACAGATTTTTGTCCTTTTGCCTCTATCACTACCCGTTTAGCTATAAAATCGATTTTTGTGTTTTTCATATAAAAATTCGATTTTTGGAAGAAAATATGACTGATCACAGATTTCTGTCCTTTGGCCTCTATCTCTATCCGTTTAGCTATAAAATCGATTTTTATGTTTTTCATTAAAAATTCGATTTTTGGAAGGAAATATGAGTGATCACAGATTTTTGTCCTTTTGACTCTATCTCTACCCGTTTAGCTATAAAATCGATTTTTATGTTTTTCATATAAAAATTCGATTTTTGGAAGGAAATATGAGTGATCAGAGATTTTTGTCCGTTTAGCTATAAAATCGATTTTTATGTTTTTCATATAAAAATTCGATTTTTGGAAGGAAATATGAGTGATCACATATTTTTGTCCTTTTGACTCTATCTCTATCCGTTTAGCTATAAAATCGATTTTTGTGTTTTTCATATAAAAATTCGATTTTTGGAAGGAAGTATGAGTGATCACAGATTTTTGTCCTTTTGCCTCTATCACTACCCGTTTAGCTATAAAATCGATTTTTGTGTTTTTCATATAAAAATTCGATTTTTGGAAGAAAATATGAGTGATCACAGATTTTTGTCCTTTTGCCTCTATCTCTATCCGTTTAGCTATAAAATCGATTTTTATGTTTTTCATTAAAAATTCGATTTTTGGAAGGAAATATGAGTGATCACAGATTTTTGTCCTTTTGCTTCTATCTCTACCCGTTTAGCTATAAAATCGATTTTTATGTTTTTCATATAAAAATTCGATTTTTGGAAGAAAATATGAGTGATCACAGATTTCTGTCCTTTTGCCTCTATCTCTATCCGATTAGCTATAAAATTGATTTTTATGTTTTTCATATAAAAATTCGATTTTTGGAAGGAAATATGAGTGATCACAGATTTTTGTCCGTTTAGCTATAAAATCGATTTTTATGTTTTTCATATAAAAATTCGATTTTTGGAAGGAAATATGAGTGATCACAGATTTTTGTCCGTTTAGCTATAAAATCGATTTTTATGTTTTTCATATAAAAATTCGATTTTTGGAAGGAAATATGAGTGATCACATATTTTTGTCCTTTTGACTCTATCTCTATCCGTTTAGCTATAAAATCGATTTTTGTGTTTTTCATATAAAAATTCGATTTTTGGAAGGAAGTATGAGTGATCACAGATTTTTGTCCTTTTGCCTCTATCACTACCCGTTTAGCTATAAAATCGATTTTTGTGTTTTTCATATAAAAATTCGATTTTTGGAAGAAAATATGAGTGATCACAGATTTTTGTCCTTTTGCCTCTATCTCTATCCGTTTAGCTATAAAATCGATTTTTATGTTTTTCATTAAAAATTCGATTTTTGGAAGGAAATATGAGTGATCACAGATTTTTGTCCTTTTGCTTCTATCTCTACCCGTTTAGCTATAAAATCGATTTTTATGTTTTTCATATAAAAATTCGATTTTTGGAAGAAAATATGAGTGATCACAGATTTCTGTCCTTTTGCCTCTATCTCTATCCGATTAGCTATAAAATTGATTTTTATGTTTTTCATATAAAAATTCGATTTTTGGAAGGAAATATGAGTGATCACAGATTTTTGTCCTTTTGACTCTATCTCTACCCGTTTAGCTATAAAATCGATTTTTATGTTTTTTATATAAAAATTTTATTTTTGGAAGGAAATATGAGTGATCACAGATTTTTGTCCTTTTGCATCTATCTCTACCTGTTTAGCTATAAAATTGATTTTTATGTTTTTCATATAAAAATTCGATTTTTGGAAGAAAATAGGAGTGATCACAGATTTCTGTCCTTTTGCCTCTATCTCTATCCGATTAGCTATAAAATCGATTTTTATGTTTTTCATATAAAAATTCGATTTTTGGGAGGAAATTGAGTGATCAGAGATTTTTGTCCTTTTGACTCTATCTCTATCTGTTTAGCTATAAAATCGATTTTTGTGTTTTTCATAAAAAAATTCGATTTTTGGAAGAAAATATGACTGATCACAGATTTCTGTCCTTTTGACTCTATCTCTATCCGTTTAGCTATAAAATCGATTTTTGTGTTTTTCATATAAAAATTCGATTTTTGGAAGGAAATATGAGTGATCACAGATTTCTGTCCTTTTGCCTCTATCACTACCCGTTTAGCTATAAAATCGATTTTTGTGTTTTTCACATAAAAATTCGATTTTTGGAAGAAAATATGACTGATCACAGATTTCTGTCCTTTGGCCTCTATCTCTATCCGTTTAGCTATAAAATCGATTTTTATGTTTTTCATATAAAAATTCGATTTCTGGAAGAAAATATGAGTGATCACAGATTTTTGTCCTTTTGCCTCTATCACTACCCGTTTAGCTATAAAATCGATTTTTGTGTTTTTCATATAAAAATTCGATTTTTGGAAGAAAATATGACTGATCACAGATTTCTGTCCTTTGGCCTCTATCTCTATCCGTTTAGCTATAAAATCGATTTTTATGTTTTTCATTAAAAATTCGATTTTTGGAAGGAAATATGAGTGATCACAGATTTTTGTCCTTTTGACTCTATCTCTACCCGTTTAGCTATAAAATCGATTTTTATGTTTTTCATATAAAAATTCGTTTTTTGGAAGGAAATATGAGTGATCAGAGATTTTTGTCCGTTTAGCTATAAAATCGATTTTTATGTTTTTCATATAAAAATTCGATTTTTGGAAGGAAATATGAGTGATCACATATTTTTGTCCTTTTGACTCTATCTCTATCCGTTTAGCTATAAAATCGATTTTTGTGTTTTTCATATAAAAATTCGATTTTTGGAAGGAAGTATGAGTGATCACAGATTTTTGTCCTTTTGCCTCTATCACTACCCGTTTAGCTATAAAATCGATTTTTGTGTTTTTCATATAAAAATTCGATTTTTGGAAGAAAATATGAGTGATCACAGATTTTTGTCCTTTTGCCTCTATCTCTATCCGTTTAGCTATAAAATCGATTTTTATGTTTTTCATTAAAAATTCGATTTTTGGAAGGAAATATGAGTGATCACAGATTTTTGTCCTTTTGCTTCTATCTCTACCCGTTTAGCTATAAAATCGATTTTTATGTTTTTCATATAAAAATTCGATTTTTGGAAGAAAATATGAGTGATCACAGATTTCTGTCCTTTTGCCTCTATCTCTATCCGATTAGCTATAAAATTGATTTTTATGTTTTTCATATAAAAATTCGATTTTTGGAAGGAAATATGAGTGATCACAGATTTTTGTCCGTTTAGCTATAAAATCGATTTTTATGTTTTTCATATAAAAATTCGATTTTTGGAAGGAAATATGAGTGATCACAGATTTTTGTCCTTTTGACTCTATCTCTATCCGTTTAGCTATAAAATCGATTTTTATGTTTTTCATATAAAAATTCGATTTTTGGAAGAAAATATGAGTGATCACAGATTTTTGTCCTTTTGCCTCTATCTCTATCCGATTAGCTATAAAATCGATTTTTATGTTTTTCATATAAAAATTCGATTTTTGGGAGGAAATTGAGTGATCACAGATTTTTGTCCTTTTGACTCTATCTCTATCTGTTTAGCTATAAAATCGATTTTTGTGTTTTTCATATAAAAATTCGATTTTTGGAAGAAAATATGACTGATCACAGATTTCTGTCCTTTGGCCTCTATCTCTATCCGTTTAGCTATAAAATCGATTTTTATGTTTTTCATATAAATATAAAAAAATATATAAATTCGATTTTTGGAAGGAAATATGAGTGATCACAGATTTTTGTCCTTTTGACTCTATCTCTACCCGTTTAGCTATAAAATCGATTTTTATGTTTTTCATATAAAAATTCGATTTTTGGAAGGAAATATGAGTGATCACAGATTTTTGTCCGTTTAGCTATAAAATCGAATTTTATGTTTTTCATATAAAAATTCGATTTTTGGAAGGAAATATGAGTGATCACAGATTTCTGTCCTTTGGCCTCTATCTCTATCCGTTTAGCTATAAAATCGATTTTTATGTTTTTCATATAAAAATTCGATTTTTGGAAGGAAATATGAGTGATCACATATTTTTGTCCTTTTGACTCTATCTCTATCCGCTTAGCTATAAAATCGATTTTTGTGTTTTTCATATAAAAATTCGATTTTTGGAAGGAAATATGAGTGATCACAGATTTTTGTCCTTTTGCCTCTATCTCTATCCGTTTAGCTATAAAATCGATTTTTATGTTTTTCATTAAAAATTCGATTTTTGGAAGGAAATATGAGTGATCACAGATTTTTGTCCTTTTGCTTCTATCTCTACCCGTTTAGCTATAAAATCGATTTTTATGTTTTTCATATAAAAATTCGATTTTTGGAAGAAAATATGAGTGATCACAGATTTCTGTCCTTTTGCCTCTATCTCTATCCGATTAGCTATAAAATCGATTTTTATGTTTTTCATATAAAAATTCGATTTTTGGAAGGAAATATGAGTGATCACAGATTTTTGTCCGTTTAGCTATAAAATCGATTTTTATGTTTTTCATATAAAAATTCGATTTTTGGAAGAAAATATGAGTGATCACAGATTTCTGTCCTTTTGCCTCTATCTCTATCCGATTAGCTATAAAATCGATTTTTATGTTTTTCATATAAAAATTCGATTTTTGGAAGAAAATATGAGTGATCACAGATTTTTGTCCTTTTGCCTCTATCTCTATCCGATTAGCTATAAAATCGATTTTTGTGTTTTTCATATAAAAATTCGATTTTTGGAAGAAAATATGACTGATCACAGATTTCTGTCCTTTGGCCTCTATCTCTATCCGTTTAGCTATAAAATCGATTTTTATGTTTTTCATATAAAAATTCGATTTTTGGAAGGAAATATGAGTGATCGCAGATTTTTGTCCGTTTAGCTATAAAATCGAATTTTATGTTTTTCATATAAAAATTCGATTTTTGGAAGGAAATATGAGTGATCACAGATTTCTGTCCTTTGGCCTCTATCTCTATCCGTTTAGCTATAAAATCGATTTTTATGTTTTTCATATAAAAATTCGATTTTTGGAAGGAAATATGAGTGATCACATATTTTTGTCCTTTTGACTCTATCTCTATCCGCTTAGCTATAAAATCGATTTTTGTGTTTTTCATATAAAAATTCGATTTTTGGAAGGAAATATGAGTGATCACAGATTTTTGTCCTTTTGCCTCTATCACTACCCGTTTAGCTATAAAATCGATTTTTGTGTTTTTCATATAAAAATTCGATTTTTGGAAGAAAATATGAGTGATCACAGATTTTTGTCCTTTTGCCTCTATCTCTATCCGTTTAGCTATAAAATCGATTTTTATGTTTTTCATTAAAAATTCGATTTTTGGAAGGAAATATGAGTGATCACAGATTTTTGTCCTTTTGCTTCTATCTCTACCCGTTTAGCTATAAAATCGATTTTTATGTTTTTCATATAAAAATTCGATTTTTGAAAGAAAATATGAGTGATCACAGATTTCTGTCCTTTTGCCTCTATCTCTATCCGATTAGCTATAAAATCGATTTTTATGTTTTTCATATAAAAATTCGATTTTTGGAAGGAAATATGAGTGATCACAGATTTTTGTCCGTTTAGCTATAAAATCGATTTTTATGTTTTTCATATAAAAATTCGATTTTTGGAAGAAAATATGAGTGATCACAGATTTCTGTCCTTTTGCCTCTATCTCTATCCGATTAGCTATAAAATCGATTTTTATGTTTTTCATATAAAAATTCGATTTTTGGAAGAAAATATGAGTGATCACAGATTTTTGTCCTTTTGCCTCTATCTCTATCCGATTAGCTATAAAATCGATTTTTATGTTTTTCATATAAAAATTCGATTTTTGGGAGGAAATTGAGTGATCACAGATTTTTGTCCTTTTGACTCTATCTCTATCTGTTTAGCTATAAAATCGATTTTTGTGTTTTTCATATAAAAATTCGATTTTTGGAAGAAAATATGACTGATCACAGATTTCTGTCCTTTGGCCTCTATCTCTATCCGTTTAGCTATAAAATCGATTTTTATGTTTTTTATATAAAAATTCGATTTTTGGAAGGAAATATGAGTGATCACAGATTTTTGTCCTTTTGACTCTATCTCTACCCGTTTAGCTATAAAATCGATTTTTATGTTTTTCATATAAAAATTCGATTTTTGGAAGGAAATATGAGTGATCACAGATTTTTGTCCGTTTAGCTATAAAATCGAATTTTATGTTTTTCATATAAAAATTCGATTTTTGGAAGGAAATATGAGTGATCACAGATTTCTGTCCTTTGGCCTCTATCTCTATCCGTTTAGCTATAAAATCGATTTTTATGTTTTTCATATAAAAATTCGATTTTTGGAAGAAAATATGAGTGATCACAGATTTTTGTCCTTTTAACTCTATCTCTATCCGTTTAGCTATAAAATCGATTTTTATGTTTTTCATATAAAAATTCGATTTTTGGAAGGAAATATTAGTGATCACAGATTTTTGTCCTTTTGCCTCTATCTCTACCCGTTTAGCTATAAGATCGATTTTTATGTTTTTCATATAAAAATTGGATTTTTTAAGGAAATATTAGTGATCACAGATTTTTGTCCTTTTGCCTCTATCTCTACCCGTTTAGCTATAAAATCGATTTTTATGTTTTTCAAATAAAAATTCGATTTTTGGAAGGAAATATGAGTGATCACAGATTTCTGTCCTTTTGCCTCTATCTCTACCCGTTTAGCTATAAGATCGATTTTTATGTTTTTCATATAAAAATTCGATTTTTATAAGGAAATATTAGTGATCACAGATTTTTGTCCTTTTAACTCTATCTCTATCCGTTTAGCTGTAAAATCGATTTTTATGTTTTTTATTAAAAATTCGATTTTTGGAAGGAAATATAAGTGATCACAGATTTTTGTCCTTTTGCCTCTATCTCTATCCGTTTAGCTATAAAATCGATTTTTATGTTTTTCATATAAAAATTCGATTTTTGGAAGAAAATATGAGTGATCACAGATTTCTGTCCTTTTGCCTCTATCTCTATCCGATTAGCTATAAAATCGATTTTTATGTTTTTCATATAAAAATTCGATTTTTGGAAGAAAATATGAGTGATCACAGATTTTTGTCCTTTTGCCTCTATCTCTATCCGATTAGCTATAAAATCGATTTTTATGTTTTTCATATAAAAATTCGATTTTTGGGAGGAAATTGAGTGATCACAGATTTTTGTCCTTTTGACTCTATCTCTATCTGTTTAGCTATAAAATCGATTTTTGTGTTTTTCATATAAAAATTCGATTTTTGGAAGAAAATATGACTGATCACAGATTTCTGTCCTTTGGCCTCTATCTCTATCCGTTTAGCTATAAAATCGATTTTTATGTTTTTCATATAAAAATTCGATTTTTGGAAGGAAATATGAGTGATCACAGATTTTTGTCCTTTTGACTCTATCTCTACCCGTTTAGCTATAAAATCGATTTTTATGTTTTTCATATAAAAATTCGATTTTTGGAAGGAAATATGAGTGATCACAGATTTTTGTCCGTTTAGCTATAAAATCGAATTTTATGTTTTTCATATAAAAATTCGATTTTTGGAAGGAAATATGAGTGATCACAGATTTCTGTCCTTTGGCCTCTATCTCTATCCGTTTAGCTATAAAATCGATTTTTATGTTTTTCATATAAAAATTCGATTTTTGGAAGAAAATATGAGTGATCACAGATTTTTGTCCTTTTGTCTCTATCACTACCCGTTTAGCTATAAAATCGATTTTTGTGTTTTTCATATAAAAATTCGATTTTTGGAAGAAAATATGGGTGATCACAGATTTTTGTCCTTTTGCCTCTATCTCTATCCGTTTAGCTATAAAATCGATTTTTATGTTTTTCATTAAAAATTCGATTTTTGGAAGAAAATATAAGTGATCACAGATTTTTGTCGTTTTGCCTCTATCTCTATCCGTTTAGCTATAAAATCGATTTTTATGTTTTTCATATAAAAATTCGATTTTTGGAAGGAAATATGAGTGATAACAGATTTTTGTCCTTTTGCATCTATCTCTACCCGTTTAGCTATAAAATCGATTTTTATGTTTTTTATATAAAAATTCGATTTTTGGAAGGAAATATGAGTGATCACAGATTTTTGTCCTTTTGCATCTATCTCTACCCGTTTAGCTATAAGATCGATTTTTATGTTTTTCATATAAAAATTCGATTTTTATAAGGAAATATTAGTGATCACAGATTTTTGTCCTTTTAACTCTATCTCTATCCGTTTAGCTATAAAATCGATTTTTATGTTTTTCATATAAAAATTCGATTTTTGGAAGGAAATATTAGTGATCACAGATTTTTGTCCTTTTGCCTCTATCTCTACCCGTTTAGCTATAAAATCGATTTTTATGTTTTTCATATAAAAATTCGATTTTAGGAAGAAAATATGAGTGATCACAGATTTTTGTCCTTTTGCATCTATCTCTACCCGTTTAGCTATAAGATCGATTTTTATGTTTTTCATATAAAAATTGGATTTTTTAAGGAAATATTAGTGATCACAGATTTTTGTCCTTTTGCCTCTATCTCTACCCGTTTAGCTATAAAATCGATTTTTATGTTTTTCAAATAAAAATTCGATTTTTGGAAGGAAATATGAGTGATCACAGATTTCTGTCCTTTTGCCTCTATCTCTACCCGTTTAGCTATAAGATCGATTTTTATGTTTTTCATATAAAAATTCGATTTTTATAAGGAAATATTAGTGATCACAGATTTTTGTCCTTTTAACTCTATCTCTATCCGTTTAGCTGTAAAATCGATTTTTATGTTTTTTATTAAAAATTCGATTTTTGGAAGGAAATATAAGTGATCACAGATTTTTGTCCTTTTGCCTCTATCTCTATCCGTTTAGCTATAAAATCGATTTTTATGTTTTTCATATAAAAATTCGATTTTTGGAAGGAAATATGAGTGATCACAGATTTTTGTCCTTTTGCATCTATCTCTACCCGTTTAGCTATAAAATCGATTTTTATGTTTTTTATATAAAAATTCGATTTTTGGAAGGAAATATGAGATCACAGATTTTTGTCCTTTTGCATCTATCTCTACCCGTTTAGCTATAAAATCGATTTTTATGTTTTTTATATAAAAATTCGATTTTTGGAAGGAAATATTAGTGATCACAGATTTTTGTCCTTTTGCATCTATCTCTACCCGTTTAGCTATAAAATCGATTTTTATGTTTTTCATATAAAAATTCGATTTTTGGAAGGAAATATGAGTGATCACAGATTTTTGTCCTTTTGCTTCTATCTCTACCCGTTTAGCTATAAAATCGATTTTTATGTTTTTCATATAAAAATTCGAATTTTGGAAGAAAATATGAGTGATCACAGATTTCTGTCCTTTTGCCTCTATCTCTATCCGATTAGCTATAAAATCGATTTTTATGTTTTTCATATAAAAATTCGATTTTTGGAAGGAAATATGAGTGATCACAGATTTTTGTCCTTTTGCTTCTATCTCTACCCGTTTAGCTATAAAATCGATTTTTATGTTTTTCATATAAAAATTCGAATTTTGGAAGAAAATATGAGTGATCACAGATTTCTGTCCTTTTGCCTCTATCTCTATCCGATTAGCTATAAAATCGATTTTTATGTTTTTCATATAAAAATTCGATTTTTGGGAGGAAATTGAGTGATCACAGATTTCTGTCCTTTGGCCTCTATCTCTATCCGTTTAGCTATAAAATCGATTTTTATGTTTTTCATTAAAAATTCGATTTTTGGAAGGAAATATAAGTGATCACAGATTTTTGTCCTTTTGCCTCTATCTCTATCCGTTTAGCTATAAAATCGATTTTTGGGTTTTTCATATAAAAATTCGATTTTTGGAAGGAAATATGAGTGGTCACAGATTTTTGTCCTTTTAACTCTATCTCTATCCGTTTAGCTATAAAATCGATTTTTATGTTTTTCATATAAAAATTCGATTTTTGGAAGGAAATATGAGTGATCACAGATTTTTGTCCTTTTGCTTCTATCTCTACCCGTTTAGCTATAAAATCGATTTTTATGTTTTTCATATAAAAATTCGAATTTTGGAAGAAAATATGAGTGATCACAGATTTCTGTCCTTTTGCCTCTATCTCTATCCGATTAGCTATAAAATCGATTTTTATGTTTTTCATATAAAAATTCGATTTTTGGGAGGAAATTGAGTGATCACAGATTTCTGTCCTTTGGCCTCTATCTCTATCCGTTTAGCTATAAAATCGATTTTTATGTTTTTCATTAAAAATTCGATTTTTGGAAGGAAATATAAGTGATCACAGATTTTTGTCCTTTTGCCTCTATCTCTATCCGTTTAGCTATAAAATCGATTTTTGGGTTTTTCATATAAAAATTCGATTTTTGGAAGGAAATATGAGTGATCACAGATTTTTTTCCTTTTGCCTCTATCTCTACCCGTTTAGCTATAAAATCGATTTTTATGCTTTTCATATAAAAATTCGATTTTTGTAAGGAAATATGAGTGATCACAGAATTTTGTCCTTTTCCCTCCATCTCTATCCGTTTAGCTATAAAATCGATTTTTAGGTTTTTCATATAAAAAATAGATTTTTGGAAGGAAATATGAGTGGTCACAGATTTTTGTCATTTTGCCTCTATCTCTACCCGTTTAGCTATAAAATCGATTTTTGGGTTTTTCATATAAAAATTCGATTTTTGGAAGGAAATATGAGTGATCACAGAATTTTGTCCTTTTCCCTCCATCTCTATCCGTTTAGCTATAAGATCGATTTTTAGGTTTTTCATATAAAAAATAGATTTTTGGAAGGAAATATGAGTGGTCACAGATTTTTGTCATTTTGCCTCTATCTCTACCCGTTTAGCTATAAAATCGATTTTTGGGTTTTTCATATAAAAATTCGATTTTTGGAAGGAAATATGAGTGATCACAGATTTCTGTCCTTTTGCCTCTATCTCTACCCGTTTAGCTATAAAATCGATTTTTATGTTTTTTATTAAAAATTCGATTTTTGGAAGGAAATATAAGTGATCACAGATTTTTGTCCTTTTGCCTCTATCTCTATCCGTTTAGCTATAAAATCGATTTTTATGTTTTTCATATAAAAATTCGATTTTTGAAAGGAAATATGAGTGATCACAGATTTCTGTCCTTTTGCCTCTATCTCTACCCGTTTAGCTATAAAATCTTTTTTTATGTTTTTTATATAAAAATTCGATTTTTGGAAGGAAATATGAGTGATCACAGATTTTTGTCCTTTTGCATCTATCTCTACTCGTTTAGCTATAAAATCGATTTTTATGTTTTTTATATAAAAATTCGATTTTTGGAAGGAAATATGAGTGATCACAGATTTTTGTCCTTTTGCATCTATCTCTACCCGTTTAGCTATAAAATCGATTTTTATGTTTTTTATATAAAAATTCGATTTTTGGAAGGAAATATGAATGATCACAGATTTTTGTCCTTTTGCCTAACTCTATCCGTTTAGCTATAAAATCGATTTTTATGTTTTTCATATAAAAATTCGATTTTTGGAAGGAAATATGAGTGATCACAGATTTTTGTCCTTTTGCCTCTATCTCTATCCGTTTAGCTATAAAATCGATTTTTATGTTTTTCATATAAAAATTCGATTTTTGGAAGGAAATATGAGTGATCACAGATTTTTTTCCTTTTGCCTCTATCTCTACCCGTTTAGCTATAAAATCGATTTTTATGCTTTTCATATAAAAATTCGATTTTTGGAAGGAAATATGAGTGATCACAGAATTTTGTCCTTTTCCCTCTATCTCTATCCATTTAGCTATAAAATCGATTTTTATGTTTTTCATATAAAAAATAGATTTTTGGAAGGAAATATGAGTGGTCACAGATTTTTGTCATTTTGCCTCTATCTCTACCCGTTTAGCTATAAAATCGATTTTTGGGTTTTTCATATAAAAATTCGATTTTTGGAAGGAAATATGAGTGATCACAGAATTTTGTCCTTTTCCCTCCATCTCTATCCGTTTAGCTATAAAATCGATTTTTAGGTTTTTCATATAAAAAATAGATTTTTGGAAGGAAATATGAGTGGTCACAGATTTTTGTCATTTTGCCTCTATCTCTATCCGTTTAGCTATAAAATCGATTTTTGGGTTTTTCATATAAAAATTCGATTTTTGGAAGGAAATATGAGTGATCACAGAATTTTGTCCTTTTCCCTCCATCTCTATCCGTTTAGCTATAAAATCGATTTTTAGGTTTTTCATATAAAAAATAGATTTTTGGAAGGAAATATGAGTGGTCACAGATTTTTGTCATTTTGCCTCTATCTCTACCCGTTTAGCTATAAAATCGATTTTTGGGTTTTTCATATAAAAATTCGATTTTTGGAAGGAAATATGAGTGATCACAGATTTTTGTCCTTTTGCCTCTATCTCTACCCGTTTAGCTATAAACTCGATTTTTAGGTTTTTCATATAAAAATTCGATTTTTGGAAGGAAATATGAGTGATCACAGATTTTTGTCATTTTGCCTCTATCTCTACGCTTTTAGCTATAAAATCGATTTTTAGGTTTTTCATATAAAAATTCGATTTTTGGAAGGAAATATGAGTGATCACAGATTTTTGTCCTTTTGCCTCTATCTCTATCCGTTTAGCTATAAAATCGATTTTTAGGTTTTTCATATAAAAATTCGATTTTTGGAAGGAAATATGAGTGATGACAGATTTTTGTCCTTTTGCCTCTATCTCTATCCGTTTAGGTATAAAATCGATTTTTAGGTTTTTCATAGAAAAATTCGATTTTTGGAAGGAAATATGAGTGATCACAGATTTTTGTCCTTTTGCCTCTATCTCTATCCGTTTAGCTATAAAATCGATTTTTATGTTTTTCATATAAAAATTCGATTTTTGGAAGGAAATATGAGTGATCACAGATTTTTGTCCTTTTGCCTCTACCTCTACCCGTATAGCTATAAAATCGATTTTTAGGTTTTTCATATAAAAATTCGATTTTTGGAAGGAAATATGAGTGATCACAGATTTTTGTCATTTTGCCTCTATCTCTACCCGTTTAGCTATAAAATCGATTTTTTGGTTTTTCATATAAAAATTCGATTTTTGGAAGGAAATATGAGTGATCACAGATTTTTGTCCTTTTGCCTCTATCTCTACCCGTTTAGCTATAAAATCGATTTTTAGGTTTTTCATATAAAAAATAGATTTTTGGAAGGAAATATGAGTGGTCACAGATTTTTGTCATTTTGCCTCTATCTCTACCCGTTTAGCTATAAAATCCATTTTTATGTTTTTCATATAAAAATTCGATTTTTCGAAGGAAATATGAGTGATCACAGATTTTTGTCCTTTTGCCTCTATATCTACCCGTTTAGCTATAAAATCGATTTTTAGGTTTTTCATATAAAAATTCGATTTTTGGAAGGAAATATGAGTGATCACAGATTTTTGTCCTTTTGCCTAACTCTATCCGTTTAACTATAAAATCGATTTTTATGTTTTTCATATACAAATTCGATTTTTGGAAGGAAATATGAGTGATCACAGATTTTTGTCCTTTTGCCTAACTCTATCCGTTTAGCTATAAAATCGATTTTTATGTTTTTCATATACAAATTCGATTTTTGGAAGGAAATATGAATGATCACAGATTTTTGTCCTTTTGCCTAACTCTATCCGTTTAGCTATAAAATCGATTTTTATGTTTTTCATATACAAATTCGATTTTTGGAAGGAAATATGAATGATAACAGATTTTTGTCCTTTTGCCTCTATCTCTACCCGTTTAGCTATAAAATCGATTTTTAGGTTTTTCATATAAAAATTCGATTTTTGGAAGGAAATATGAGTGATCACAGATTTTTGTCCTTTTGCCTAACTCTATCCGTTTAGCTATAAAATCGATTTTTATGTTTTTCATATACAAATTCGATTTTTGGAAGGAAATATGAATGATCACAAATTTTTGTCCTTTTGCCTAACACTATCCGTTTAGCTATAAAATCGATTTTTATGTTTTTCATATACAAATTCGATTTTTGGAAGGAAATATGAATGATAACAGATTTTTGTCCTTTTGCCTCTATCTCTACCCGTTTAGCTATAAAATCGATTTTTAGGTTTTTCATATAAAAATTTTATTTTTGGAAGGAAATATTAGTGATCAAGATTTTTGTCCTTTTGCCTCTATCTCTACCCGTTTAGCTATAAAATCGATTTTTAGGTTTTTCATATAAAAATTCGATTTTTGGAAGGAAATATGAGTGATAACAGATTTTTGTCCTTTTGCCTCTATCTCTATCCGTTTAGCTATAAAATCGATTTTTTTGTTTTTCATATACAAATTCGATTTTTGAAAGGAAATATGAATGATCACAGATTTTTGTCCTTTTGCCTAACTCTATCCGTTTAGCTATAAAATCGATTTTTATGTTTTTCATATACAAATTCGATTTTTGGAAGGAAATATGAATGATAACAGATTTTTGTCCTTTTGCCTCTATCTCTACCCGTTTAGCTATAAAATCGATTTTTATGTTTTTCATATAAAAATTCGATTTTTGGAAGGAAATATGAGTGATCACAGATTTTTGTCCTTTTGACTCTATCTCTATCCGTTTAGCTATAAAAACGATTTTCATGTTTTTCATATTAAAATTCGATTTTTGGAAGGAAATATGAGTGATCACAGATTTTTGTCCTCTTGCCTCTATCTCTATCCGTTTAGCTATAAATTCGATTTTTATGTTTTTCATATAAAAATTCGATTTTTGGAAGGAAATATGAGTGATCACAGATTTTTGTCCTTTTGCCTAACTCTATCCGTTTAGCTATAAAATCGATTTTTAGGTTTTTCATATAAAAATTCGATTTTTGGAAGGAAATATGAGTGATCACAGATTTTTGTCCTTTTGCCTCTATCTCTATCCGTTTAGCTATAAAATCGATTTTTATGTTTTTCATTAAAAATTCGATTTTTGGAAGGAAATATAAGTGATCACAGATTTTTGTCCTTTTGCCTCTATCTCTACCCGTTTAGCTATAAAATCGATTTTTATGTTTTTCATATAAAAATTCGATTTTTGGAAGAAAATATGAGTGATCACAGATTTTTGTCCTTTTGCCTCTATCTCTATCCGTTTAGCTATAAAATCGATTTTTATGTTTTTCATTAAAAATTCGATTTTTGGAAGGAAATATAAGTGATCACAGATTTTTGTCCTTTTGCCTCTATCTCTATCCGTTTAGCTATAAAATCGATGTTTTTCATATAAAAATTCGATTTTTGGAAGGAAATATGAGTGATCACAGATTTTTGTCCTTTTGCCTCTATCTCTACCCGTTTAGCTATAAAATCGATTTTTATGTTTTTCATATACAAATTCGATTTTTGGAAGGAAATATGAATGATAACAGATTTTTGTCCTTTTGCCTCTATCTCTACCCGTTTAGCTATAAAATCGATTTTTAGGTTTTTCGTATAAAAATTTTATTTTTGGAAGGAAATATTAGTGATCAAGATTTTTGTCCTTTTGCCTCTATCTTTACCCGTTTAGCTATAAAAACGATTTTTATGTTTTTCATATAAAAATTCGATTTTTGGAAGGAAATATGAGTGACCACAGATTTTTGTCCTTTTGCATCTATCTCTACCCGTTTAGCTATAAGATCGATTTTTATGTTTTTCATATAAAAATTCGATTTTTATAAGGAAATATTAGTGATCACAGATTTTTGTCCTTTTAACTCTATCTCTATCCGTTTAGCTATAAAATCGATTTTTATGTTTTTCATATAAAAATTCGATTTTTGGAAGGAAATATTAGTGATCACAGATTTTTGTCGTTTTGCCTCTATCTCTATCCGTTTAGCTATAAAATCGATTTTTATGTTTTTCATATAAAAATTCGATTTTTGGAAGGAAATATGAGTGATAACAGATTTTTGTCCTTTTGCATCTATCTCTACCCGTTTAGCTATAAAATCGATTTTTATGTTTTTTATATAAAAATTCGATTTTTGGAAGGAAATATGAGTGATCACAGATTTTTGTCCTTTTGCATCTATCTCTACCCGTTTAGCTATAAGATCGATTTTTATGTTTTTCATATAAAAATTCGATTTTTATAAGGAAATATTAGTGATCACAGATTTTTGTCCTTTTAACTCTATCTCTATCCGTTTAGCTATAAAATCGATATTTATGTTTTTCATATAAAAATTCGATTTTTGGAAGGAAATATTAGTGATCACAGATTTTTGTCCTTTTGCCTCTATCTCTACCCGTTTAGCTATAAAATCGATTTTTATGT
This sequence comes from Protocalliphora azurea, assembly GCA_932274085.1. Classification (NCBI taxonomy): domain Eukaryota; kingdom Metazoa; phylum Arthropoda; class Insecta; order Diptera; family Calliphoridae; genus Protocalliphora; species Protocalliphora azurea. The sequence continues at coordinate 135,133,685 of OW026522.1, read as the reverse complement.
TTTTCATATAAAAATTCGATTTTAGGAAGAAAATATGAGTGATCACAGATTTTTGTCCTTTTGCATCTATCTCTACCCGTTTAGCTATAAGATCGATTTTTATGTTTTTCATATAAAAATTGGATTTTTTAAGGAAATATTAGTGATCACAGATTTTTGTCCTTTTGCCTCTATCTCTACCCGTTTAGCTATAAAATCGATTTTTATGTTTTTCAAATAAAAATTCGATTTTTGGAAGGAAATATGAGTGATCACAGATTTCTGTCCTTTTGCCTCTATCTCTACCCATTTAGCTATAAGATCGATTTTTATGTTTTTCATATAAAAATTCGATTTTTATAAGGAAATATTAGTGATCACAGATTTTTGTCCTTTTAACTCTATCTCTATCCGTTTAGCTGTAAAATCGATTTTTATGTTTTTTATTAAAAATTCGATTTTTGGAAGGAAATATAAGTGATCACAGATTTTTGTCCTTTTGCCTCTATCTCTATCCGTTTAGCTATAAAATCGATTTTAATGTTTTTCATATAAAAATTCGATTTTTGGAAGGAAATATGAGTGATCACAGATTTCTGTCCTTTTGCCTCTATCTCTACCCGTTTAGCTATAAAATCGATTTTTATGTTTTTTATATAAAATTCGATTTTTGGAAGGAAATATGAGTGATCACAGATTTTTGTCCTTTTGCATCTATCTCTACTCGTTTAGCTATAAAATCGATTTTTATGTTTTTTATATAAAAATTCGATTTTTGGAAGGAAATATGAGTGATCACAGATTTTTGTCCTTTTGCATCTATCTCTACCCGTTTAGCTATAAAATCCATTTTTATGTTTTTCATATAAAAATTCGATTTTTCGAAGGAAATATGAGTGATCACAGATTTTTGTCCTTTTGCCTCTATATCTACCCGTTTAGCTATAAAATCGATTTTTAGGTTTTTCATATAAAAATTCGATTTTTGGAAGGAAATATGAGTGATCACAGATTTTTGTCCTTTTGCCTAACTCTATCCGTTTAACTATAAAATCGATTTTTATGTTTTTCATATACAAATTCGATTTTTGGAAGGAAATATGAGTGATCACAGATTTTTGTCCTTTTGCCTAACTCTATCCGTTTAGCTATAAAATCGATTTTTATGTTTTTCATATACAAATTCGATTTTTGGAAGGAAATATGAATGATCACAGATTTTTGTCCTTTTGCCTAACTCTATCCGTTTAGCTATAAAATCGATTTTTATGTTTTTCATATACAAATTCGATTTTTGGAAGGAAATATGAATGATAACAGATTTTTGTCCTTTTGCCTCTATCTCTACCCGTTTAGCTATAAAATCGATTTTTAGGTTTTTCATATAAAAATTCGATTTTTGGAAGGAAATATGAGTGATCACAGATTTTTGTCCTTTTGCCTAACTCTATCCGTTTAGCTATAAAATCGATTTTTATGTTTTTCATATACAAATTCGATTTTTGGAAGGAAATATGAATGATCACAAATTTTTGTCCTTTTGCCTAACACTATCCGTTTAGCTATAAAATCGATTTTTATGTTTTTCATATACAAATTCGATTTTTGGAAGGAAATATGAATGATAACAGATTTTTGTCCTTTTGCCTCTATCTCTACCCGTTTAGCTATAAAATCGATTTTTAGGTTTTTCATATAAAAATTTTATTTTTGGAAGGAAATATTAGTGATCAAGATTTTTGTCCTTTTGCCTCTATCTCTACCCGTTTAGCTATAAAATCGATTTTTAGGTTTTTCATATAAAAATTCGATTTTTGGAAGGAAATATGAGTGATAACAGATTTATGTCCTTTTGCCTCTATCTCTATCCGTTTAGCTATAAAATCGATTTTTTTGTTTTTCATATACAAATTCGATTTTTGAAAGGAAATATGAATGATCACAGATTTTTGTCCTTTTGCCTAACTCTATCCGTTTAGCTATAAAATCGATTTTTATGTTTTTCATATACAAATTCGATTTTTGGAAGGAAATATGAATGATAACAGATTTTTGTCCTTTTGCCTCTATCTCTACCCGTTTAGCTATAAAATCGATTTTTATGTTTTTCATATAAAAATTCGATTTTTGGAAGGAAATATGAGTGATCACAGATTTTTGTCCTTTTGACTCTATCTCTATCCGTTTAGCTATAAAAACGATTTTCATGTTTTTCATATTAAAATTCGATTTTTGGAAGGAAATATGAGTGATCACAGATTTTTGTCCTCTTGCCTCTATCTCTATCCGTTTAGCTATAAATTCGATTTTTATGTTTTTCATATAAAAATTCGATTTTTGGAAGGAAATATGAGTGATCACAGATTTTTGTCCTTTTGCCTAACTCTATCCGTTTAGCTATAAAATCGATTTTTAGGTTTTTCATATAAAAATTCGATTTTTGGAAGGAAATATGAGTGATCACAGATTTTTGTCCTTTTGCCTCTATCTCTATCCGTTTAGCTATAAAATCGATTTTTATGTTTTTCATTAAAAATTCGATTTTTGGAAGGAAATATAAGTGATCACAGATTTTTGTCCTTTTGCCTCTATCTCTACCCGTTTAGCTATAAAATCGATTTTTATGTTTTTCATATAAAAATTCGATTTTTGGAAGAAAATATGAGTGATCACAGATTTTTGTCCTTTTGCCTCTATCTCTATCCGTTTAGCTATAAAATCGATTTTTATGTTTTTCATTAAAAATTCGATTTTTGGAAGGAAATATAAGTGATCACAGATTTTTGTCCTTTTGCCTCTATCTCTATCCGTTTAGCTATAAAATCGATGTTTTTCATATAAAAATTCGATTTTTGGAAGGAAATATGAGTGATCACAGATTTTTGTCCTTTTGCCTCTATCTCTACCCGTTTAGCTATAAAATCGATTTTTATGTTTTTCATATACAAATTCGATTTTTGGAAGGAAATATGAATGATAACAGATTTTTGTCCTTTTGCCTCTATCTCTACCCGTTTAGCTATAAAATCGATTTTTAGGTTTTTCATATAAAAATTTTATTTTTGGAAGGAAATATTAGTGATCAAGATTTTTGTCCTTTTGCCTCTATCTTTACCCGTTTAGCTATAAAAACGATTTTTATGTTTTTCATATAAAAATTCGATTTTTGGAAGGAAATATGAGTGACCACAGATTTTTGTCCTTTTGCATCTATCTCTACCCGTTTAGCTATAAGATCGATTTTTATGTTTTTCATATAAAAATTCGATTTTTATAAGGAAATATTAGTGATCACAGATTTTTGTCCTTTTAACTCTATCTCTATCCGTTTAGCTATAAAATCGATTTTTATGTTTTTCATATAAAAATTCGATTTTTGGAAGGAAATATTAGTGATCACAGATTTTTGTCGTTTTGCCTCTATCTCTATCCGTTTAGCTATAAAATCGATTTTTATGTTTTTCATATAAAAATTCGATTTTTGGAAGGAAATATGAGTGATAACAGATTTTTGTCCTTTTGCATCTATCTCTACCCGTTTAGCTATAAAATCGATTTTTATGTTTTTTATATAAAAATTCGATTTTTGGAAGGAAATATGAGTGATCACAGATTTTTGTCCTTTTGCATCTATCTCTACCCGTTTAGCTATAAGATCGATTTTTATGTTTTTCATATAAAAATTCGATTTTTATAAGGAAATATTAGTGATCACAGATTTTTGTCCTTTTAACTCTATCTCTATCCGTTTAGCTATAAAATCGATATTTATGTTTTTCATATAAAAATTCGATTTTTGGAAGGAAATATTAGTGATCACAGATTTTTGTCCTTTTGCCTCTATCTCTACCCGTTTAGCTATAAAATCGATTTTTATGTTTTTCATATAAAAATTCGATTTTAGGAAGAAAATATGAGTGATCACAGATTTTTGTCCTTTTGCATCTATCTCTACCCGTTTAGCTATAAGATCGATTTTTATGTTTTTCATATAAAAATTGGATTTTTTAAGGAAATATTAGTGATCACAGATTTTTGTCCTTTTGCCTCTATCTCTACCCGTTTAGCTATAAAATCGATTTTTATGTTTTTCAAATAAAAATTCGATTTTTGGAAGGAAATATGAGTGATCACAGATTTCTGTCCTTTTGCCTCTATCTCTACCCATTTAGCTATAAGATCGATTTTTATGTTTTTCATATAAAAATTCGATTTTTATAAGGAAATATTAGTGATCACAGATTTTTGTCCTTTTAACTCTATCTCTATCCGTTTAGCTGTAAAATCGATTTTTATGTTTTTTATTAAAAATTCGATTTTTGGAAGGAAATATAAGTGATCACAGATTTTTGTCCTTTTGCCTCTATCTCTATCCGTTTAGCTATAAAATCGATTTTAATGTTTTTCATATAAAAATTCGATTTTTGGAAGGAAATATGAGTGATCACAGATTTCTGTCCTTTTGCCTCTATCTCTACCCGTTTAGCTATAAAATCGATTTTTATGTTTTTTATATAAAATTCGATTTTTGGAAGGAAATATGAGTGATCACAGATTTTTGTCCTTTTGCATCTATCTCTACCCGTTTAGCTATAAAATCGATTTTTATGTTTTTTATATAAAAATTCGATTTTTGGAAGGAAATATGAGATCACAGATTTTTGTCCTTTTGCATCTATCTCTACCCGTTTAGCTATAAAATCGATTTTTATGTTTTTTATATAAAAATTCGATTTTTGGAAGGAAATATTAGTGATCACAGATTTTTGTCCTTTTGCATCTATCTCTACCCGTTTAGCTATAAAATCGATTTTTATGTTTTTCATATAAAAATTCGATTTTTGGAAGGAAATATGAGTGATCACAGATTTTTGTCCTTTTGCCTCTATCTCTATCCGTTTAGCTATAAAATCGATTTTTATGTTTTTCATATAAAAATTCGATTTTTGGAAGGAAATATGAGTGATCACAGATTTTTTTCCTTTTGCCTCTATCTCTACCCGTTTAGCTATAAAATCGATTTTTATGCTTTTCATATAAAAATTCGATTTTTGTAAGGAAATATGAGTGATCACAGAATTTTGTCCTTTTCCCTCTATCTCTATCCATTTAGCTATAAAATCGATTTTTATGTTTTTCATATAAAAAATAGATTTTTGGAAGGAAATATGAGTGGTCACAGATTTTTGTCATTTTGCCTCTATCTCTACCCGTTTAGCTATAAAATCGATTTTTGGGTTTTTCATATAAAAATTCGATTTTTGGAAGGAAATATGAGTGATCACAGAATTTTGTCCTTTTCCCTCCATCTCTATCCGTTTAGCTATAAAATCGATTTTTAGGTTTTTCATATAAAAAATAGATTTTTGGAAGGAAATATGAGTGGTCACAGATTTTTGTCATTTTGCCTCTATCTCTACCCGTTTAGCTATAAAATCGATTTTTGGGTTTTTCATATAAAAATTCGATTTTTGGAAGGAAATATGAGTGATCACAGAATTTTGTCCTTTTCCCTCCATCTCTATCCGTTTAGCTATAAGATCGATTTTTAGGTTTTTCATATAAAAAATAGATTTTTGGAAGGAAATATGAGTGGTCACAGATTTTTGTCATTTTGCCTCTATCTCTACCCGTTTAGCTATAAAATCGATTTTTGGGTTTTTCATATAAAAATTCGATTTTTGGAAGGAAATATGAGTGATCACAGATTTCTGTCCTTTTGCCTCTATCTCTACCCGTTTAGCTATAAAATCGATTTTTATGTTTTTTATTAAAAATTCGATTTTTGGAAGGAAATATAAGTGATCACAGATTTTTGTCCTTTTGCCTCTATCTCTATCCGTTTAGCTATAAAATCGATTTTTATGTTTTTCATATAAAAATTCGATTTTTGGAAGGAAATATGAGTGATCACAGATTTCTGTCCTTTTGCCTCTATCTCTACCCGTTTAGCTATAAAATCTTTTTTTATGTTTTTTATATAAAAATTCGATTTTTGGAAGGAAATATGAGTGATCACAGATTTTTGTCCTTTTGCATCTATCTCTACTCGTTTAGCTATAAAATCGATTTTTATGTTTTTTATATAAAAATTCGATTTTTGGAAGGAAATATGAGTGATCACAGATTTTTGTCCTTTTGCATCTATCTCTACCCGTTTAGCTATAAAATCGATTTTTATGTTTTTTATATAAAAATTCGATTTTTGGAAGGAAATATGAATGATCACAGATTTTTGTCCTTTTGCCTAACTCTATCCGTTTAGCTATAAAATCGATTTTTATGTTTTTCATATAAAAATTCGATTTTTGGAAGGAAATATGAGTGATCACAGATTTTTGTCCTTTTGCCTCTATCTCTATCCGTTTAGCTATAAATCGATTTTTATGTTTTTCATATAAAAATTCGATTTTTGGAAGGAAATATGAGTGATCACAGATTTTTTTCCTTTTGCCTCTATCTTTACCCGTTTAGCTATAAAATCGATTTTTATGCTTTTCATATAAAAATTCGATTTTTGGAAGGAAATATGAGTGATCACAGAATTTTGTCCTTTTCCCTCTATCTGTATCCATTTAGCTATAAAATCGATTTTTATGTTTTTCATATAAAAAATAGATTTTTGGAAGGAAATATGAGTGGTCACAGATTTTTGTCATTTTGCCTCTATCTCTACCCGTTTAGCTATAAAATCGATTTTTGGGTTTTTCATATAAAAATTCGATTTTTGGAAGGAAATATGAGTGATCACAGAATTTTGTCCTTTTCCCTCCATCTCTATCCGTTTAGCTATAAAATCGATTTTTAGGTTTTTCATATAAAAAATAGATTTTTGGAAGGAAATATGAGTGGTCACAGATTTTTGTCATTTTGCCTCTATCTCTATCCGTTTAGCTATAAAATCGATTTTTGGGTTTTTCATATAAAAATTCGATTTTTGGAAGGAAATATGAGTGATCACAGAATTTTGTCCTTTTCCCTCCATCTCTATCCGTTTAGCTATAAAATCGATTTTTAGGTTTTTCATATAAAAAAGATTTTTGGAAGGAAATATGAGTGGTCACAGATTTTTGTCATTTTGCCTCTATCTCTACCCGTTTAGCTATAAAATCGATTTTTGGGTTTTTCATATAAAAATTCGATTTTTGGAAGGAAATATGAGTGATCACAGATTTTTGTCCTTTTGCCTCTATCTCTACGCTTTTAGCTATAAAATCGATTTTTAGGTTTTTCATATAAAAATTCGATTTTTGGAAGGAAATATGAGTGATCACAGATTTTTGTCCTTTTGCCTCTATCTCTATCCGTTTAGCTATAAAATCGATTTTTAGGTTTTTCATATAAAAATTCGATTTTTGGAAGGAAATATGAGTGATGACAGATTTTTGTCCTTTTGCCTCTATCTCTATCCGTTTAGGTATAAAATCGATTTTTAGGTTTTTCATAGAAAAATTCGATTTTTGGAAGGAAATATGAGTGATCACAGATTTTTGTCCTTTTGCCTCTATCTCTATCCGTTTAGCTATAAAATCGATTTTTATGTTTTTCATATAAAAATTCGATTTTTGGAAGGAAATATGAGTGATCACAGATTTTTGTCCTTTTGCCTCTACCTCTACCCGTATAGCTATAAAATCGATTTTTAGGTTTTTCATATAAAAATTCGATTTTTGGAAGGAAATATGAGTGATCACAGATTTTTGTCATTTTGCCTCTATCTCTACCCGTTTAGCTATAAAATCGATTTTTGGGTTTTTCATATAAAAATTCGATTTTTGGAAGGAAATATGAGTGATCACAGATTTTTGTCCTTTTGCCTCTATCTCTACCCGTTTAGCTATAAAATCGATTTTTAGGTTTTTCATATAAAAAATAGATTTTTGGAAGGAAATATGAGTGGTCACAGATTTTTGTCATTTTGCCTCTATCTCTACCCGTTTAGCTATAAAATCCATTTTTATGTTTTTCATATAAAAATTCGATTTTTCGAAGGAAATATGAGTGATCACAGATTTTTGTCCTTTTGCCTCTATCTCTACCCGTTTAGCTATAAAATCGATTTTTAGGTTTTTCATATAAAAATTCGATTTTTGGAAGGAAATATGAGTGATCACAGATTTTTGTCCTTTTGCCTAACTCTATCCGTTTAGCTATAAAATCGATTTTTATGTTTTTCATATACAAATTCGATTTTTGGAAGGAAATATGAGTGATCACAGATTTTTGTCCTTTTGCCTAACTCTATCCGTTTAGCTATAAAATCGATTTTTATGTTTTTCATATACAAATTCGATTTTTGGAAGGAAATATGAATGATCACAGATTTTTGTCCTTTTGCCTAACTCTATCCGTTTAGCTATAAAATCGATTTTTATGTTTTTCATATACAAATTCGATTTTTGGAAGGAAATATGAATGATAACAGATTTTTGTCCTTTTGCCTCTATCTCTACCCGTTTAGCTATAAAATCGATTTTTAGGTTTTTCATATAAAAATTTTATTTTTGGAAGGAAATATTAGTGATCAAGATTTTTGTCCTTTTGCCTCTATCTCTACCCGTTTAGCTATAAAATCGATTTTTAGGTTTTTCATATAAAAATTCGATTTTTGGAAGGAAATATGAGTGATCACAGATTTTTGTCCTTTTGCCTCTATCTCTATCCGTTTAGCTATAAAATCGATTTTTTTGTTTTTCATATACAAATTCGATTTTTGGAAGGAAATATGAATGATCACAGATTTTTGTCCTTTTGCCTAACTCTATCCGTTTAGCTATAAAATCGATTTTTATGTTTTTCATATACAAATTCGATTTTTGGAAGGAAATATGAATGATAACAGATTTTTGTCCTTTTGCCTCTATCTCTACCCGTTTAGCTATAAAATTGATTTTTAGGTTTTTCATATAAAAATTTTATTTTTGGAAGGAAATATTAGTGATCAAGATTTTTGTCCTTTTGCCTCTATCTCTACCCGTTTAGCTATAAAATCGATTTTTATGCTTTTCATATAAAAATTCGATTTTTGGAAGGAAATATGAGTGATCACAGATTTTTGTCCTTTTGCCTCTATCTCTATCCGTTTAGCTATAAAAACGATTTTCATGTTTTTCATATTAAAATTCGATTTTTGGAAGGAAATATGAGTGATCACAGATTTTTGTCCTCTTGCCTCTATCTCTATCCGTTTAGCTATAAATTCGATTTTTATGTTTTTCATATAAAAATTCGATTTTTGGAAGGAAATATGAGTGATCACAGATTTTTGTCCTTTTGCCTAACTCTATCCGTTTAGCTATAAAATCGATTTTTAGGTTTTTCATATAAAAATTCGATTTTTGGAAGGAAATATGAGTGATCACAGATTTTTGTCCTTTTGCCTCTATCTCTATCCGTTTAGTTATAAAATCGATTTTTATGTTTTTCATATAAAAATTCGATTTTTTAAGGAAATATGAGTGATCACAGATTTTTGTCCTTCTGCCTCTATCTCTATCCGTTTAGCTATAAAATCGATTTTTATGTTTTTCATATACAAATTCGATTTTTGGAAGGAAATATGAATGATAACAGATTTTTGTCCTTTTGCCTCTATCTCTACCCGTTTAGCTATAAAATCGATTTTTAGGTTTTTCATATAAAAATTTTATTTTTGGAAGGAAATATTAGTGATCAAGATTTTTGTCCTTTTGCCTCTATCTCTACCCGTTTAGCTATAAAATCGATTTTTATGCTTTTCATATAAAAATTCGATTTTTGGAAGGAAATATGAGTGATCACAGATTTTTGTCCTTTTGCCTCTATCTCTACCCGTTTAGCTATAAAATCGATTTTTAGGTTTTTCATATAAAAATTTTATTTTTGGAAGGAAATATTAGTGATCAAGATTTTTGTCCTTTTGCCTCTATCTTTACCCGTTTAGCTATAAAAACGATTTTTATGTTTTTCATATAAAAATTCGATTTTTGGAAGGAAATATGAGTGACCACAGATTTTTGTCCTTTTGCATCTATCTCTACCCGTTTAGCTATAAGATCGATTTTTATGTTTTTCATATAAAAATTCGATTTTTATAAGGAAATATTAGTGATCACAGATTTTTGTCCTTTTAACTCTATCTCTATCCGTTTAGCTATAAAATCGATTTTTATGTTTTTCATATAAAAATTCGATTTTAGGAAGAAAATATGAGTGATCACAGATTTTTGTCCTTTTGCATCTATCTCTACCCGTTTAGCTATAAGATCGATTTTTATGTTTTTCATATAAAAATTGGATTTTTTAAGGAAATATTAGTGATCACAGATTTTTGTCCTTTTGCCTCTATCTCTACCCGTTTAGCTATAAAATCGATTTTTATGTTTTTCAAATAAAAATTCGATTTTTGGAAGGAAATATGAGTGATCACAGATTTCTGTCCTTTTGCCTCTATCTCTACCCGTTTAGCTATAAGATCGATTTTTATGTTTTTCATATAAAAATTCGATTTTTATAAGGAAATATTAGTGATCACAGATTTTTGTCCTTTTAACTCTATCTCTATCCGTTTAGCTATAAAATCGATTTTTATGTTTTTTATTAAAAATTCGATTTTTGGAAGGAAATATAAGTGATCACAGATTTTTGTCCTTTTGCCTCTATCTCTATCCGTTTAGCTATAAAATCGATTTTTATGTTTTTCATATAAAAATTCGATTTTTGGAAGGAAATATGAGTGATCACAGATTTTTGTCCTTTTGCCTCTATCTCTACCCGTTTAGCTATAAAATCGATTTTTATGTTTTTTATATGAAAATTCGATTTTTGGAAGGAAATATGAGTGATCAAAGATTTTTGTCCTTTGCATCTATCTCTACCCGTTTAGCTATAAAATCGATTTTTATGTTTTTTATATAAAAATTCGATTTTTGGAAGGAAATATGAGTGATCACAGATTTTTGTCCTTTTGCATCTATCTCTACCCGTTTAGCTATAAAATCGATTTTTATGTTTTTTATATAAAAATTCGATTTTTGGAAGGAAATATGAATGATCACAGATTTTTGTCCTTTTGCCTAACTCTATCCGTTTAGCTATAAAATCGATTTTTATGTTTTTCATATAAAAATTCGATTTTTGGAAGGAAATATGAGTGATCACAGATTTTTGTCCTTTTGCCTCTATCTCTATCCGTTTAGCTATAAAATCGATTTTTATGTTTTTCATATAAAAATTCGATTTTTGGAAGGAAATATGAGTGATCACAGATTTTTTTCCTTTTGCCTCTATCTCTACCCGTTTAGCTATAAAATCGATTTTTATGCTTTTCATATAAAAATTCGATTTTTGGAAGGAAATATGAGTGATCACAGAATTTTGTCCTTTTCCCTCTATCTCTATCCATTTAGCTATAAAATCGATTTTTATGTTTTTCATATAAAAAATAGATTTTTGGAAGGAAATATGAGTGGTCACAGATTTTTTTCCTTTTGCCTCTATCTCTACCCGTTTAGCTATAAAATCGATTTTTATGCTTTTCATATAAAAATTCGATTTTTGGAAGGAAATATGAGTGATCACAGAATTTTGTCCTTTTCCCTCCATCTCTATCCGTTTAGCTATAAAATCGATTTTTAGGTTTTTCATATAAAAAATAGATTTTTGGAAGGAAATATGAGTGGTCACAGATTTTTGTCATTTTGCCTCTATCTCTACCCGTTTAGCTATAAAATCGATTTTTGGGTTTTTCATATAAAAATTCGATTTTTGGAAGGAAATATGAGTGATCACAGAATTTTGTCCTTTTCCCTCCATCTCTATCCGTTTAGCTATAAAATCGATTTTTAGGTTTTTCATATAAAAAATAGATTTTTGGAAGGAAATATGAGTGGTCACAGATTTTTGTCATTTTGCCTCTATCTCTACCCGTTTAGCTATAAAATCGATTTTTGGGTTTTTCATATAAAAATTCGATTTTCGGAAGGAAATATGAGTGATCACAGATTTTTGTCCTTTTGCCTCTATCTCTACCCGTTTAGCTATAAACTCGATTTTTAGGTTTTTCATATAAAAATTCGATTTTTGGAAGGAAATATGAGTGATCACAGATTTTTGTCATTTTGCCTCTATCTCTACGCTTTTAGCTATAAAATCGATTTTTAGGTTTTTCATATAAAAATTCGATTTTTGGAAGGAAATATGAGTGATCACAGATTTTTGTCCTTTTGCCTCTATCTCTATCCGTTTAGGTATAAAATCGATTTTTAGGTTTTTCATAGAAAAATTCGATTTTTGGAAGGAAATACGAGTGATCACAGATTTTTGTCCTTTTGCCTCTATCTCTATCCGTTTAGCTATAAAATCGATTTTTATGTTTTTCATATAAAAATTCGATTTTTGGAAGGAAATATGAGTGATGACAGATTTTTGTCCTTTTGCCTCTATCTCTACCCGTATAGCTATAAAATCGATTTTTATGTTTTTCATATAAAAATTCGATTTTTGGAAGGAAATATGAGTGATCACAGATTTTTGTCCTTTTGCCTCTACCTCTACCCGTATAGCTATAAAATCGATTTTTAGGTTTTTCATATAAAAATTCGATTTTTGGAAGGAAATATGAGTGATCACAGATTTTTGTCATTTTGCCTCTATCTCTACCCGTTTAGCTATAAAATCGATTTTTGGGTTTTTCATATAAAAATTCGATTTTTTGAAGGAAATATGAGTGATCACAGATTTTTGTCCTTTTGCCTCTATCTCTACCAGTTTAGCTATAAAATCGATTTTTAGGTTTTTCATATAAAAAATAGGTTTTTGGAAGGAAATATGAGTAGTCACAGATTTTTGTCATTTTGCCTCTATCTCTACCCGTTTAGCTATAAAATCCATTTTTATGTTTTTCATATAAAAATTCGATTTTTCGAAGGAAATATGAGTGATCACAGATTTTTGTCCTCTTGCCTCTATCTCTATCCGTTTAGCTATAAAATCGATTTTTATGTTTTTCATATAAAAATTAGATTTTTGGAAGGAAATATGAGTGATCACAGATTTTTTTCCTTTTGCCTCTATCTCTACCCGTTTAGCTATAAAATAGATTTTTAGGTCTTTCCTATAAAAATTAGATTTTTGGAAGGAAATATGAGTGATCACAGATTTTTGTCATTTTGCTCTATCTCTACCCGTTTAGTTATAAAATCGATTTTTAGGCTTTTCATATAAAAATTCGATTTTTGGAAGGAAATATGAGTGATCACAGATTTTTGTCCTTTTGCCTCTATCTCTATCCGTTTAGCTATAAAATCGATTTTTATGTTTTTCATATAAAAATTCGATTTTTGGAAGGAAATATGAGTGATCACAGATTTTTGTCCTTTTGCCTCTATCTCTACCCGTTTAGCTATAAAATCGATTTTTAGGTTTTTCATATAAAAATTCGATTTTTGGAAGGAAATATGAGTGATCACAGATTTTTGTCCTTTTGCCTCTATCTCTATCCGTTTAGCTATAAAATCAATTTTTATGTTTTTCATATAAAAATTCGATTTTTGGAAGGAAATATGAGTGATCACAGATTTTTGTCCTTTTGCCTCTATCTCTACCCGTATAGCTATAAAATCGATTTTTAGGTTTTTCATATAAAAATTCGATTTTTGGAAGGAAATATGAGTGATCACAGATTTTTGTCCTTTTGCCTCTATCTCTATCCGTTTAGCTATAAAATCGATTTTTAGGTTTTTCATATAAAAATTCGATTTTTGGAAGGAAATATGAGTAATCACAGATTTTTGTCCTTTTGCCTCTATCTCTACCCGTTTAGCTATAAAATCGATTTTTAGGTTTTTCATATAAAAATTCGATTTTTGGAAGGAAATATGAGTGATGACAGATTTTTGTCCTTTTGCCTCTATCTCTACCCGTATAGCTATAAAATCGATTTTTAGGTTTTTCATATAAAAATTCGATTTTTGGAAGGAAATATGAGTGATCACAGATTTTTGTCATTTTGCCTCTATCTCTACCCGTTTAGTTATAAAATCGATTTTTAGGCTTTTCATATAAAAATTCGATTTTTGGAAGGAAATATGAGTGATCACAGATTTTTGTCCTTTTGCCTCTATCTCTATCCGTTTAGCTATAAAATCGATTTTTATGTTTTTCATATAAAAATTCGATTTTTGGAAGGAAATATGAGTGATCACAGATTTTTTTCCTTTTGCCTCTACCTCTACCCGTATAGCTATAAAATCGATTTTTAGGTTTTTCATATAAAAATTCGATTTTTGGAAGGAAATATGAGTGATCACAGATTTTTGTCATTTTGCCTCTATCTCTACCCGTTTAGCTATAAAATCGATTTTTGGGTTTTTCATATAAAAATTCGATTTTTGGAAGGAAATATGAGTGATCACAGATTTTTGTCCTTTTGCCTCTATCTCTACCCGTTTAGCTATAAAATCGATTTTTAGGTTTTTCATATAAAAAATAGGTTTTTGGAAGGAAATATGAGTAGTCACAGATTTTTGTCATTTTGCCTCTATCTCTACCCGTTTAGCTATAAAATCCATTTTTATGTTTTTCATATAAAAATTCGATTTTTCGAAGGAAATATGAGTGATCACAGATTTTTGTCCTCTTGCCTCTATCTCTATCCGTTTAGCTATAAAATCGATTTTTATGTTTTTCATATAAAAATTAGATTTTTGGAAGGAAATATGGGTGATCACAGATTTTTTTCCTTTTGCCTCTATCTCTACCCGTTTAGCTATAAAATAGATTTTTAGGTCTTTCCTATAAAAATTAGATTTTTGGAAGGAAATTTGAGTGATCACAGATTTTTGTCATTTTGCTCTATCTCTACCCGTTTAGTTATAAAATCGATTTTTAGGCTTTTCATATAAAAATTCGATTTTTGGAAGGAAATATGAGTGATCACAGATTTTTGTCCTTTTGCCTCTATCTCTATCCGTTTAGCTATAAAATCGATTTTTATGTTTTTCATATAAAAATTCGATTTTTGGAAGGAAATATGAGTGATCACAGATTTTTGTCCTTTTGCCTCTATCTCTACCCGTTGAGCTATAAAATCGATTTTTAGGTTTTTCATATAAAAATTCGATTTTTGGAAGGAAATATGAGTGATCACAGATTTTTGTCCTTTTGCCTCTATCTCTATCCGTTTAGCTATAAAATCAATTTTTATGTTTTTCATATAAAAATTCGATTTTTGGAAGGAAATATGAGTGATCACAGATTTTTGTCCTTTTGCCTCTATCTGTACCGTATAGCTATAAAATCGATTTTTAGGTTTTTCATATAAAAATTCGATTTTTGGAAGGAAATATGAGTGATCACAGATTTTTGTCCTTTTGCCTCTATCTCTATCCGTTTAGCTATAAAATCGATTTTTAGGTTTTTCATATAAAAATTCGATTTTTGGAAGGAAATATGAGTAATCACAGATTTTTGTCCTTTTGCCTCTATCTCTACCCGTTTAGCTATAAAATCGATTTTTGGGTTTTTCATATAAAAATTCGATTTTTGGAAGGAAATATGAGTGATCACAGAATTTTGTCCTTTTCGCTCCATCTCTATCCGTTTAGCTATAAAATCGATTTTTAGGTTTTTCATATAAAAAATAGATTTTTGGAAGGAAATATGAGTGGTCACAGATTTTTGTCATTTTGCCTCTATCTCTACCCGTTTAGCTATAAAATCGATTTTTGGGTTTTTCATATAAAAATTCGATTTTTGGAAGGAAATATGAGTGATCACAGAATTTTGTCCTTTTCCCTCCATCTCTATCCGTTTAGCTATAAAATCGATTTTTAGGTTTTTCATATAAAAAATAGATTTTTGGAAGGAAATATGAGTGGTCACAGATTTTTGTCATTTTGCCTCTATCTCTACCCGTTTAGCTATAAAATCGATTTTTGGGTTTTTCATATAAAAATTCGATTTTTGGAAGGAAATATGAGTGATCACAGATTTTTGTCCTTTTGCCTCTATCTCTACCCGTTTAGCTATAAAATCGATTTTTAGGTTTTTCATATAAAAATTCGATTTTTGGAAGGAAATATGAGTGATCACAGATTTTTGTCATTTTGCCTCTATCTCTACGCTTTTAGCTATAAAATCGATTTTTAGGTTTTTCATATAAAAATTCGATTTTTGGAAGGAAATATGAGTGATCACAGATTTTTGTCCTTTTGCCTCTATCTCTATCCGTTTAGGTATAAAATCGATTTTTAGGTTTTTCATAGAAAAATTCGATTTTTGGAAGGAAATATGAGTGATCACAGATTTTTGTCCTTTTGCCTCTATCTCTATCCGTTTAGCTATAAAATCGATTTTTATGTTTTTCATATAAAAATTCGATTTTTGGAAGGAAATATGAGTGATGACAGATTTTTGTCCTTTTGCCTCTATCTCTACCCGTATAGCTATAAAATCGATTTTTAGGTTTTTCATATAAAAATTCGATTTTTGGAAGGAAATATGAGTGATCACAGATTTTTGTCATTTTGCCTCTATCTCTACCCGTTTAGTTATAAAATCGATTTTTAGGCTTTTCATATAAAAATTCGATTTTTGCAAGGAAATATGAGTGATCACAGATTTTTGTCCTTTTGCCTCTATCTCTATCCGTTTAGCTATAAAATCGATTTTTATGTTTTTCATATAAAAATTCGATTTTTGGAAGGAAATATGAGTGATCACAGATTTTTGTCCTTTTGCCTCTACCTCTACCCGTATAGCTATAAAACCGATTTTTAGGTTTTTCATATAAAAATTCGATTTTTGGAAGGAAATATGAGTGATCACAGATTTTTGTCATTTTGCCTCTATCTCTACCCGTTTAGCTATAAAATCGATTTTTGGGTTTTTCATATAAAAATTCGATTTTTGGAAGGAAATATGAGTGATCACAGATTTTTGTCCTTTTGCCTCTATCTCTACCCGTTTAGCTATAAAATCGATTTTTAGGTTTTTCATATAAAAAATAGGTTTTTGGAAGGAAATATGAGTAGTCACAGATTTTTGTCATTTTGCCTCTATCTCTACCCGTTTAGCTATAAAATCCATTTTTATGTTTTTCATATAAAAATTCGATTTTTCGAAGGAAATATGAGTGATCACAGATTTTTGTCCTCTTGCCTCTATCTCTATCCGTTTAGCTATAAAATCGATTTTTATGTTTTTCATATAAAAATTAGATTTTTGGAAGGAAATATGAGTGATCACAGATTTTTTTCCTTTTTGCCTCTATCTCTACCCGTTTAGCTATAAAATAGATTTTTAGGTCTTTCCTATAAAAATTAGATTTTTGGAAGGAAATATGAGTGATCACAGATTTTTGTCATTTTGCTCTATCTCTACCCGTTTAGTTATAAAATCGATTTTTAGGCTTTTCATATAAAAATTCGATTTTTGGAAGGAAATATGAGTGATCACAGATTTTTGTCCTTTTGCCTCTATCTCTATCCGTTTAGCTATAAAATCGATTTTTATGTTTTTCATATAAAAATTCGATTTTTGGAAGGAAATATGAGTGATCACAGATTTTTGTCCTTTTGCCTCTATATCTACCCGTTTAGCTATAAAATCGATTTTTAGGTTTTTCATATAAAAATTCGATTTTTGGAAGGAAATATGAGTGATCACAGATTTTTGTCCTTTTGCCTCTATCTCTATCCGTTTAGCTATAAAATCAATTTAATGTTTTTCATATAAAAATTCGATTTTTGGAAGGAAATATGAGTGATCACAGATTTTTGTCCTTTTGCCTCTATCTCTACCCGTATAGCTATAAAATCGATTTTTAGGTTTTTCATATAAAAATTCGATTTTTGGAAGGAAATATGAGTGATCACAGATTTTTGTCCTTTTGCCTCTATCTCTATCCGTTTAGCTATAAAATCGATTTTTAGGTTTTTCATATAAAAATTCGATTTTTGGAAGGAAATATGAGTAATCACAGATTCTTGTCCTTTTGCCTCTATCTCTACCCGTTTAGCTATAAAATCGATTTTTAGGTTTTTCATATAAAGATTCGATTTTTGGAAGGAAATATGAGTGATCACAGATTTTTGTCCTTTCGCCTCTATCTCTATCCGTTTAGTTATAAAATCGATTTTTATGTTTTTCATATAAAAATTCGATTTTTGGAAGGAAATATGAGTGATCACAGATTTTTGTCCTTTTGCCTCTATCTCTATCCGTTTAGCTATAAAATCGATGTTTATGTTTTTCATATAAAAATTCGATTTTTGGAAGGAAATATGAGTGATCACAGATTTTTGTCCTTTTGCTTCTATCTCTACCCGTTTAGCTATAAAATCGATTTTTAGGTTTTTCATATAAAAATTCGATTTTTGGAAGGAAATATGAGTGATCACAGATTTTTGTCCTTTTGCCTCTATCTCTATCCGTTTAGCTATAAAATCGATTTTTATGTTTTTCATATAAAAATTCGATTTTTGGAAGGAAATATGAGTGATCACAGATTTTTGTCCTTTTGCCTCTATCTCTATCCGTTTAGCTATAAAATCGATTTTTATGTTTTTCATATAAAAATTCGATTTTTGGAAGGAAATATGAGTGATCACAGATTTTTGTCCTTTTGCCTCTATCTCTACCCGTTTTTGGAAGGAAATATGAGTGATCACAGATTTTTGTCCTCTTGCCTCTATCTCTACCCGTATAGCTATAAAATCGATTTTTAGGTTTTTCATATAAAAATTCGATTTTTGGAAGGAAATATGAGTGATCACCGATTTTTTCCTTTTGCCTCTATCTCTACCCGTTTAGCTATAAAATCCATTTTTAGGTTTTTCATATAAAAATTTGATTTTTGGAAGGTAATATGAGTGATCACAGATTTTTGTCCTTTTGCCTCTATCTCTACCCGTATAGCTATAAAATCGATTTTTAGGTTTTTCATATAAAAATTCGATTTTTGGAAGGAAATATGAGTGATCACAGATTTTTTCCTTTTGCCTCTATCTCTACCCGTTTAGCTATAAAATCGATTTTTATGTTTTTCATATAAAAATTCGATTTTTGGAAGGAAATATGAGTGATCACAGATTTTTGTCCTTTTGCCTCTATCTCTACCCGTATAGCTATAAAATCGATTTTTAGGTTTTTCATATAAAAATTCGATTTTTGGAAGGAAATATGAGTGATCACAGATTTTTGTCCTTTTGCCTCTATCTCTATCCGTTTAGCTATAAAATCGATTTTTATGTTTTTCATATAAAAATTCGATTTTTGGAAGGAAATATGAGTGATCACAGATTTTTGTCCTTTTGCCTCTATCTCTATCCGTTTAGCTATAAAATCGATTTTTATGTTTTTCATATAAAAATTCGATTTTTGGAAGGAAATATGAGTGATCACAGATTTTTGTCCTTTTGCCTCTATCTCTACCCGTTTTTGGAAGGAAATATGAGTGATCACAGATTTTTGTCCTTTTGCCTCTATCTCTACCCGTATAGCTATAAAATCGATTTTTAGGTTTTTCATATAAAAATTCGATTTTTGGAAGGAAATATGAGTGATCACAGATTTTTTCCTTTTGCCTCTATCTCTACCCGTTTAGCTATAAAATCGATTTTTAGGTTTTTCATATAAAAATTCGATTTTTGGAAGGAAATATGAGTGATCACAGATTTTTGTCCTTTTGCCTCTATCTCTATCCGTTTAGTTATAAAATCGATTTTTATGTTTTTCATATAAAAATTCGATTTTTGGAAGGAAATATGAGTGATCACAGATTTTTGTCCTTTTGCCTCTATCGCTACCCGTTTAGCTATAAAATCGATTTTTAGGTTTTTCATATAAAAATTCGATTTTTGGAAGGAAATATGAGTGATCACAGATTTTTGTCCTTTTGCCTGTATCTCTATCCGTTTAGCTATAAAATCGATTTTTAGATTTTTCATATAAAAATTCGATTTTTGGAAGGAAATATGAGTGATCACAGATTTTTGTCCTTTTGCCTCTATCTCTATCCGTTTAGCTATAAAATCGATTTTTATGTTTTTCATATAAAAATTCGATTTTTGGAAGGAAATATGAGTGATCACAGATTTTTGTCCTTTTGCCTCTATCTCTACCCGTTTAGCTATAAAATCGATTTTTAGGTTTTTCATATAAAAATTCGATTTTTGGAAGGAAATATGAGTGATCACAGATTTTTGTCCTTTTGCCTCTATCTCTATCCCTTTAGCTATAAAATCGATTTTTATATTTTTCATATAAAAATTCGATTTTTGGAAGGAAATATGAGTGATCACAGATTTTTATCCTTTTGCCTCTATCTCTATCCGTTTAGCTATAAAATCGATTTTTATGTTTTTCATATAAAAATTCGATTTTTGGAAGGAAATATGAGTGATCAGAGATTTTTGTCCTTTTGCCTAACTCTATCCGTTTAGCTATAAAATCCATTTTTATGTTTTTCATATACAAATTCGATTTTTGGAAGGAAATATGAATGATAACAGATTTTTGTCCTTTTGCCTCTATCTCTACCCGTTTAGCTATAAAATCGATTTTTATGTTTTTCATATAAAAATTTTATTTTTGGAAGGAAATATTAGTGATCAAGATTTTTGTCCTTTTGCCTCTATCTCTACCCGTTTAGCTATAAAATCGATTTTTATGTTTTTCATATAAAAATTCGATTTTTGGAAAGAAATATGAGTGATCACAGATTTTTATCCTTTTGCCTCTATCTCTATCCGTTTAGCTATAAAATCGATTTTTATGTTTTTCATATACAAATTCGATTTTTGGAAGGAAATATGAATGATAACAGATTTTTGTCCTTTTGCCTCTATCTCTACCCGTTTAGCTATAAAATCGATTTTTATGTTTTTCATATAAAAATTCGATTTTTGGAAGGAAATATGAGTGATCACAGATTTTTGTCCTTTTGCCTCTATCTCTATCCGTTTAGCTATAAAAACGATTTTCATGTTTTTCATATTAAAATTCGATTTTTGGAAGGAAATATGAGTGATCACAGATTTTTATCCTTTTGCCTCTATCTCTATCCGTTTAGCTATAAAATCGATTTTTATGTTTTTCATATAAAAATTCGATTTTTGGAAGGAAATATGAGTGATCACAGATTTTTGTCCTTTTGCCTCTATCTCTATCCGTTTAGCTATAAAATCGATTTTTATGTTTTTCATATAAAAATTCGATTTTTGGAAGGAAATATGAGTGATCACAGATTTTTGTCCTTTTGCCTCTATCTCTATCCGTTTAGCTATAAAAACGATTTTCATGTTTTTCATATTAAAATTCGATTTTTGGAAAGAAATATGAGTGATCACAGATCTTTATCCTTTTGCCTCTATCTCTATCCGTTTAGCTATAAAATCGATTTTTATGTTTTTCATATAAAAATTCGATTTTTGGAAGGAAATATGAGTGATCACAGATTTTTGTCCTTTTGCCTCTATCTCTATCCGTTTAGCTATAAAAACGATTTTCATGTTTTTCATATTAAAATTCGATTTTTGGAAGGAAATATGAGTGATCACAGATTTTTGTCCTCTTGCCTCTATCTCTATCCGTTTAGATATAAATTCGATTTTTATGTTTTTCATATAAAAATTCGATTTTTGGAAGGAAATATGAGTGATCACAGATTTTTGTCCTTTTGCCTAACTCTATCCGTTTAGCTATAAAATCGATTTTTAGGTTTTTCATATAAAAATTCGATTTTTGGAAGGTAATATGATTGACCACAGATTTTTGTCCTTTTGCCTCT
The DNA here is from genome assembly GCA_932274085.1 of Protocalliphora azurea. Classification (NCBI taxonomy): domain Eukaryota; kingdom Metazoa; phylum Arthropoda; class Insecta; order Diptera; family Calliphoridae; genus Protocalliphora; species Protocalliphora azurea. Next base: position 135,111,937 of record OW026522.1, on the reverse strand, counting down.
ATCTCTATCCGTTTAGCTATAAAATCGATTTTTATGTTTTTCATATAAAAATTCGATTTTTGGAAGGAAATATGAATGATCACAGATTTTTGTCATTTTGCCTCTATCTCTACCCGTTTAGTTATAAAATCGATTTTTATGTTTTTCATATAAAAATTCGATTTTTGGAAGGAAATATGAGTGATCACAGATTTTTCCCTTTTGCCTCTATCTCTACCCGTTTAGCTATAAAATCCATTTTTAGGTTTTTCATATAAAAATTCGATTTTTGGAAGGAAATATGAGTGATCACAGATTTTTGTCCTTTTGCCTCTATCTCTATCCGTTTAGCTATAAAATCGATTTTTATGTTTTTCATATAAAAATTCGATTTTTGGAAGGAAATATGAGTGATCACAGATTTTTGTCCTTTTGCCTCTATCTCTATCCGTTTAGCTATAAAATCGATTTTTATGTTTTTCATATAAAAATTCGATTTTTGGAAGGAAATAAGAGTGATCACAGATTTTTGTCCTTTTGCCTCTATCTCTATCCGTTTAGCTATAAAATCGATTTTTATGTTTTTCATATAAAAATTCGATTTTTGGAAGGACATATGAGTGATCACAGATTTTTGTCCTTTTGCCTCTATCTCTACCCGTTTTTGGAAGGAAATATGAGTGATCACAGATTTTTGTCCTTTTGCCTCTATCTCTACCCGTATAGCTATAAAATCGATTTTTAGGTTTTTCATATAAAAATTCGATTTTTGGAAGGAAATATGAGTGATCACAGATTTTTTCCTTTTGCCTCTATCTCTACCCGTTTAGCTATAAAATCCATTTTTAGGTTTTTCATATAAAAATTTGATTTTTGGAAGGTAATATGAGTGATCACAGATTTTTGTCCTTTTGCCTCTATCTCTATCCGTTTAGCTATAAAATCGATTTTTAGGTTTTTCATATAAAAATTCGATTTTTGGAAGGAAATATGAGTGATCACAGATTTTTGTCCTTTTGCCTCTATCTCTATCCGTTTAGTTATAAAATCGATTTTTATGTTTTTCATATAAAAATTCGATTTTTGGAAGGAAATATGAGTGATCACAGATTTTTGTCCTTTTGCCTCTATCGCTACCCGTTTAGCTATAAAATCGATTTTTAGGTTTTTCATATAAAAATTCGATTTTTGGAAGGAAATATGAGTGATCACAGATTTTTGTCCTTTTGCCTGTATCTCTATCCGTTTAGCTATAAAATCGATTTTTAGGTTTTTCATATAAAAATTCGATTTTTGGAAGGAAATATGAGTGATCACAGATTTTTGTCCTTTTGCCTCTATCTCTATCCGTTTAGCTATAAAATCGATTTTTATGTTTTTCATATAAAAATTCGATTTTTGGAAGGAAATATGAGTGATCACAGATTTTTGTCCTTTTGCCTCTATCTCTACCCGTTTAGCTATAAAATCGATTTTTAGGTTTTTCATATAAAAATTCGATTTTTGGAAGGAAATATGAGTGATCACAGATTTTTGTCCTTTTGCCTCTATCTCTATCCGTTTAGCTATAAAATCGATTTTTATATTTTTCATATAAAAATTCGATTTTTGGAAGGAAATATGAGTGATCACAGATTTTTATCCTTTTGCCCCTATCTCTATCCGTTTAGCTATAAAATCGATTTTTATGTTTTTCATATAAAAATTCGATTTTTGGAAGGAAATATGAGTGATCAGAGATTTTTGTCCTTTTGCCTAACTCTATCCGTTTAGCTATAAAATCGATTTTTATGTTTTTCATATACAAATTCGATTTTTGGAAGGAAATATGAGTGATCACAGATCTTTATCCTTTTGCCTCTATCTCTATCCGTTTAGCTATAAAATCGATTTTTATGTTTTTCATATAAAAATTCGATTTTTGGAAGGAAATATGAGTGATCACAGATTTTTGTCCTTTTGCCTCTATCTCTATCCGTTTAGCTATAAAAACGATTTTCATGTTTTTCATATTAAAATTCGATTTTTGGAAGGAAATATGAGTGATCACAGATTTTTGTCCTCTTGCCTCTATCTCTATCCGTTTAGATATAAATTCGATTTTTATGTTTTTCATATAAAAATTCGATTTTTGGAAGGAAATATGAGTGATCACAGATTTTTGTCCTTTTGCCTAACTCTATCCGTTTAGCTATAAAATCGATTTTTAGGTTTTTCATATAAAAATTCGATTTTTGGAAGGAAATATGATTGACCACAGATTTTTGTCCTTTTGCCTCTATCTCTATCCGTTTAGCTATAAAATCGATTTTTATGTTTTTCATATAAAAATTCGATTTTTGGAAGGAAATATGAATGATCACAGATTTTTGTCATTTTGCCTCTATCTCTACCCGTTTAGTTATAAAATCGATTTTTATGTTTTTCATATAAAAATTCGATTTTTGGAAGGAAATATGAGTGATCACAGATTTTTCCCTTTTGCCTCTATCTCTACCCGTTTAGCTATAAAATCCATTTTTAGGTTTTTCATATAAAAATTCGATTTTTGGAAGGAAATATGAGTGATCACAGATTTTTGTCCTTTTGCCTCTACCTCTATCCGTTTAGCTATAAAATCGATTTTTATGTTTTTCATATAAAAATTCGATTTTTGGAAGGAAATATGAGTGATCACAGATTTTTGTCCTTTTGCCTCTATCTCTACCCGTTTAGCTATAAAATCGATTTTTAGGTTTTTCATATAAAAATTCGATTTTTGGAAGGAAATATGAGTGATCACAGATATTTGTCCTTTAGCCTCTATCTCTATCCGTTTAGTTATAAAATCGATTTTTATGTTTTTCATATAAAAATTCGATTTTTGGAAGGAAATATGAGTGATCACAGATTTTTTTCCTTTTGCCTCTATCTCTATCCGTTTAGCTATAAAAACGATTTTCATGTTTTTCATATTAAAATTCGATTTTTGGAAGGAAATATGAGTGATCACAGATTTTTGTCCTCTTGCCTCTATCTCTATCCGTTTAGCTATAAAATCGATTTTTAGGTTTTTCATATAAAAATTCGATTTTTGGAAGGAAATATGAGTGATCACAGATTTTTGTCCTTTTGCCTCTATCTCTACCCGTTTAGCTATAAAATCGATTTTTAGGTTTTTCATATAAAAATTCGATTTTTGGAAGGAAATATGAGTGATCACAGATTTTTGTCCTTTTGCCTAACTCTATCCGTTTAGCTATAAAATCGATTTTTATGTTTTTCATATACAAATTCGATTTTTGGAAGGAAATATGAGTGATCACAGATTTTTGTCCTTTTGCCTAACTCTATCCGTTTAGCTATAAAATCGATTTTTAGGTTTTTCATATAAAAATTCGATTTTTGGAAGGAAATATGAGTGATCACAGATTTTTGTCCTTTTGCCTAACTCTATCCGTTTAGCTATAAAATCGATTTTTATGTTTTTCATATACAAATTCGATTTTTGGAAGGAAATATGAGTGATCACAGATTTTTGTCCTTTTGCCTCTATCTCTACCCGTTTAGTTATAAAATCGATTTTTAGTTTTTTCATATAAAAATTCGATTTTTGGAAGGAAATATGAGTGATCACAGATTTTTGTCCTTTTGCCTCTATCTCTATCCGTTTAGCTATAAAATCGATTTTTATGTTTTTCATATAAAAATTCGATTTTTGGAAGGAAATATGAGTGATCACAGATTTTTGTCCTTTTGCCTCTATCTCTATCCGTTTAGCTATAAAATCGATTTTTATGTTTTTCATATAAAAATTCGATTTTTGGATGGAAATATGAGTGATCACAGATTTTTGTCCTTTTGCCTCTATCTCTACCCGTTTTTGGAAGGAAATATGAGTGATCACAGATTTTTGTCCTTTTGCCTAACTCTATCCGTTTAGCTATAAAATCGATTTTTAGGTTTTTCATATAAAAATTCGATTTTTGGAAGGAAATATGATTGACCACAGATTTTTGTCCTTTTGCCTCTATCTCTATCCGTTTAGCTATAAAATCGATTTTTATGTTTTTCATATAAAAATTCGATTTTTGGAAGGAAATATGAATGATCACAGATTTTTGTCATTTTGCCTCTATCTCTACCCGTTTAGTTATAAAATCGATTTTTATGTTTTTCATATAAAAATTCGATTTTTGGAAGGAAATATGAGTGATCACAGATTTTTCCCTTTTGCCTCTATCTCTACCCGTTTAGCTATAAAATCCATTTTTAGGTTTTTCATATAAAAATTCGATTTTTGGAAGGAAATATGAGTGATCACAGATTTTTGTCCTTTTGCCTCTATCTCTATCCGTTTAGCTATAAAATCGATTTTTATGTTTTTCATATAAAAATTCGATTTTTGGAAGGAAATATGAGTGATCACAGATTTTTGTCCTTTTGCCTCTATCTCTACCCGTTTAGCTATAAAATCGATTTTTAGGTTTTTCATATAAAAATTCGATTTTTGGAAGGAAATATGAGTGATCACAGATATTTGTCCTTTAGCCTCTATCTCTATCCGTTTAGTTATAAAATCGATTTTTATGTTTTTCATATAAAAATTCGATTTTTGGAAGGAAATATGAGTGATCACAGATTTTTTTCCTTTTGCCTCTATCTCTATCCGTTTAGCTATAAAAACGATTTTCATGTTTTTCATATTAAAATTCGATTTTTGGAAGGAAATATGAGTGATCACAGATTTTTGTCCTCTTGCCTCTATCTCTATCCGTTTAGCTATAAAATCGATTTTTAGGTTTTTCATATAAAAATTCGATTTTTGGAAGGAAATATGAGTGATCACAGATTTTTGTCCTTTTGCCTCTATCTCTACCCGTTTAGCTATAAAATCGATTTTTAGGTTTTTCATATAAAAATTCGATTTTTGGAAGGAAATATGAGTGATCACAGATTTTTGTCCTTTTGCCTAACTCTATCCGTTTAGCTATAAAATCGATTTTTATGTTTTTCATATACAAATTCGATTTTTGGAAGGAAATATGAGTGATCACAGATTTTTGTCCTTTTGCCTAACTCTATCCGTTTAGCTATAAAATCGATTTTTAGGTTTTTCATATAAAAATTCGATTTTTGGAAGGAAATATGAGTGATCACAGATTTTTGTCCTTTTGCCTAACTCTATCCGTTTAGCTATAAAATCGATTTTTATGTTTTTCATATACAAATTCGATTTTTGGAAGGAAATATGAGTGATCACAGATTTTTGTCCTTTTGCCTCTATCTCTACCCGTTTAGTTATAAAATCGATTTTTAGTTTTTTCATATAAAAATTCGATTTTTGGAAGGAAATATGAGTGATCACAGATTTTTGTCCTTTTGCCTCTATCTCTATCCGTTTAGCTATAAAATCGATTTTTATGTTTTTCATATAAAAATTCGATTTTTGGAAGGAAATATGAGTGATCACAGATTTTTGTCCTTTTGCCTCTATCTCTATCCGTTTAGCTATAAAATCGATTTTTATGTTTTTCATATAAAAATTCGATTTTTGGATGGAAATATGAGTGATCACAGATTTTTGTCCTTTTGCCTCTATCTCTACCCGTTTTTGGAAGGAAATATGAGTGATCACAGATTTTTGTCCTTTTGCCTCTATCTCTACCCGTATAGCTATAAAATCGATTTTTAGGTTTTTCATATAAAAATTCGATTTTTGGAAGGAAATATGAGTGATCACAGATTTTTTCCTTTTGCCTCTATCTCTACCCGTTTAGCTGTAAAATCCATTTTTAGGTTTTTCATATAAAAATTTGATTTTTGGAAGGTAATATGAGTGATCACAGATTTTTGTCCTTTTGCCTCTATCTCTATCCGTTTAGCTATAAAATCGATTTTTATGTTTTTCATATAAAAATTCGATTTTTGGAAGGAAATATGAGTGATCACAGATTTTTGTCCTTTTGCCTCTATCTCTACCCGTTTAGCTATAAAATCGATTTTTAGGTTTTTCATATAAAAATTCGATTTTTGGAAGGAAATATGAGTGATCACAGATTTTTGTCCTTTTGCCTCTATCTCTATCCGTTTAGTTATAAAATCGATTTTTATGTTTTTCATATAAAAATTCGATTTTTGGAAGGAAATATGAGTGATCACAGATTTTTGTCCTTTTGCCTCTATCGCTACCCGTTTAGCTATAAAATCGATTTTTAGGTTTTTCATATAAAAATTCGATTTTTGGAAGGAAATATGAGTGATCACAGATTTTTGTCCTTTTGCCTCTATCTCTATCCGTTTAGCTATAAAATCGATTTTTATGTTTTTCATATAAAAATTCGATTTTTGGAAGGAAATATGAGTGATCACAGATTTTTGTCCTTTTGCCTCTATCTCTACCCGTTTAGCTATAAAATCGATTTTTAGGTTTTTCATATAAAAATTCGATTTTTGGAAGGAAATATGAGTGATCACAGATTTTTGTCCTTTTGCCTCTATCTCTATCCGTTTAGCTATAAAATCGATTTTTATATTTTTCATATAAAAATTCGATTTTTGGAAGGAAATATGAGTGATCACAGATTTTTATCCTTTTGCCTCTATCTCTATCCGTTTAGCTATAAAATCGATTTTTATGTTTTTCATATAAAAATTCGATTTTTGGAAGGAAATATGAGTGATCAGAGATTTTTGTCCTTTTGCCTAACTCTATCCGTTTAGCTATAAAATCGATTTTTATGTTTTTCATATACAAATTCGATTTTTGGAAGGAAATATGAATGATAACAGATTTTTGTTCTTTTGCCTCTATCTCTACCCGTTTAGCTATAAAATCGATTTTTATGTTTTTCATATAAAAATTTTATTTTTGGAAGGAAATATTAGTGATCAAGATTTTTGTCCTTTTGCCTCTATCTCTACCCGTTTAGCTATAAAATCAATTTTTATGTTTTTCATATAAAAATTCGATTTTTGGAAGGAAATATGAGTGATCACAGATTTTTGTCCTTTTGCCTCTATCTCTATCCGTTTAGCTATAAAAACGATTTTCATGTTTTTCATATTAAAATTCGATTTTTGGAAGGAAATATGAGTGATCACAGATTTTCATCCTTTTGCCTCTATCTCTATCCGTTTAGCTATAAAATCGATTTTTATGTTTTTCATATAAAAATTCGATTTTTGGAAGGAAATATGAGTGATCACAGATTTTTGTCCTTTTGCCTCTATCTCTATCCGTTTAGCTATAAAATCGATTTTTATGTTTTTCATATAAAAATTCGATTTTTGGAAGGAAATATGAGTGATCACAGATTTTTGTCCTTTTGCCTCTATCTCTGTCCGTTTAGCTATAAAAACGATTTTCATGTTTTTCATATTAAAATTCGATTTTTGGAAAGAAATACGAGTGATCACAGATTTTTATCCTTTTGCCTCTATCTCTATCCGTTTAGCTATAAAATCGATTTTTATGTTTTTCATATAAAAATTCGATTTTTGGACGGAAATATGAGTGATCACAGATTTTTGTCCTTTTGCCTCTATCTCTATCCGTTTAGCTATAAAAACGATTTTCATGTTTTTCATATTAAAATTCGATTTTTGGAAGGAAATATGAGTGATCACAGATTTTTGTCCTCTTGCCTCTATCTCTATCCGTTTAGATATAAATTCGATTTTTATGTTTTTCATATAAAAATTCGATTTTTGGAAGGAAATATGAGTGATCACAGATTTTTGTCCTTTTGCCTAACTCTATCCGTTTAGCTATAAAATCGATTTTTAGGTTTTTCATATAAAAATTCGATTTTTGGAAGGAAATAAGAGTGACCACAGATTTTTGTCCTTTTGCCTCTATCTCTATCCGTTTAGCTATAAAATCGATTTTTATGTTTTTCATATAAAAATTCGATTTTTGGAAGGAAATATGAGTGATCACAGATTTTTGTCATTTTGCCTCTATCTCTACCCGTTTAGTTATAAAATCGATTTTTATGTTTTTCATATAAAAATTCGATTTTTGGAAGGAAATATGAGTGATCACAGATTTTTGTCCTTTTGCCTCTATCTCTACCCGTTTAGCTATAAAATCGATTTTTAGGTTTTTCATATAAAAATTCGATTTTTGGAAGGAAATATGAGTGATCACAGATTTTTGTCCTTTTGCCTCTATCTCTATCCGTTTAGCTATAAAAACGATTTTCATGTTTTTCATATTAAAATTCGATTTTTGGAAGGAAATAAGAGTGATCACAGATTTTTTTCCTTTTGCCTCTATCTCTATCCGTTTAGCTATAAATTCGATTTTTATGTTTTTCATATAAAAATTCGATTTTTGGAAGGAAATATGAGTGATCACAGATTTTTGTCCTTTTGCCTCTATCTCTATCCGTTTAGCTATAAAATCGATTTTTATGTTTTTCATATAAAAATTAGATTTTTGGAAGGAAATATGAGTGATCACAGATTTTTGTCCTTTTGCCTCTATCTCTATCCGTTTAGCTATAAAATCGATTTTTATGTTTTTCATATAAAAATTCGATTTTTGGAAGGAAATATGAGTGATCACAGATTTTTGTCCTTTTGCCTCTATCTCTGTCCGTTTAGCTATAAAAACGATTTTCATGTTTTTCATATTAAAATTCGATTTTTGGAAAGAAATACGAGTGATCACAGATTTTTATCCTTTTGCCTCTATCTCTATCCGTTTAGCTATAAAATCGATTTTTATGTTTTTCATATAAAAATTCGATTTTTGGACGGAAATATGAGTGATCACAGATTTTTGTCCTTTTGCCTCTATCTCTATCCGTTTAGCTATAAAAACGATTTTCATGTTTTTCATATTAAAATTCGATTTTTGGAAAGAAATACGAGTGATCACAGATTTTTATCCTTTTGCCTCTATCTCTATCCGTTTAGCTATAAAATCGATTTTTATGTTTTTCATATAAAAATTCGATTTTTGGACGGAAATATGAGTGATCACAGATTTTTGTCCTTTTGCCTCTATCTCTATCCGTTTAGCTATAAAAACGATTTTCATGTTTTTCATATAAAAATTCGATTTTTGGAAGGAAATATGAGTGATCACAGATTTTTGTCCTTTTGCCTAACTCTATCCGTTTAGCTATAAAATCGATTTTTAGGTTTTTCATATAAAAATTCGATTTTTGGAAGGAAATAAGAGTGACCACAGATTTTTGTCCTTTTGCCTCTATCTCTATCCGTTTAGCTATAAAATCGATTTTTATGTTTTTCATATAAAAATTCGATTTTTGGAAGGAAATATGAGTGATCACAGATTTTTGTCATTTTGCCTCTATCTCTACCCGTTTAGTTATAAAATCGATTTTTATGTTTTTCATATAAAAATTCGATTTTTGGAAGGAAATATGAGAGGTCACAGATTTTTGTCATTTTGCCTCTATCTCTACCCGTTTAGCTATAAAATCGATTTTTGGGTTTTTCATATAAAAATTCGATTTTTGGAAGGAAATATGAGTGATCACAGAATTTTGTCCTTTTCCCTCCATCTCTATCCGTTTAGCTATAAAATCGATTTTTAGGTTTTTCATATAAAAAATAGATTTTTGGAAGGAAATATGAGTGGTCACAGATTTTTGTCATTTTGCCTCTATCTCTACCCGTTTAGCTATAAAATCGATTTTTGGATTTTTCATATAAAAATTCGATTTTTGGAAGGAAATATGAGTGATCACAGATTTTTGACCTTTTGCCTCTATCTCTACCCGTTTAGCTATAAACTCGATTTTTAGGTTTTTCATATAAAAATTCGATTTTTGGAAGGAAATATGAGTGATCACAGATTTTTGTCATTTTGCCTCTATCTCTACGCTTTTAGCTATAAAATCGATTTTTAGGTTTTTCATATAAAAATTCGATTTTTGGAAGGAAATATGAGTGATCACAGATTTTTGTCCTTTTGCCTCTATCTCTATCCGTTTAGGTATAAAATCGATTTTTAGGTTTTTCCTAGAAAAATTCGATTTTTGGAAGGAAATATGAGTGATCACAGATTTTTGTCCTTTTGCCTCTATCTCTATCCGTTTAGCTATAAAATCGATTTTTATGTTTTTCATATAAAAATTCGATTTTTGGAAGGAAATATGAGTGATGACAGATTTTTGTCCTTTTGCCTCTATCTCTACCCGTATAGCTATAAAATCGATTTTTAGGTTTTTCATATAAAAATTCGATTTTTGGAAGGAAATATGAGTGATCACAGATTTTTGTCATTTTGCCTCTATCTCTACCCGTTTAGTTATAAAATCGATTTTTAGGCTTTTCATATAAAAATTCGATTTTTGGAAGGAAATATGAGTGATCACAGATTTTTGTCCTTTTGCCTCTATCTCTATCCGTTTAGCTATAAAATCGATTTTTATGTTTTTCATATAAAAATTCGATTTTTGGAAGGAAATATGAGTGATCACAGATTTTTGTCCTTTTGCCTCTACCTCTACCCGTATAGCTATAAAATCGATTTTTAGGTTTTTCATATAAAAATTCGATTTTTGGAAGGAAATATGAGTGATCACAGATTTTTGTCATTTTGCCTCTATCTCTACCCGTTTAGCTATAAAATCGATTTTTGGGTTTTTCATATAAAAATTCGATTTTTGGAAGGAAATATGAGTGATCACAGATTTTTGTCCTTTTGCCTCTATCTCTACCCGTTTAGCTATAAAATCGATTTTTAGGTTTTTCATATAAAAAATAGGTTTTTGGAAGGAAATATGAGTAGTCACAGATTTTTGTCATTTTGCCTCTATCTCTACCCGTTTAGCTATAAAATCCATTTTTATGTTTTTCATATAAAAATTCGATTTTTCGAAGGAAATATGAGTGATCACAGATTTTTGTCCTCTTGCCTCTATCTCTATCCGTTTAGCTATAAAATCGATTTTTATGTTTTTCATATAAAAATTAGATTTTTGGAAGGAAATATGAGTGATCACAGATTTTTTTTCCTTTTGCCTCTATCTCTACCCGTTTAGCTATAAAATAGATTTTTAGGTCTTTCCTATAAAAATTAGATTTTTGGAAGGAAATATGAGTGATCACAGATTTTTGTCATTTTGCTCTATCTCTACCCGTTTAGTTATAAAATCGATTTTTAGGCTTTTCATATAAAAATTCGATTTTTGGAAGGAAATATGAGTGATCACAGATTTTTGTCCTTTTGCCTCTATCTCTATCCGTTTAGCTATAAAATCGATTTTTATGTTTTTCATATAAAAATTCGATTTTTGGAAGGAAATATGAGTGATCACAGATTTTTGTCCTTTTGCCTCTATCTCTACCCGTTTAGCTATAAAATCGATTTTTAGGTTTTTCATATAAAAATTCGATTTTTGGAAGGAAATATGAGTGATCACAGATTTTTGTCCTTTTGCCTCTATCTCTATCCGTTTAGCTATAAAAACGATTTTCATGTTTTTCATATTAAAATTCGATTTTTGGAAGGAAATAAGAGTGATCACAGATTTTTTTCCTTTTGCCTCTATCTCTATCCGTTTAGCTATAAATTCGATTTTTATGTTTTTCATATAAAAATTCGATTTTTGGAAGGAAATATGAGTGATCACAGATTTTTGTCCTTTTGCCTCTATCTCTATCCGTTTAGCTATAAAATCGATTTTTATGTTTTTCATATAAAAATTAGATTTTTGGAAGGAAATATGAGTGATCACAGATTTTTGTCCTTTTGCCTCTAACTCTATCCGTTTAGCTATAAAATCGATTTTTATGTTTTTCATATAAAAATTCGATTTTTGGAAGGAAATATGAGTGATCACAGATTTTTGTCCTTTTGCCTCTATCTCTGTCCGTTTAGCTATAAAAACGATTTTCATGTTTTTCATATTAAAATTCGATTTTTGGAAAGAAATACGAGTGATCACAGATTTTTATCCTTTTGCCTCTATCTCTATCCGTTTAGCTATAAAATCGATTTTTATGTTTTTCATATAAAAATTCGATTTTTGGACGGAAATATGAGTGATCACAGATTTTTGTCCTTTTGCCTCTATCTCTATCCGTTTAGCTATAAAAACGATTTTCATGTTTTTCATATTAAAATTCGATTTTTGGAAAGAAATACGAGTGATCACAGATTTTTATCCTTTTGCCTCTATCTCTATCCGTTTAGCTATAAAATCGATTTTTATGTTTTTCATATAAAAATTCGATTTTTGGACGGAAATATGAGTGATCACAGATTTTTGTCCTTTTGCCTCTATCTCTATCCGTTTAGCTATAAAAACGATTTTCATGTTTTTCATATAAAAATTCGATTTTTGGAAGGAAATATGAGTGATCACAGATTTTTGTCCTTTTGCCTAACTCTATCCGTTTAGCTATAAAATCGATTTTTAGGTTTTTCATATAAAAATTCGATTTTTGGAAGGAAATAAGAGTGACCACAGATTTTTGTCCTTTTGCCTCTATCTCTATCCGTTTAGCTATAAAATCGATTTTTATGTTTTTCATATAAAAATTCGATTTTTGGAAGGAAATATGAGTGATCACAGATTTTTGTCATTTTGCCTCTATCTCTACCCGTTTAGTTATAAAATCGATTTTTATGTTTTTCATATAAAAATTCGATTTTTGGAAGGAAATATGAGTGGTCACAGATTTTTGTCATTTTGCCTCTATCTCTACCCGTTTAGCTATAAAATCGATTTTTGGGTTTTTCATATAAAAATTCGATTTTTGGAAGGAAATATGAGTGATCACAGAATTTTGTCCTTTTCCCTCCATCTCTATCCGTTTAGCTATAAAATCGATTTTTAGGTTTTTCATATAAAAAATAGATTTTTGGAAGGAAATATGAGTGGTCACAGATTTTTGTCATTTTGCCTCTATCTCTACCCGTTTAGCTATAAAATCGATTTTTGGATTTTTCATATAAAAATTCGATTTTTGGAAGGAAATATGAGTGATCACAGATTTTTGACCTTTTGCCTCTATCTCTACCCGTTTAGCTATAAACTCGATTTTTAGGTTTTTCATATAAAAATTCGATTTTTGGAAGGAAATATGAGTGATCACAGATTTTTGTCATTTTGCCTCTATCTCTACGCTTTTAGCTATAAAATCGATTTTTAGGTTTTTCATATAAAAATTCGATTTTTGGAAGGAAATATGAGTGATCACAGATTTTTGTCCTTTTGCCTCTATCTCTATCCGTTTAGGTATAAAATCGATTTTTAGGTTTTTCATAGAAAAATTCGATTTTTGGAAGGAAATATGAGTGATCACAGATTTTTGTCCTTTTGCCTCTATCTCTATCCGTTTAGCTATAAAATCGATTTTTATGTTTTTCATATAAAAATTCGATTTTTGGAAGGAAATATGAGTGATGACAGATTTTTGTCCTTTTGCCTCTATCTCTACCCGTATAGCTATAAAATCGATTTTTAGGTTTTTCATATAAAAATTCGATTTTTGGAAGGAAATATGAGTGATCACAGATTTTTGTCATTTTGCCTCTATCTCTACCCGTTTAGTTATAAAATCGATTTTTAGGCTTTTCATATAAAAATTCGATTTTTGGAAGGAAATATGAGTGATCACAGATTTTTGTCCTTTTGCCTCTATCTCTATCCGTTTAGCTATAAAATCGATTTTTATGTTTTTCATATAAAAATTCGATTTTTGGAAGGAAATATGAGTGATCACAGATTTTTGTCCTTTTGCCTCTACCTCTACCCGTATAGCTATAAAATCGATTTTTAGGTTTTTCATATAAAAATTCGATTTTTGGAAGGAAATATGAGTGATCACAGATTTTTGTCATTTTGCCTCTATCTCTACCCGTTTAGCTATAAAATCGATTTTTGGGTTTTTCATATAAAAATTCGATTTTTGGAAGGAAATATGAGTGATCACAGATTTTTGTCCTTTTGCCTCTATCTCTACCCGTTTAGCTATAAAATCGATTTTTAGGTTTTTCATATAAAAAATAGGTTTTTGGAAGGAAATATGAGTAGTCACAGATTTTTGTCATTTTGCCTCTATCTCTACCCGTTTAGCTATAAAATCCATTTTTATGTTTTTCATATAAAAATTCGATTTTTCGAAGGAAATATGAGTGATCACAGATTTTTGTCCTCTTGCCTCTATCTCTATCCGTTTAGCTATAAAATCGATTTTTATGTTTTTCATATAAAAATTAGATTTTTGGAAGGAAATATGAGTGATCACAGATTTTTTTTCCTTTTGCCTCTATCTCTACCCGTTTAGCTATAAAATAGATTTTTAGGTCTTTCCTATAAAAATTAGATTTTTGGAAGGAAATATGAGTGATCACAGATTTTTGTCATTTTGCTCTATCTCTACCCGTTTAGTTATAAAATCGATTTTTAGGCTTTTCATATAAAAATTCGATTTTTGGAAGGAAATATGAGTGATCACAGATTTTTGTCCTTTTGCCTCTATCTCTATCCGTTTAGCTATAAAATCGATTTTTATGTTTTTCATATAAAAATTCGATTTTTGGAAGGAAATATGAGTGATCACAGATTTTTGTCCTTTTGCCTCTATCTCTACTCGTTTAGCTATAAAATCGATTTTTAGGTTTTTCATATAAAAATTCGATTTTTGGAAGGAAATATGAGTGATCACAGATTTTTGTCCTTTTGCCTCTATCTCTATCCGTTTAGCTATAAAATCAATTTTTATGTTTTTCATATAAAAATTCGATTTTTGGAAGGAAATATGAGTGATCACAGATTTTTGTCCTTTTGCCTCTATCTCTATCCGTTTAGCTATAAAATCGATTTTTAGGTTTTTCATATAAAAATTCGATTTTTGGAAGGAAATATGAGTGATCACAGATTTTTGTCCTTTTGCCTCTATCTCTATCCGTTTAGCTATAAAATCGATTTTTAGGTTTTTCATATAAAAATTCGATTTTTGGAAGGAAATATGAGTAATCACAGATTTTTGTCCTTTTGCCTCTATCTCTACCCGTTTAGCTATAAAATCGATTTTTAGGTTTTTCATATAAAAATTCGATTTTTGGAAGGAAATATGAGTGATGACAGATTTTTGTCCTTTTGCCTCTATCTCTACCCGTATAACTATAAAATCGATTTTTAGGTTTTTCATATAAAAATTCGATTTTTGGAAGGAAATATGAGTGATCACAGATTTTTGTCCTTTTGCCTCTATCTCTACCCGTATAGCTATAAAATCGATTTTTAGGTTTTTCATATAAAAATTCGATTTTTGGAAGGAAATATGAGTGATCACAGATTTTTGTCCTTTTGCCTCTATCTCTATCCGTTTAGCTATAAAATCGATTTTTAGGTTTTTCATATAAAAATTCGATTTTTGGAAGGAAATATGAGTAATCACAGATTTTTGTCCTTTTGCCTCTATCTCTACCCGTTTAGCTATAAAATCGATTTTTAGGTTTTTCATATAAAAATTCGATTTTTGGAAGGAAATATGAGTGATGACAGATTTTTGTCCTTTTGCCTCTATCTCTACCCGTATAACTATAAAATCGATTTTTAGGTTTTTCATATAAAAATTCGATTTTTGGAAGGAAATATGAGTGATCACAGATTTTTGTCCTTTTGCCTCTATCTCTACCCGTATAGCTATAAAATCGATTTTTAGGTTTTTCATATAAAAATTCGATTTTTGGAAGGAAATATGAGTGATCACAGATTTTTGTCCTTTTGCCTCTATCTCTATCCGTTTAGCTATAAAATCGATTTTTAGGTTTTTCATATAAAAATTCGATTTTTGGAAGGAAATATGAGTAATCACAGATTTTTGTCCTTTTGCCTCTATCTCTACCCGTTTAGCTATAAAATCGATTTTTAGGTTTTTCATATAAAAATTCGATTTTTGGAAGGAAATATGAGTGATGACAGATTTTTGTCCTTTTGCCTCTATCTCTACCCGTATAACTATAAAATCGATTTTTAGGTTTTTCATATAAAAATTCGATTTTTGGAAGGAAATATGAGTGATCACAGATTTTTGTCCTCTTGCCTCTATCTCTATCCGTTTAGCTATAAAATCGATTTTTAGGTTTTTCATATAAAAATTCGATTTTTGGAAGGAAATATGAGTAATCACAGATTTTTGTCCTTTTGCCTCTATCTCTACCCGTTTAGCTATAAAATCGATTTTTAGGTTTTTCATATAAAAATTCGATTTTTGGAAGGAAATATGAGTGATGACAGATTTTTGTCCTTTTGCCTCTATCTCTACCCGTATAACTATAAAATCGATTTTTAGGTTTTTCATATAAAAATTCGATTTTTGGAAGGAAATATGAGTGATCACAGATTTTTGTCCTTTTGCCTCTATCTCTACCCGTATAGCTATAAAATCGATTTTTAGGTTTTTCATATAAAAATTCGATTTTTGGAAGGAAATATGAGTGATCACAGATTTTTGTCATTTTGCCTCTATCTCTACCCGTTTAGTTATAAAATCGATTTTTAGGCTTTTCATATAAAAATTCGATTTTTGGAAGGAAATATGAGTGATCACAGATTTTTGTCCTTTTGCCTCTATCTCTACCCGTTTAGCTATAAAATCGATTTTTAGGTTTTTCATATAAAAATTCGATTTTTGGAAGGAAATATGAGTGATGACAGATTTTTGTCCTTTTGCCTCTATCTCTACCCGTATAACTATAAAATCGATTTTTAGGTTTTTCATATAAAAATTCGATTTTTGGAAGGAAATATGAGTGATCACAGATTTTTGTCATTTTGCCTCTATCTCTACCCGTTTAGTTATAAAATCGATTTTTAGGCTTTTCATATAAAAATTCGATTTTTGGAAGGAAATATGAGTGATCACAGATTTTTGTCCTTTTGCCTCTATCTCTATCCGTTTAGCTATAAAATCGATTTTTATGTTTTTCATATAAAAATTCGATTTTTGGAAGGAAATATGAGTGATCACAGATTTTTTTCCTTTTGCCTCTACCTCTACCCGTATAGCTATAAAATCGATTTTTAGGTTTTTCATATAAAAATTCGATTTTTGGAAGGAAATATGAGTGATCACAGATTTTTGTCATTTTGCCTCTATCTCTACCCGTTTAGCTATAAAATCGATTTTTGGGTTTTTCATATAAAAATTCGATTTTTGGAAGGAAATATGAGTGATCACAGATTTTTATCCTTTTGCCTCTATCTCTACCCGTTTAGCTATAAAATCGATTTTTAGGTTTTTCATATAAAAAATAGGTTTTTGGAAGGAAATATGAGTAGTCACAGATTTTTGTCATTTTGCCTCTATCTCTACCCGTTTAGCTATAAAATCCATTTTTATGTTTTTCATATAAAAATTCGATTTTTCGAAGGAAATATGAGTGATCACAGATTTTTGTCCTCTTGCCTCTATCTCTATCCGTTTAGCTATAAAATCGATTTTTATGTTTTTCATATAAAAATTAGATTTTTGGAAGGAAATATGAGTGATCACAGATTTTTTTCCTTTTGCCTCTATCTCTACCCGTTTAGCTATAAAATAGATTTTTAGGTCTTTCCTATAAAAATTAGATTTTTGGAAGGAAATATGAGTGATCACAGATTTTTGTCATTTTGCTCTATCTCTACCCGTTTAGTTATAAAATCGATTTTTAGGCTTTTCATATAAAAATTCGATTTTTGGAAGGAAATATGAGTGATCACAGATTTTTGTCCTTTTGCCTCTATCTCTATCCGTTTAGCTATAAAATCGATTTTTATGTTTTTCATATAAAAATTCGATTTTTGGAAGGAAATATGAGTGATCACAGATTTTTGTCCTTTTGCCTCTATCTCTACCCGTTTAGCTATAAAATCGATTTTTAGGTTTTTCATATAAAAATTCGATTTTTGGAAGGAAATATGAGTGATCACAGATTTTTGTCCTTTTGCCTCTATCTCTATCCGTTTAGCTATAAAATCAATTTTTATGTTTTTCATATAAAAATTCGATTTTTGGAAGGAAATATGAGTGATCACAGATTTTTGTCCTTTTGCCTCTATCTCTACCGTATAGCTATAAAATCAATTTTTAGGTTTTTCATATAAAAATTCGATTTTTGGAAGGAAATATGAGTGATCACAGATTTTTGTCCTTTTGCCTCTATCTCTATCCGTTTAGCTATAAAATCGATTTTTAGGTTTTTCATATAAAAATTCGATTTTTGGAAGGAAATATGAGTAATCACAGATTTTTGTCCTTTTGCCTCTATCTCTACCCGTTTAGCTATAAAATCGATTTTTGGGTTTTTCATATAAAAATTCGATTTTTGGAAGGAAATATGAGTGATCACAGAATTTTGTCCTTTTCCCTCCATCTCTATCCGTTTAGCTATAAAATCGATTTTTAGGTTTTTCATATAAAAAATAGATTTTTGGAAGGAAATATGAGTGGTCACAGATTTTTGTCATTTTGCCTCTATCTCTACCCGTTTAGCTATAAAATCGATTTTTGGGTTTTTCATATAAAAATTCGATTTTTGGAAGGAAATATGAGTGATCACAGAATTTTGTCCTTTTCCCTCCATCTCTATCCGTTTAGCTATAAAATCGATTTTTAGGTTTTTCATATAAAAAATAGATTTTTGGAAGGAAATATGAGTGGTCACAGATTTTTGTCATTTTGCCTCTATCTCTACCCGTTTAGCTATAAAATCGATTTTTGGGTTTTTCATATAAAAATTCGATTTTTGGAAGGAAATATGAGTGATCACAGATTTTTGTCCTTTTGCCTCTATCTCTACCCGTTTAGCTATAAACTCGATTTTTAGGTTTTTCATATAAAAATTCGATTTTTGGAAGGAAATATGAGTGATCACAGATTTTTGTCATTTTGCCTCTATCTCTACCCTTTTAGCTATAAAATCGATTTTTAGGTTTTTCATATAAAAATTCGATTTTTGGAAGGAAATATGAGTGATCACAGATTTTTGTCCTTTTGCCTCTATCTCTATCCGTTTAGGTATAAAATCGATTTTTAGGTTTTTCATAGAAAAATTCGATTTTTGGAAGGAAATATGAGTGATCACAGATTTTTGTCCTTTTGCCTCTATCTCTATCCGTTTAGCTATAAAATCGATTTTTATGTTTTTCATATAAAAATTCGATTTTTTGAAGGAAATATGAGTGATGACAGATTTTTGTCCTTTTGCCTCTATCTCTACCCGTATAGCTATAAAATCGATTTTTAGGTTTTTCATATAAAAATTCGATTTTTGGAAGGAAATATGAGTGATCACAGATTTTTGTCATTTTGCCTCTATCTCTATCCGTTTAGCTATAAAATCGATTTTTATATTTTTCATATAAAAATAGGTTTTTGGAAGGAAATATGAGTAGTCACAGATTTTTGTCATTTTGCCTCTATCTCTACCCGTTTAGCTATAAAATCCATTTTTATGTTTTTCATATAAAAATTAGATTTTTGGAAGGAAATATGAGTGATCACAGATTTTTTTCCTTTTGCCTCTATCTCTACCCGTTTAGCTATAAAATAGATTTTTAGGTCTTTCCTATAAAAATTAGATTTTTGGAAGGAAATATGAGTGATCACAGATTTTTGTCATTTTGCTCTATCTCTACCCGTTTAGTTATAAAATCGATTTTTAGGCTTTTCATATAAAAATTCGATTTTTGGAAGGAAATATGAGTGATCACAGATTTTTGTCCTTTTGCCTCTATCTCTATCCGTTTAGCTATAAAATCGATTTTTATGTTTTTCATATAAAAATTCGATTTTTGGAAGGAAATATGAGTGATCACAGATTTTTGTCCTTTTGCCTCTATCTCTACCCGTTTAGCTATAAAATCGATTTTTAGGTTTTTCATATAAAAATTCGATTTTTGGAAGGAAATATGAGTGATCACAGATTTTTGTCCTTTTGCCTCTATCTCTATCCGTTTAGCTATAAAATCAATTTTTATGTTTTTCATATAAAAATTCGATTTTTGGAAGGAAATATGAGTGATCACAGATTTTTGTCCTTTTGCCTCTATCTCTACCCGTATAGCTATAAAATCGATTTTTAGGTTTTTCATATAAAAATTCGATTTTTGGAAGGAAATATGAGTGATCACAGATTTTTGTCCTCTTGCCTCTATCTCTATCCGTTTAGCTATAAAATCGATTTTTAGGTTTTTCATATAAAAATTCGATTTTTGGAAGGAAATATGAGTGATCACAGATTTTTGTCCTTTTGCCTCTATCTCTATCCGTTTAGCTATAAAATCGATTTCTATGTTTTTCATATAAAAATTCGATTTTTGGAAGGAAATATGAGTGGTCACAGATTTTTGTCATTTTGCCTCTATCTCTACCCGTTTAGCTATAAAATCGATTTTTGGGTTTTTCATATAAAAATTCGATTTTTGGAAGGAAATATGAGTGATCACAGAATTTTGTCCTTTTCCCTCCATCTCTATCCGTTTAGCTATAAAATCGATTTTTAGGTTTTTCATATAAAAAATAGATTTTTGGAAGGAAATATGAGTGGTCACAGATTTTTGTCATTTTGCCTCTATCTCTACCCGTTTAGCTATAAAATCGATTTTTGGGTTTTTCATATAAAAATTCGATTTTTGGAAGGAAATATGAGTGATCACAGATTTTTGTCCTTTTGCCTCTATCTCTACCCGTTTAGCTATAAACTCGATTTTTAGGTTTTTCATATAAAAATTCGATTTTTGGAAGGAAATATGAGTGATCACAGATTTTTGTCATTTTGCCTCTATCTCTACGCTTTTAGCTATAAAATCGATTTTTAGGTTTTTCATATAAAAATTCGATTTTTGGAAGGAAATATGAGTGATCACAGATTTTTGTCCTTTTGCCTCTATCTCTATCCGTTTAGGTATAAAATCGATTTTTAGGTTTTTCATAGAAAAATTCGATTTTTGGAAGGAAATATGAGTGATCACAGATTTTTGTCCTTTTGCCTCTATCTCTATCCGTTTAGCTATAAAATCGATTTTTATGTTTTTCATATAAAAATTCGATTTTTGGAAGGAAATATGAGTGATGACAGATTTTTGTCCTTTTGCCTCTATCTCTACCCGTATAGCTATAAAATCGATTTTTAGGTTTTTCATATAAAAATTCGATTTTTGGAAGGAAATATGAGTGATCACAGATTTTTGTCATTTTGCCTCTATCTCTACCCGTTTAGTTATAAAATCGATTTTTAGGCTTTTCATATAAAAATTCGATTTTTGGAAGGAAATATGAGTGATCACAGATTTTTGTCCTTTTGCCTCTATCTCTATCCGTTTAGCTATAAAATCGATTTTTACTTTTTTCATATAAAAATTCGATTTTTGGAAGGAAATATGAGTGATCACAGATTTTTGTCCTTTTGCCTCTACCTCTACCCGTATAGCTATAAAATCGATTTTTAGGTTTTTCATATAAAAATTCGATTTTTGGAAGGAAATATGAGTGATCACAGATTTTTGTCCTTTTGCCTCTATCTCTATCCGTTTAGCTATAAAATCGATTTTTATATTTTTCATATAAAAATAGGTTTTTGGAAGGAAATATGAGTAGTCACAGATTTTTGTCATTTTGCCTCTATCTCTACCCGTTTAGCTATAAAATCCATTTTTATGTTTTTCATATAAAAATTCGATTTTTCGAAGGAAATATGAGTGATCACAGATTTTTGTCCTCTTGCCTCTATCTCTATCCGTTTAGCTATAAAATCGATTTTTATGTTTTTCATATAAAAATTAGATTTTTGGAAGGAAATATGAGTGATCACAGATTTTTTTCCTTTTGCCTCTATCTCTACCCGTTTAGCTATAAAATAGATTTTTAGGTCTTTCCTATAAAAATTAGATTTTTGGAAGGAAATATGAGTGATCACAGATTTTTGTCATTTTGCTCTATCTCTACCCGTTTAGTTATAAAATCGATTTTTAGGCTTTTCATATAAAAATTCGATTTTTGGAAGGAAATATGAGTGATCACAGATTTTTGTCCTTTTGCCTCTATCTCTATCCGTTTAGCTATAAAATCGATTTTTATGTTTTTCATATAAAAATTCGATTTTTGGAAGGAAATATGAGTGATCACAGATTTTTGTCCTTTTGCCTCTATCTCTACCCGTTTAGCTATAAAATCGATTTTTAGGTTTTTCATATAAAAATTCGATTTTTGGAAGGAAATATGAGTGATCACAGATTTTTGTCCTTTTGCCTCTATCTCTATCCGTTTAGCTATAAAATCAATTTTTATGTTTTTCATATAAAAATTCGATTTTTGGAAGGAAATATGAGTGATCACAGATTTTTGTCCTTTTGCCTCTATCTCTACCCGTATAGCTATAAAATCGATTTTTAGGTTTTTCATATAAAAATTCGATTTTTGGAAGGAAATATGAGTGATCACAGATTTTTGTCCTCTTGCCTCTATCTCTATCCGTTTAGCTATAAAATCGATTTTTAGGTTTTTCATATAAAAATTCGATTTTTGGAAGGAAATATGAGTGATCACAGATTTTTGTCCTTTTGCCTCTATCTCTATCCGTTTAGCTATAAAATCGATTTTTATGTTTTTCATATAAAAATTCGATTTTTGGAAGGAAATATGAGTGATCACAGATTTTTGTCCTTTTGCCTCTATCTCTACCCGTTTAGCTATAAAATCGATTTTTAGGTTTTTCATATAAAAATTCGATTTTTGGAAGGAAATATGAGTGATCACAGATATTTGTCCTTTAGCCTCTATCTCTATCCGTTTAGCTATAAAATCGATTTTTATGTTTTTCATATAAAAATTAGATTTTTGGAAGGAAATATGAGTGATCACAGATTTTTTTCCTTTTGCCTCTATCTCTACCCGTTTAGCTATAAAATAGATTTTTAGGTCTTTCCTATAAAAATTAGATTTTTGGAAGGAAATATGAGTGATCACAGATTTTTGTCATTTTGCTCTATCTCTACCCGTTTAGTTATAAAATCGATTTTTAGGCTTTTCATATAAAAATTCGATTTTTGGAAGGAAATATGAGTGATCACAGATTTTTGTCCTTTTGCCTCTATCTCTATCCGTTTAGCTATAAAATCGATTTTTATGTTTTTCATATAAAAATTCGATTTTTGGAAGGAAATATGAGTGATCACAGATTTTTGTCCTTTTGCCTCTATCTCTACCCGTTTAGCTATAAAATCGATTTTTAGGTTTTTCATATAAAAATTCGATTTTTGGAAGGAAATATGAGTGATCACAGATTTTTGTCCTTTTGCCTCTATCTCTATCCGTTTAGCTATAAAATCAATTTTTATGTTTTTCATATAAAAATTCGATTTTTGGAAGGAAATATGAGTGATCACAGATTTTTGTCCTTTTGCCTCTATCTCTACCCGTATAGCTATAAAATCGATTTTTAGGTTTTTCATATAAAAATTCGATTTTTGGAAGGAAATATGAGTGATCACAGATTTTTGTCCTCTTGCCTCTATCTCTATCCGTTTAGCTATAAAATCGATTTTTAGGTTTTTCATATAAAAATTCGATTTTTGGAAGGAAATATGAGTGATCACAGATTTTTGTCCTTTTGCCTCTATCTCTATCCGTTTAGCTATAAAATCGATTTTTATGTTTTTCATATAAAAATTCGATTTTTGGAAGGAAATATGAGTAATCACAGATTTTTGTCCTTTTGCCTCTATCTCTACCCGTTTAGCTATAAAATCGATTTTTAGGTTTTTCATATAAAGATTCGATTTTTGGAAGGAAATATGAGTGATCACAGATTTTTGTCCTTTCGCCTCTATCTCTATCCGTTTAGTTATAAAATCGATTTTTATGTTTTTCATATAAAAATTCGATTTTTGGAAGGAAATATGAGTGATCACAGATTTTTGTCCTTTTGCCTCTATCTCTATCCGTTTAGCTATAAAATCGATGTTTATGTTTTTCATATAAAAATTCGATTTTTGGAAGGAAATATGAGTGATCACAGATTTTTGTCCTTTTGCCTCTATCTCTACCCGTTTAGCTATAAAATCGATTTTTAGGTTTTTCATATAAAAATTCGATTTTTGGAAGGAAATATGAGTGATCACAGATTTTTGTCCTTTTGCCTCTATCTCTATCCGTTTAGCTATAAAATCGATTTTTATGTTTTTCATATAAAAATTCGATTTTTGGAAGGAAATATGAGTGATCACAGATTTTTGTCCTTTTGCCTCTATCTCTATCCGTTTAGCTATAAAATCGATTTTTATGTTTTTCATATAAAAATTCGATTTTTGGAAGGAAATATGAGTGATCACAGATTTTTGTCCTTTTGCCTCTATCTCTACCCGTTTTTGGAAGGAAATATGAGTGATCACAGATTTTTGTCCTTTTACCTCTATCTCTACCCGTATAGCTATAAAATCGATTTTTAGGTTTTTCATATAAAAATTCGATTTTTGGAAGGAAATATGAGTGATCACAGATTTTTTCCTTTTGCCTCTATCTCTACCCGTTTAGCTATAAAATCCATTTTTAGGTTTTTCATATAAAGATTTAATTTTTGGAAGGTAATATGAGTGATCACAGATTTTTGTCCTTTTGCCTCTATCTCTATCCGTTTAGCTATAAAATCGATTTTTATGTTTTTCATATAAAAATTCGATTTTTGGAAGGAAATATGAGTGATCACAGATTTTTGTCCTTTTGCCTCTATCTCTACCCGTTTAGCTATAAAATCGATTTTTAGGTTTTTCATATAAAAATTCGATTTTTGGAAGGAAATATGAGTGATCACAGATTTTTGTCCTTTTGCCTCTATCTCTATCCGTTTAGTTATAAAATCGATTTTTATGTTTTTCATATAAAAATTCGATTTTTGGAAGGAAATATGAGTGATCACAGATTTTTGTCCTTTTGCCTCTATCGCTACCCGTTTAGCTATAAAATCGATTTTTAGGTTTTTCATATAAAAATTCGATTTTTGGAAGGAAATATGAGTGATCACAGATTTTTGTCCTTTTGCCTCTATCTCTATCCGTTTAGCTATAAAATCGATTTTTATGTTTTTCATATAAAAATTCGATTTTTGGAAGGAAATATGAGTGATCACAGATTTTTGTCCTTTTGCCTCTATCTCTACCCGTTTAGCTATAAAATCGATTTTTAGGTTTTTCATATAAAAATTCGATTTTTGGAAGGAAATATGAGTGATCACAGATTTTTGTCCTTTTGCCTCTATCTCTATCCGTTTAGCTATAAAATCGATTTTTATATTTTTCATATAAAAATTCGATTTTTGGAAGGAAATATGAGTGATCACAGATTTTTATCCTTTTGCCTCTATCTCTATCCGTTTAGCTATAAAATCGATTTTTATGTTTTTCATATAAAAATTCGATTTTTGGAAGGAAATATGAGTGATCAGAGATTTTTGTCCTTTTGCCTAACTCTATCCGTTTAGCTATAAAATCGATTTTTATGTTTTTCATATACAAATTCGATTTTTGGAAAGAAATATGAGTGATCACAGATTTTTATCCTTTTGCCTCTATCTCTATCCGTTTAGCTATAAAATCGATTTTTATGTTTTTCATATACAAATTCGATTTTTGGAAGGAAATATGAATGATAACAGATTTTTGTCCTTTTGCCTCTATCTCTACCCGTTTAGCTATAAAATCGATTTTTATGTTTTTCATATAAAAATTTTATTTTTGGAAGGAAATATTAGTGATCAAGATTTTTGTCCTTTTGCCTCTATCTCTACCCGTTTAGCTATAAAATCGATTTTTATGTTTTTCATATAAAAATTCGATTTTTGGAAGGAAATATGAGTGATCACAGATTTTTGCCCTTTTGCCTCTATCTCTATCCGTTTAGCTATAAAAACGATTTTCATGTTTTTCATATTAAAATTCGATTTTTGGAAGGAAATATGAGTGATCACAGATTTTTATCCTTTTGCCTCTATCTCTATCCGTTTAGCTATAAAATCGATTTTTATGTTTTTCATATAAAAATTCGATTTTTGGAAGGAAATATGAGTGATCACAGATTTTTGTCATTTTGCCTCTATCTCTACCCGTTTAGCTATAAAATCGATTTTTAGGTTTTTCATATAAAAATTCGATTTTTGGAAGGAAATATGAGTGATCACAGATTTTTGTCCTTTTGCCTCTATCTCTATCCGTTTAGTTATAAAATCGATTTTTATGTTTTTCATATAAAAATTCGATTTTTGGAAGGAAATATGAGTGATCACAGATTTTTGTCCTTTTGCCTCTATCTCTACCCGTTTAGCTATAAAATCGATTTTTATGTTTTTCATATAAAAATTCGATTTTTGGAAAGAAATATGAGTGATCACAGATTTTTATCCTTTTGCCTCTATCTCTATCCGTTTAGCTATAAAATCGATTTTTATGTTTTTCATATACAAATTCGATTTTTGGAAGGAAATATGAATGATAACAGATTTTTGTCCTTTTGCCTCTATCTCTACCCGTTTAGCTATAAAATCGATTTTTATGTTTTTCATATAAAAATTTTATTTTTGGAAGGAAATATTAGTGATCAAGATTTTTGTCCTTTTGCCTCTATCTCTACCCGTTTAGCTATAAAATCGATTTTTATGTTTTTCATATAAAAATTCGATTTTTGGAAGGAAATATGAGTGATCACAGATTTTTGTCCTTTTGCCTCTATCTCTATCCGTTTAGCTATAAAAACGATTTTCATGTTTTTCATATTAAAATTCGATTTTTGGAAGGAAATATGAGTGATCACAGATTTTTATCCTTTTGCCTCTATCTCTATCCGTTTAGCTATAAAATCGATTTTTATGTTTTTCATATAAAAATTCGATTTTTGGAAGGAAATATGAGTGATCACAGATTTTTGTCATTTTGCCTCTATCTCTACCCGTTTAGCTATAAAATCGATTTTTAGGTTTTTCATATAAAAATTCGATTTTTGGAAGGAAATATGAGTGATCACAGATTTTTGTCCTTTTGCCTCTATATCTATCCGTTTAGTTATAAAATCGATTTTTATGTTTTTCATATAAAAATTCGATTTTTGGAAGGAAATATGAGTGATCACAGATTTTTGTCCTTTTGCCTCTATCGCTACCCGTTTAGCTATAAAATCGATTTTTAGGTTTTTCATATAAAAATTCGATTTTTGGAAGGAAATATGAGTGATCACAGATTTTTGTCCTTTTGCCTGTATCTCTATCCGTTTAGCTATAAAATCGATTTTTAGGTTTTTCATATAAAAATTCGATTTTTGGAAGGAAATATGAGTGATCACAGATTTTTGTCCTTTTGCCTCTATCTCTATCCGTTTAGCTATAAAATCGATTTTTATGTTTTTCATATAAAAATTCGATTTTTGGAAGGAAATATGAGTGATCACAGATTTTTGTCCTTTTGCCTCTATCTCTACCCGTTTAGCTATAAAATCGATTTTTAGGTTTTTCATATAAAAATTCGATTTTTGGAAGGAAATATGAGTGATCACAGATTTTTGTCCTTTTGCCTCTATCTCTATCCGTTTAGCTATAAAATCGATTTTTATATTTTTCATATAAAAATTCGATTTTTGGAAGGAAATATGAGTGATCACAGATTTTTGTCCTTTTGCCTCTATCTCTATCCGTTTAGCTATAAAAACGATTTTCATGTTTTTCATATTAAAATTCGATTTTTAGAAGGAAATATGAGTGATCACAGATTTTTATCCTTTTGCCTCTATCTCTATCCGTTTAGCTATAAAATCGATTTTTATGTTTTTCATATAAAAATTCGATTTTTGGAAGGAAATATGAGTGATCACAGATTTTTGTCCTTTTGCCTCTATCTCTATCCGTTTAGCTATAAAATCGATTTTTATGTTTTTCATATAAAAATTCGATTTTTGGAAGGAAATATGAGTGATCACAGATTTTTGTCCTTTTGCCTCTATCTCTATCCGTTTAGCTATAAAAACGATTTTCATGTTTTTCATATTAAAATTCGATTTTTGGAAAGAAATATGAGTGATCACAGATCTTTATCCTTTTGCCTCTATCTCTATCCGTTTAGCTATAAAATCGATTTTTATGTTTTTCATGTAAAAATTCGATTTTTGGAAGGAAATATGAGTGATCACAGATTTTTGTCCTTTTGCCTCTATCTCTATCCGTTTAGCTATAAAAACGATTTTCATGTTTTTCATATTAAAATTCGATTTTTGGAAGGAAATATGAGTGATCACAGATTTTTGTCCTCTTGCCTCTATCTCTATCCGTTTAGATATAAATTCGATTTTTATGTTTTTCATATAAAAATTCGATTTTTGGAAGGAAATATGAGTGATCACAGATTTTTGTCCTTTTGCCTAACTCTATCCGTTTAGCTATAAAATCGATTTTTAGGTTTTTCATATAAAAATTCGATTTTTGGAAGGAAATATGAGTGACCACAGATTTTTGTCCTTTTGCCTCTATCTCTATCCGTTTAGCTATAAAATCGATTTTTATGTTTTTCATATAAAAATTCGATTTTTGGAAGGAAATATGAATGATCACAGATTTTTGTCATTTTGCCTCTATCTCTACCCGTTTAGTTATAAAATCGATTTTTATGTTTTTCATATAAAAATTCGATTTTTGGAAGGAAATATGAGTGATCACAGATTTTTCCCTTTTGCCTCTATCTCTACCCGTTTAGCTATAAAATCCATTTTTAGGTTTTTCATATAAAAATTCGATTTTTGGAAGGAAATATGAGTGATCACAGATTTTTGTCCTTTTGCCTCTATCTCTATCCGTTTAGCTATAAAATCGATTTTTATGTTTTTCATATAAAAATTCGATTTTTGGAAGGAAATATGAGTGATCACAGATTTTTGTCCTTTTGCCTCTATCTCTACCCGTTTAGCTATAAAATCGATTTTTAGGTTTTTCATATAAAAATTCGATTTTTGGAAGGAAATATGAGTGATCACAGATATTTGTCCTTTAGCCTCTATCTCTATCCGTTTAGTTATAAAATCGATTTTTATGTTTTTCATATAAAAATTCGATTTTTGGAAGGAAATATGAGTGATCACAGATTTTTTTCCTTTTGCCTCTATCTCTATCCGTTTAGCTATAAAAACGATTTTCATGTTTTTCATATTAAAATTCGATTTTTGGAAGGAAATATGAGTGATCACAGATTTTTGTCCTCTTGCCTCTATCTCTATCCGTTTAGCTATAAAATCGATTTTTAGGTTTTTCATATAAAAATTCGATTTTTGGAAGGAAATATGAGTGATCACAGATTTTTGTCCTTTTGCCTCTATCTCTACCCGTTTAGCTATAAAATCGATTTTTAGGTTTTTCATATAAAAATTCGATTTTTGGAAGGAAATATGAGTGATCACAGATTTTTGTCCTTTTGCCTAACTCTATCCGTTTAGCTATAAAATCGATTTTTATGTTTTTCATATACAAATTCGATTTTTGGAAGGAAATATGAGTGATCACAGATTTTTTGTCCTTTTGCCTAACTCTATCCGTTTAGCTATAAAATCGATTTTTAGGTTTTTCATATAAAAATTCGATTTTTGGAAGGAAATATGAGTGATCACAGATTTTTGTCCTTTTGCCTAACTCTATCCGTTTAGCTATAAAATCGATTTTTATGTTTTTCATATACAAATTCGATTTTTGGAAGGAAATATGAGTGATCACAGATTTTTGTCCTTTTGCCTCTATCTCTACCCGTTTAGCTATAAAATCGATTTTTAGTTTTTTCATATAAAAATTCGATTTTTGGAAGGAAATATGAGTGATCACAGATTTTTGTCCTTTTGCCTCTATCTCTATCCGTTTAGCTATAAAATCGATTTTTATGTTTTTCATATAAAAATTCGATTTTTGGAAGGAAATATGAGTGATCACAGATTTTTGTCCTTTTGCCTCTATCTCTATCCGTTTAGCTATAAAATCGATTTTTATGTTTTTCATATAAAAATTCGATTTTTGGAAGGAAATATGAGTGATCACAGATTTTTGTCCTTTTGCCTCTATCTCTACCCGTTTTTGGAAGGAAATATGAGTGATCACAGATTTTTGTCCTTTTGCCTCTATCTCTACCCGTATAGCTATAAAATCGATTTTTAGGTTTTTCATATAAAAATTCGATTTTTGGAAGGAAATATGAGTGATCACAGATTTTTTCCTTTTGCCTCTATCTCTACCCGTTTAGCTGTAAAATCCATTTTTAGGTTTTTCATATAAAAATTTGATTTTTGGAAGGTAATATGAGTGATCACAGATTTTTGTCCTTTTGCCTCTATCTCTATCCGTTTAGCTATAAAATCGATTTTTATGTTTTTCATATAAAAATTCGATTTTTGGAAGGAAATATGAGTGATCACAGATTTTTGTCCTTTTGCCTCTATCTCTACCCGTTTAGCTATAAAATCGATTTTTAGGTTTTTCATATAAAAATTCGATTTTTGGAAGGAAATATGAGTGATCACAGATTTTTGTCCTTTTGCCTCTATCTCTATCCGTTTAGTTATAAAATCGATTTTTATGTTTTTCATATAAAAATTCGATTTTTGGAAGGAAATATGAGTGATCACAGATTTTTGTCCTTTTGCCTCTATCGCTACCCGTTTAGCTATAAAATCGATTTTTAGGTTTTTCATATAAAAATTCGATTTTTGGAAGGAAATATGAGTGATCACAGATTTTTGTCCTTTTGCCTGTATCTCTATCCGTTTAGCTATAAAATCGATTTTTAGGTTTTTCATATAAAAATTCGATTTTTGGAAGGAAATATGAGTGATCACAGATTTTTGTCCTTTTGCCTCTATCTCTATCCGTTTAGCTATAAAATCGATTTTTATGTTTTTCATATAAAAATTCGATTTTTGGAAGGAAATATGAGTGATCACAGATTTTTGTCCTTTTGCCTCTATCTCTACCCGTTTAGCTATAAAATCGATTTTTAGGTTTTTCATATAAAAATTCGATTTTTGGAAGGAAATATGAGTGATCACAGATTTTTGTCCTTTTGCCTCTATCTCTATCCGTTTAGCTATAAAATCGATTTTTATATTTTTCATATAAAAATTCGATTTTTGGAAGGAAATATGAGTGATCACAGATTTTTATCCTTTTGCCTCTATCTCTATCCGTTTAGCTATAAAATCGATTTTTATGTTTTTCATATAAAAATTCGATTTTTGGAAGGAAATATGAGTGATCAGAGATTTTTGTCCTTTTGCCTAACTCTATCCGTTTAGCTATAAAATCGATTTTTATGTTTTTCATATACAAATTCGATTTTTGGAAGGAAATATGAATGATAACAGATTTTTGTTCTTTTGCCTCTATCTCTACCCGTTTAGCTATAAAATCGATTTTTATGTTTTTCATATAAAAATTTTATTTTTGGAAGGAAATATTAGTGATCAAGATTTTTGTCCTTTTGCCTCTATCTCTACCCGTTTAGCTATAAAATCGATTTTTATGTTTTTCATATAAAAATTCGATTTTTGGAAGGAAATATGAGTGATCACAGATTTTTGTCCTTTTGCCTCTATCTCTATCCGTTTAGCTATAAAAACGATTTTCATGTTTTTCATATTAAAATTCGATTTTTGGAAGGAAATATGAGTGATCACAGATTTTCATCCTTTTGCCTCTATCTCTATCCGTTTAGCTATAAAATCGATTTTTATGTTTTTCATATAAAAATTCGATTTTTGGAAGGAAATATGAGTGATCACAGATTTTTGTCCTTTTGCCTCTATCTCTATCCGTTTAGCTATAAAATCGATTTTTATGTTTTTCATATAAAAATTCGATTTTTGGAAGGAAATATGAGTGATCACAGATTTTTGTCCTTTTGCCTCTATCTCTGTCCGTTTAGCTATAAAAACGATTTTCATGTTTTTCATATTAAAATTCGATTTTTGGAAAGAAATACGAGTGATCACAGATTTTTATCCTTTTGCCTCTATCTCTATCCGTTTAGCTATAAAATCGATTTTTATGTTTTTCATATAAAAATTCGATTTTTGGACGGAAATATGAGTGATCACAGATTTTTGTCCTTTTGCCTCTATCTCTATCCATTTAGCTATAAAAACGATTTTCATGTTTTTCATATTAAAATTCGATTTTTGGAAGGAAATATGAGTGATCACAGATTTTTGTCCTTTTGCCTCTATCTCTACCCGTTTAGCTATAAAATCGATTTTTAGGTTTTTCATATAAAAATTCGATTTTTGGAAGGAAATATGAGTGATCACAGATTTTTGTCCTTTTGCCTAACTCTATCCGTTTAGCTATAAAATCGATTTTTATGTTTTTCATATACAAATTCGATTTTTGGAAGGAAATATGAGTGATCACAGATTTTTGTCCTTTTGCCTAACTCTATCCGTTTAGCTATAAAATCGATTTTTAGGTTTTTCATATAAAAATTCGATTTTTGGAAGGAAATATGAGTGATCACAGATTTTTGTCCTTTTGCCTAACTCTATCCGTTTAGCTATAAAATCGATTTTTATGTTTTTCATATACAAATTCGATTTTTGGAAGGAAATATGAGTGATCACAGATTTTTGTCCGTTTGCCTCTATCTCTACCCGTTTAGCTATAAAATCGATTTTTATATTTTTCATATAAAAATTCGATTTTTGGAAGGAAATATGAGTGATCACAGATTTTTGTCCTTTTGCCTCTATCTCTATCCGTTTAGCTATAAAATCGATTTTTATGTTTTTCATATAAAAATTCGATTTTTGGAAGGAAATATGAGTGATCACAGATTTTTGTCCTTTTGCCTCTATCTCTATCCGTTTAGCTATAAAATCGATTTTTATGTTTTTCATATAAAAATTCGATTTTTGGAAGGAAATATGAGTGATCACAGATTTTTGTCCTTTTGCCTCTATCTCTACCCGTTTTTGGAAGGAAATATGAGTGATCACAGATTTTTGTCCTTTTGCCTCTATCTCTACCCGTATAGCTATAAAATCGATTTTTAGGTTTTTCATATAAAAATTCGATTTTTGGAAGGAAATATGAGTGATCACAGATTTTTTCCTTTTGCCTCTATCTCTACCCGTTTAGCTGTAAAATCCATTTTTAGGTTTTTCATATAAAAATTAGATTTTTGGAAGGTAATATGAGTGATCACAGATTTTTGTCCTTTTGCCTCTATCTCTATCCGTTTAGCTTTAAAATCGATTTTTATGTTTTTCATATAAAAATTCGATTTTTGGAAGGAAATATGAGTGATCACAGATTTTTGTCCTTTTGCCTCTATCTCTACCCGTTTAGCTATAAAATCGATTTTTAGGTTTTTCATATAAAAATTCGATTTTTGGAAGGAAATATGAGTGATCACAGATTTTTGTCCTTTTGCCTCTATCTCTATCCGTTTAGTTATAAAATCGATTTTTATGTTTTTCATATAAAAATTCGATTTTTGGAAGGAAATATGAGTGATCACAGATTTTTGTCCTTTTGCCTCTATCGCTACCCGTTTAGCTATAAAATCGATTTTTAGGTTTTTCATATAAAAATTCGATTTTTGGAAGGAAATATGAGTGATCACAGATTTTTGTCCTTTTGCCTGTATCTCTATCCGTTTAGCTATAAAATCGATTTTTAGGTTTTTCATATAAAAATTCGATTTTTTGGAAGGAAATATGAGTGATCACAGATTTTTGTCCTTTTGCCTCTATCTCTATCCGTTTAGCTATAAAATCGATTTTTATGTTTTTCATATAAAAATTCGATTTTTGGAAGGAAATATGAGTGATCACAGATTTTTGTCCTTTTGCCTCTATCTCTACCCGTTTAGCTATAAAATCGATTTTTAGGTTTTTCATATAAAAATTCGATTTTTGGAAGGAAATATGAGTGATCACAGATTTTTGTCCTTTTGCCTCTATCTCTATCCGTTTAGCTATAAAATCGATTTTTATATTTTTCATATAAAAATTCGATTTTTGGAAGGAAATATGAGTGATCACAGATTTTTATCCTTTTGCCTCTATCTCTATCCGTTTAGCTATAAAATCGATTTTTATGTTTTTCATATAAAAATTCGATTTTTGGAAGGAAATATGAGTGATCAGAGATTTTTGTCCTTTTGCCTAACTCTATCCGTTTAGCTATAAAATCGATTTTTATGTTTTTCATATACAAATTCGATTTTTGGAAGGAAATATGAATGATAACAGATTTTTGTTCTTTTGCCTCTATCTCTACCCGTTTAGCTATAAAATCGATTTTTATGTTTTTCATATAAAAATTTTATTTTTGGAAGGAAATATTAGTGATCAAGATTTTTGTCCTTTTGCCTCTATCTCTACCCGTTTAGCTATAAAATCGATTTTTATGCTTTTCATATAAAAATTAGATTTTTGGAAGGAAATATGAGTGATCACAGATTTTCGTCCTTTTGCCTAACTCTATCCGTTTAGCTATAAAATCGATTTTTATGTTTTTCATATACAAATTCGATTTTTGGAAGGAAATATGAGTGATCACAGATTTTTGTCCTTTTGCCTCTATCTCTATCCGTTTAGCTATAAAAACGATTTTCATGTTTTTCATATTAAAATTCGATTTTTGGAAGGAAATATGAGTGATCACAGATTTTCATCCTTTTGCCTCTATCTCTATCCGTTTAGCTATAAAATCGATTTTTATGTTTTTCATATAAAAATTCGATTTTTGGAAGGAAATATGAGTGATCACAGATTTTTGTCCTTTTGCCTCTATCTCTATCCGTTTAGCTATAAAATCGATTTTTATGTTTTTCATATAAAAATTCGATTTTTGGAAGGAAATATGAGTGATCACAGATTTTTGTCCTTTTGCCTCTATCTCTGTCCGTTTAGCTATAAAAACGATTTTCATGTTTTTCATATTAAAATTCGATTTTTGGAAAGAAATACGAGTGATCACAGATTTTTATCCTTTTGCCTCTATCTCTATCCGTTTAGCTATAAAATCGATTTTTATGTTTTTCATATAAAAATTCGATTTTTGGACGGAAATATGAGTGATCACAGATTTTTGTCCTTTTGCCTCTATCTCTATCCGTTTAGCTATAAAAACGATTTTCATGTTTTTCATATTAAAATTCGATTTTTGGAAGGAAATATGAGTGATCACAGATTTTTGTCCTCTTGCCTCTATCTCTATCCGTTTAGATATAAATTCGATTTTTATGTTTTTCATATAAAAATTCGATTTTTGGAAGGAAATATGAGTGATCACAGATTTTTGTCCTTTTGCCTAACTCTATCCGTTTAGCTATAAAATCGATTTTTAGGTTTTTCATATAAAAATTCGATTTTTGGAAGGAAATAAGAGTGACCACAGATTTTTGTCCTTTTGCCTCTATCTCTATCCGTTTAGCTATAAAATCGATTTTTATGTTTTTCATATAAAAATTCGATTTTTGGAAGGAAATATGAGTGATCACAGATTTTTGTCATTTTGCCTCTATCTCTACCCGTTTAGTTATAAAATCGATTTTTATGTTTTTCATATAAAAATTCGATTTTTGGAAGGAAATATGAGTGATCACAGATTTTTCCCTTTTGCCTCTATCTCTACCCGTTTAGCTATAAAATCCATTTTTAGGTTTTTCATATAAAAATTCGATTTTTGGAAGGAAATATGAGTGATCACAGATTTTTGTCCTTTTGCCTCTATCTCTATCCGTTTAGCTATAAAATCGATTTTTATGTTTTTCATATAAAAATTCGATTTTTGGAAGGAAATATGAGTGATCACAGATTTTTGTCCTTTTGCCTCTATCTCTACCCGTTTAGCTATAAAATCGATTTTTAGGTTTTTCATATAAAAATTCGATTTTTGGAAGGAAATATGAGTGATCACAGATATTTGTCCTTTAGCCTCTATCTCTATCCGTTTAGTTATAAAATCGATTTTTATGTTTTTCATATAAAAATTCGATTTTTGGAAGGAAATATGAGTGATCACAGATTTTTTTCCTTTTGCCTCTATCTCTATCCGTTTAGCTATAAAAACGATTTTCATGTTTTTCATATTAAAATTCGATTTTTGGAAGGAAATATGAGTGATCACAGATTTTTGTCCTCTTGCCTCTATCTCTATCCGTTTAGCTATAAAATCGATTTTTATGTTTTTCATATAAAAATTCGATTTTTGGAAGGAAATATGAGTGATCACAGATTTTTGTCCTTTTGCCTCTATCTCTACCCGTTTAGCTATAAAATCGATTTTTAGGTTTTTCATATAAAAATTCGATTTTTGGAAGGAAATATGAGTGATCACAGATTTTTGTCCTTTTGCCTAACTCTATCCGTTTAGCTATAAAATCGATTTTTATGTTTTTCATATACAAATTCGATTTTTGGAAGGAAATATGAGTGATCACAGATTTTTGTCCTTTTGCCTAACTCTATCCGTTTAGCTATAAAATCGATTTTTATGTTTTTCATATACAAATTCGATTTTTGGAAGGAAATATGAATGATCACAGATTTTTGTCCTTTTGCCTAACTCTATCCGTTTAGCTATAAAATCGATTTTTATGTTTTTCATATACAAATTCGATTTTTGGAAGGAAATATGAATGATAACAGATTTTTGTCCTTTTGCCTCTATCTCTACCCGTTTAGCTATAAAATCGATTTTTAGGTTTTTCATATAAAAATTCGATTTTTGGAAGGAAATATGAGTGATCACAGATTTTTGTCCTTTTGCCTAACTCTATCCGTTTAGCTATAAAATCGATTTTTATGTTTTTCATATACAAATTCGATTTTTGGAAGGAAATATGAATGATCACAAATTTTTGTCCTTTTGCCTAACTCTATCCGTTTAGCTATAAAATCGATTTTTATGTTTTTCATATACAAATTCGATTTTTGGAAGGAAATATGAATGATAACAGATTTTTGTCCTTTTGCCTCTATCTCTACCCGTTTAGCTATAAAATCGATTTTTAGGTTTTTCATATAAAAATTTTATTTTTGGAAGGAAATATTAGTGATCAAGATTTTTGTCCTTTTGCCTCTATCTCTACCCGTTTAGCTATAAAATCGATTTTTATGCTTTTCATATAAAAATTAGATTTTTGGAAGGAAATATGAGTGATCACAGATTTTTGTCCTTTTGCCTCTATCTCTACCCGTTTAGCTATAAAATCGATTTTTAGGTTTTTCATATAAAAATTCGATTTTTTGAAGGAAATATGAGTGATCACAGATTTTTGTCCTTTCGCCTCTATCTCTATCCGTTTAGTTATAAAATCGATTTTTATGTTTTTCATATAAAAATTCGATTTTTGGAAGGAAATATGAGTGATCACAGATTTTTGTCCTTTTGCCTCTATCTCTATCCGTTTAGCTATAAAATCGATGTTTATGTTTTTCATATAAAAATTCGATTTTTGGAAGGAAATATGAGTGATCACAGATTTTTGTCCTTTTGCCTCTATCTCTACCCGTTTAGCTATAAAATCGATTTTTAGGTTTTTCATATAAAAATTCGATTTTTGGAAGGAAATATGAGTGATCACAGATTTTTGTCCTTTTGCCTCTATCTCTACCCGTTTAGCTATAAACTCGATTTTTAGGTTTTTCATATAAAAATTCGATTTTTGGAAGGAAATATGAGTGATCACAGATTTTTGTCATTTTGCCTCTATCTCTACGCTTTTAGCTATAAAATCGATTTTTAGGTTTTTCATATAAAAATTCGATTTTTGGAAGGAAATATGTGTGATCACAGATTTTTGTCCTTTTGCCTCTATCTCTATCCGTTTAGCTATAAAAACGATTTTCATGTTTTTCATATTAAAATTCGATTTTTGGAAGGAAATATGAGTGATCACAGATTTTTGTCCTCTTGCCTCTATCTCTATCCGTTTAGCTATAAATTCGATTTTTATGTTTTTCATATAAAAATTCGATTTTTGGAAGGAAATATGAGTGATCACAGATTTTTGTCCTTTTGCCTAACTCTATCCGTTTAGCTATAAAATCGATTTTTAGGTTTTTCATATAAAAATTCGATTTTTGGAAGGAAATATGAGTGATCACAGATTTTTGTCCTTTTGCCTCTATCTCTATCCGTTTAGTTATAAAATCGATTTTTATGTTTTTCATATAAAAATTCGATTTTTGGAAGGAAATATGAGTGATCACAGATTTTTGTCCTTCTGCCTCTATCTCTATCCGTTTAGCTATAAAATCGATTTTTATGTTTTTCATATAAAAATTCGTTTTTTGGAAGGAAATATGAGTGACCACAGATTTTTGTCCTTTTGCCTCTCTCTATCCGTTTAGCTATAAAATCGATTTTTATGTTTTTCATATAAAAATTCACAGATTTTTGTCCTTTTGCCTCTATCTCTATCCGTTTAGCTATAAAATCGATTTTTATGTTTTTCATATACAAATTCGATTTTTGGAAGGAAATATGAATGATAACTGATTTTTGTCCTTTTGCCTCTATCTCTACCCGTTTAGCTATAAAATCGATTTTTAGGTTTTTCATATAAAAATTTTATTTTTGGAAGGAAATATTAGTGATCAAGATTTTTGTCCTTTTGCCTCTATCTCTACCCGTTTAGCTATAAAATCGATTTTTATGCTTTTCATATAAAAATTCGATTTTTGGAAGGAAATATGAATGATAACAGATTTTTGTCCTTTTGCCTCTATCTCTACCCGTTTAGCTATAAAATCGATTTTTATGTTTTTCATATACAAATTCGATTTTTGGAAGGAAATATGAATGATAACAGATTTTTGTCCTTTTGCCTCTATCTCTACACGTTTAGCTATAAAATCGATTTTTAGGTTTTTCATATAAAAATTTTATTTTTGGAAGGAAATATTAGTGATCAAGATTTTTGTCCTTTTGCCTCTATCTCTACCCGTTTAGCTATAAAAACGATTTTCATGTTTTTCATATTAAAATTCGATTTTTGGAAGGAAATATGAGTGATCACAGATTTTTGTCCTCTTGCCTCTATCTCTATCCGTTTAGCTATAAATTCGATTTTTATGTTTTTCATATAAAAATTCGATTTCTGGAAGGAAATATGAGTGATCACAGATTTTTGTCCTTTTTCCTAACTCTATCCGTTTACCTATAAAATCGATTTTTAGGTTTTTCATATAAAAATTCGATTTTTGGAAGGAAATATGAGTGACCACAGATTTTTGTCCTTTTGCCTCTATCTCTATCCGTTTAGCTATAAAATCGATTTTTATGTTTTTCATATAAATATTCGATTTTTGGAAGGAAATATGAGTGATCACAGATTTTTGTCCTTTTGCCTCCATCTCTACCCGTTTAGCTATAAAATCGATTTTTATGTTTTTCATATAAAAATTCGATTTTTGGAAGGAAATATGAGTGATCACAGATTTTTGTCCTCTTGCCTCTATCTCTATCCGTTTAGCTATAAAATCCATTTTTAGGTTTTTCATATAAAAATTCGATTTTTGGAAGGAAATATGAGT
Source organism: Protocalliphora azurea (assembly GCA_932274085.1). Classification (NCBI taxonomy): domain Eukaryota; kingdom Metazoa; phylum Arthropoda; class Insecta; order Diptera; family Calliphoridae; genus Protocalliphora; species Protocalliphora azurea. The sequence continues at coordinate 135,072,451 of OW026522.1, read as the reverse complement.
GATCACAGATTTTTGTCCTTTTGCCTCTATCTCTATCCGTTTAGCTATAAAATCGATTTTTATGTTTTTCATATAAAAATTCGATTTTTGGAAGGAAATATGAGTGATCACAGATTTTTGTCCTTTTGCCTCTATCTCTACCCGTTTAGCTATAAAATCGATTTTTAGGTTTTTCATATAAAAATTCGATTTTTGGAAGGAAATATGAGTGATCACAGATATTTGTCCTTTAGCCTCTATCTCTATCCGTTTAGTTATAAAATCGATTTTTATGTTTTTCATATAAAAATTCGATTTTTGGAAGGAAATATGAGTGATCACAGATTTTTTTCCTTTTGCCTCTATCTCTATCCGTTTAGCTATAAAAACGATTTTCATGTTTTTCATATTAAAATTCGATTTTTGGAAGGAAATATGAGTGATCACAGATTTTTGTCCTATTGCCTCTATCTCTAACCGTTTAGCTATAAAATCGATTTTTAGGTTTTTCATATAAAAATTCGATTTTTGGAAGGAAATATGAGTGATCACAGATTTTTGTCCTTTTGCCTCTATCTCTACCCGTTTAGCTATAAAATCGATTTTTAGGTTTTTCATATAAAAATTCGATTTTTGGAAGGAAATATGAGTGATCACAGATTTTTGTCCTTTTGCCTAACTCTATCCGTTTAGCTATAAAATCGATTTTTATGTTTTTCATATACAAATTCGATTTTTGGAAGGAAATATGAGTGATCACAGATTTTTGTCCTTTTGCCTAACTCTATCCGTTTAGCTATAAAATCGATTTTTATGTTTTTCATATACAAATTCGATTTTTGGAAGGAAATATGAATGATCACAGATTTTTGTCCTTTTGCCTAACTCTATCCGTTTAGCTATAAAATCGATTTTTATGTTTTTCATATACAAATTCGATTTTTGGAAGGAAATATGAATGATAACAGATTTTTGTCCTTTTGCCTCTATCTCTACCCGTTTAGCTATAAAATCGATTTTTAGGTTTTTCATATAAAAATTCGATTTTTGGAAGGAAATATGAGTGATCACAGATTTTTGTCCTTTTGCCTAACTCTATCCGTTTAGCTATAAAATCGATTTTTATGTTTTTCATATACAAATTCGATTTTTGGAAGGAAATATGAATGATCACAAATTTTTGTCCTTTTGCCTAACTCTATCCGTTTAGCTATAAAATCGATTTTTATGTTTTTCATATACAAATTCGATTTTTGGAAGGAAATATGAATGATAACAGATTTTTGTCCTTTTGCCTCTATCTCTACCCGTTTAGCTATAAAATCGATTTTTAGGTTTTTCATATAAAAATTTTATTTTTGGAAGGAAATATTAGTGATCAAGATTTTTGTCCTTTTGCCTCTATCTCTACCCGTTTAGCTATAAAATCGATTTTTATGCTTTTCATATAAAAATTAGATTTTTGGAAGGAAATATGAGTGATCACAGATTTTTGTCCTTTTGCCTCTATCTCTACCCGTTTAGCTATAAAATCGATTTTTAGGTTTTTCATATAAAAATTCGATTTTTTGAAGGAAATATGAGTGATCACAGATTTTTGTCCTTTCGCCTCTATCTCTATCCGTTTAGTTATAAAATCGATTTTTATGTTTTTCATATAAAAATTCGATTTTTGGAAGGAAATATGAGTGATCACAGATTTTTGTCCTTTTGCCTCTATCTCTATCCGTTTAGCTATAAAATCGATGTTTATGTTTTTCATATAAAAATTCGATTTTTGGAAGGAAATATGAGTGATCACAGATTTTTGTCCTTTTGCCTCTATCTCTACCCGTTTAGCTATAAAATCGATTTTTAGGTTTTTCATATAAAAATTCGATTTTTGGAAGGAAATATGAGTGATCACAGATTTTTGTCCTTTTGCCTCTATCTCTACCCGTTTAGCTATAAACTCGATTTTTAGGTTTTTCATATAAAAATTCGATTTTTGGAAGGAAATATGAGTGATCACAGATTTTTGTCATTTTGCCTCTATCTCTACGCTTTTAGCTATAAAATCGATTTTTAGGTTTTTCATATAAAAATTCGATTTTTGGAAGGAAATATGTGTGATCACAGATTTTTGTCCTTTTGCCTCTATCTCTATCCGTTTAGCTATAAAAACGATTTTCATGTTTTTCATATTAAAATTCGATTTTTGGAAGGAAATATGAGTGATCACAGATTTTTGTCCTCTTGCCTCTATCTCTATCCGTTTAGCTATAAATTCGATTTTTATGTTTTTCATATAAAAATTCGATTTTTGGAAGGAAATATGAGTGATCACAGATTTTTGTCCTTTTGCCTAACTCTATCCGTTTAGCTATAAAATCGATTTTTAGGTTTTTCATATAAAAATTCGATTTTTGGAAGGAAATATGAGTGATCACAGATTTTTGTCCTTTTGCCTCTATCTCTATCCGTTTAGTTATAAAATCGATTTTTATGTTTTTCATATAAAAATTCGATTTTTGGAAGGAAATATGAGTGATCACAGATTTTTGTCCTTCTGCCTCTATCTCTATCCGTTTAGCTATAAAATCGATTTTTATGTTTTTCATATAAAAATTCGTTTTTTGGAAGGAAATATGAGTGACCACAGATTTTTGTCCTTTTGCCTCTCTCTATCCGTTTAGCTATAAAATCGATTTTTATGTTTTTCATATAAAAATTCACAGATTTTTGTCCTTTTGCCTCTATCTCTATCCGTTTAGCTATAAAATCGATTTTTATGTTTTTCATATACAAATTCGATTTTTGGAAGGAAATATGAATGATAACTGATTTTTGTCCTTTTGCCTCTATCTCTACCCGTTTAGCTATAAAATCGATTTTTAGGTTTTTCATATAAAAATTTTATTTTTGGAAGGAAATATTAGTGATCAAGATTTTTGTCCTTTTGCCTCTATCTCTACCCGTTTAGCTATAAAATCGATTTTTATGCTTTTCATATAAAAATTCGATTTTTGGAAGGAAATATGAATGATAACAGATTTTTGTCCTTTTGCCTCTATCTCTACCCGTTTAGCTATAAAATCGATTTTTATGTTTTTCATATACAAATTCGATTTTTGGAAGGAAATATGAATGATAACAGATTTTTGTCCTTTTGCCTCTATCTCTACACGTTTAGCTATAAAATCGATTTTTAGGTTTTTCATATAAAAATTTTATTTTTGGAAGGAAATATTAGTGATCAAGATTTTTGTCCTTTTGCCTCTATCTCTACCCGTTTAGCTATAAAAACGATTTTCATGTTTTTCATATTAAAATTCGATTTTTGGAAGGAAATATGAGTGATCACAGATTTTTGTCCTCTTGCCTCTATCTCTATCCGTTTAGCTATAAATTCGATTTTTATGTTTTTCATATAAAAATTCGATTTCTGGAAGGAAATATGAGTGATCACAGATTTTTGTCCTTTTTCCTAACTCTATCCGTTTACCTATAAAATCGATTTTTAGGTTTTTCATATAAAAATTCGATTTTTGGAAGGAAATATGAGTGACCACAGATTTTTGTCCTTTTGCCTCTATCTCTATCCGTTTAGCTATAAAATCGATTTTTATGTTTTTCATATAAATATTCGATTTTTGGAAGGAAATATGAGTGATCACAGATTTTTGTCCTTTTGCCTCCATCTCTACCCGTTTAGCTATAAAATCGATTTTTATGTTTTTCATATAAAAATTCGATTTTTGGAAGGAAATATGAGTGATCACAGATTTTTGTCCTTTTGCCTCTATCTCTATCCGTTTAGATATAAAATCGATTTTTATGTTTTTCATATAAAAATTCGATTTTTGGAAGGAAATATGAGTGATCACAGATTTTTGTCCTTTTGCCTCTATCTCTATCCGTTTAGTTATAAAATCGATTTTTATGTTTTTCATATAAAAATTCGATTTTTGGAAGGAAATATGAGTGATCACAGATTTTTGTCCTTCTGCCTCTATCTCTATCCGTTTAGCTATAAAATCGATTTTTATGTTTTTCATATAAAAATTCGTTTTTTGGAAGGAAATATGAGTGACCACAGATTTTTGTCCTTTTGCCTCTCTCTATCCGTTTAGCTATAAAATCGATTTTTATGTTTTTCATATAAAAATTCACAGATTTTTGTCCTTTTGCCTCTATCTCTATCCGTTTAGCTATAAAATCGATTTTTATGTTTTTCATATACAAATTCGATTTTTGGAAGGAAATATGAATGATAACTGATTTTTGTCCTTTTGCCTCTATCTCTACCCGTTTAGCTATAAAATCGATTTTTAGGTTTTTCATATAAAAATTTTATTTTTGGAAGGAAATATTAGTGATCAAGATTTTTGTCCTTTTGCCTCTATCTCTACCCGTTTAGCTATAAAATCGATTTTTATGCTTTTCATATAAAAATTCGATTTTTGGAAGGAAATATGAATGATAACAGATTTTTGTCCTTTTGCCTCTATCTCTACCCGTTTAGCTATAAAATCGATTTTTATGTTTTTCATATACAAATTCGATTTTTGGAAGGAAATATGAATGATAACAGATTTTTGTCCTTTTGCCTCTATCTCTACACGTTTAGCTATAAAATCGATTTTTAGGTTTTTCATATAAAAATTTTATTTTTGGAAGGAAATATTAGTGATCAAGATTTTTGTCCTTTTGCCTCTATCTCTACCCGTTTAGCTATAAAAACGATTTTCATGTTTTTCATATTAAAATTCGATTTTTGGAAGGAAATATGAGTGATCACAGATTTTTGTCCTCTTGCCTCTATCTCTATCCGTTTAGCTATAAATTCGATTTTTATGTTTTTCATATAAAAATTCGATTTCTGGAAGGAAATATGAGTGATCACAGATTTTTGTCCTTTTTCCTAACTCTATCCGTTTACCTATAAAATCGATTTTTAGGTTTTTCATATAAAAATTCGATTTTTGGAAGGAAATATGAGTGACCACAGATTTTTGTCCTTTTGCCTCTATCTCTATCCGTTTAGCTATAAAATCGATTTTTATGTTTTTCATATAAATATTCGATTTTTGGAAGGAAATATGAGTGATCACAGATTTTTGTCCTTTTGCCTCCATCTCTACCCGTTTAGCTATAAAATCGATTTTTATGTTTTTCATATAAAAATTCGATTTTTGGAAGGAAATATGAGTGATCACAGATTTTTGTCCTTTTGCCTCTATCTCTATCCGTTTAGATATAAAATCGATTTTTATGTTTTTCATATAAAAATTCGATTTTTGGAAGGAAATATGAGTGATCACAGATTTTTGTCCTTTTGCCTCTATCTCTATCCGTTTAGTTATAAAATAGATTTTTATGTTTTTCATATAAAAATTCGATTTTTGGAAGGAAATATGAGTGATCACAGATTTTTGTCCTTTTGCCTCTACCTCTATCCGTTTAGTTATAAAATCTATTTTTATGTTTTTCATATAAAAATTCGATTTTTGGAAGGAAATATGAGTGATCACAGATTTTTGTCCTTCTGCCTCTATCTCTATCCGCTTAGCTATAAAATCGATTTTTATGTTTTTCATATAAAAATTCGTTTTTTGGAAGGAAATATGAGTGACCACAGATTTTTGTCCTTTTGCCTCTCTCTATCCGTTCAGCTATAAAATCGATTTTTATGTTTTTCATATAAAAATTCGATTTTTGGAAGGAAATATGAGTGATCACAGATTTTTGTCCTTTTGCCTCTATCTCTATCCGTTTAGCTATAAAATCGATTTTTATGTTTTTCATATAAAAATTCGATTTTTGGAAGGAAATATGAGTGATCACAGATTTTTGTCCTTTTGCCTCTATCTCTATCCGTTTAGCTATAAAATCGATTTTTATGTTTTTCATATAAAAATTCGATTTTTGGAAGGAAATATGAGTGATCACAGATTTTTGTCCTTTTGCCTCTATCTCTACCCGTTTAGCTATAAAATCGATTTTTAGGTTTTTCATATAAAAATTCGATTTTTGGAAGGAAATATGAGTGATCACAGATTTTTGTCCTTTTGCCTCTATCTCTATCCGTTTAGCTATAAAATCGATTTTTTTGTTTTTCATATAAAAATTCGATTTTTAGAAGGAAATATGAGTGATCACAGATTTTTGTCCTTTTGCCTCTATCTCTATCCGTTTAGATATAAAATCGATTTTTATGTTTTTCATATAAAAATTCGATTTTTGGAAGGAAATATGAGTGATCACAGATTTTTGTCCTTTTGCCTCTATCTCTATCCGTTTAGCTATAAAATCGATTTTCATGTTTTTCATATTAAAATTCGATTTTTGGAAGGAAATATGAGTGATCACAGATTTTTGTCCTCTTGCCTCTATCTCTATCCGTTTAGCTATAAATTCGATTTTTATGTTTTTCATATAAAAATTCGATTTTTGGAAGGAAATATGAGTGATCACAGATTTTTGTCCTTTTGCCTCTATCTCTATCCGTTTAGCTATAAAATCGATTTTTATGTTTTTCATATAAAAATTCGATTTTTGGAAGGAAATATGAGTGATCACAGATTTTTGTCCTTTTGCCTCTATCTCTATCCGTTTAGCTATAAAAACGATTTTCATGTTTTTCATATTAAAATTCGATTTTTGGAAGGAAATATGAGTGATCACAGATTTTTGTCCTCTTGCCTCTATCTCTATCCGTTTAGCTATAAATTCGATTTTTATGTTTTTCATATAAAAATTCGATTTTTGGAAGGAAATATGAGTGATCACAGATTTTTGTCCTTTTGCCTCTATCTCTATCCGTTTAGCTATAAAATCGATTTTTATGTTTTTCATATAAAAATTCGATTTTTGGAAGGAAATATGAATGATCAGAGATTTTTGTCCTTTTGCCTCTCTCTATCCGTTCAGCTATAAAATCGATTTTTATGTTTTTCATATAAAAATTCGATTTTTGGAAGGAAATATGAGTGATCACAGATTTTTGTCCTTTTGCCTCTATCTCTATCCGTTTAGTTATAAAATCGATTTTTATGTTTTTCATATAAAAATTCGATTTTTGGAAGGAAATATGAGTGATCACAGATTTTTGTCCTTTTGCCTCTATCTCTATCCGTTTAGTTATAAAATCTATTTTTATGGTTTTCATATAAAAATTCGATTTTTGGAAGGAAATATGAGTGATCACAGATTTTTGTCCTTCTGCCTCTATCTCTATCCGTTTAGCTATAAAATCGATTTTTATGTTTTTCATATAAAAATTCGTTTTTTGGAAGGAAATATGAGTGACCACAGATTTTTGTCCTTTTGCCTCTCTCTATCCGTTCAGCTATAAAATCGATTTTTATGTTTTTCATATAAAAATTCGATTTTTGGAAGGAAATATGAGTGATCACAGATTTTTGTCCTTTTGCCTCTATCTCTATCCGTTTAGCTATAAAATCGATTTTTATGTTTTTCATACAAAAATTCGATTTTTGGAAGGAAATATGAGTGATCACAGATTTTTGTCCTTTTGCCTCTATCTCTATCCGTTTAGCTATAAAATCGATTTTTATGTTTTTCATATAAAAATTCGATTTTTGGAAGGAAATATGAGTGATCACAGATTTTTGTCCTTCTGACTCTATCTCTATCCGTTTAGCTATAAAATCGATTTTTATGTTTTTCATATAAAGATTCGTTTTTTGGTAGGAAATATGAGTGACCACAGATTTTTGTCCTTTTGCCTCTCTCTATCCGTTCAGCTATAAAATCGATTTTTATGTTTTTCATATAAAAATTCGATTTTTGGAAGGAAATATGAGTGATCACAGATTTTTGTCCTTTTGCCTCTATCTCTATCCGTTTAGCTATAAAATCGATTTTTATGTTTTTCATATAAAAATTCGATTTTTGGAAGGAAATATGAGTGATCACAGATTTTTGTTCTTTTGCCTCTATCTCTATCCGTTTAGCTATAAAATCGATTTTCATGTTTTTCATATAAAAATTCGATTTTTGGAAGGAAATATGAGTGATCACAGATTTTTGTCCTTTTGCCTCTATCTCTACCCGTTTAGCTATAAAATCGATTTTTAGGTTTTTCATATAAAAATTCGATTTTTGGAAGGAAATATGAGTGATCACAGATTTTTGTCCTTTTGCCTCTATCTCTATCCGTTTAGCTATAAAAACGATTTTCATGTTTTTCATATTAAAATTCGATTTTTGGAAGGAAATAAGAGTGATCACAGATTTTTTTCCTTTTGCCTCTATCTCTATCCGTTTAGCTATAAAATCGATTTTTATGTTTTTCATATAAAAATTCGATTTTTGGAAGGAAATATGAGTGATCACAGATTTTTGTCCTTTTGCCTCTATCTCTATCCGTTTAGCTATAAAATCGATTTTTATGTTTTTCATATAAAAATTCGATTTTTGGAAGGAAATATGAGTGATCACAGATTTTTGTCCTTTTGCCTCTATCTCTATCCGTTTAGCTATAAAATCGATTTTTATGTTTTTCATATAAAAATTCGATTTTTGGAAGGAAATATGAGTGATCACAGATTTTTGTCCTTTTGCCTCTATCTCTATCCGTTTAGCTATAAAATCGATTTTCATGTTTTTCATATAAAAATTCGATTTTTGGAAGGAAATATGAGTGATCACAGATTTTTGTCCTTTTGCCTCTATCTCTACCCGTTTAGCTATAAAATCGATTTTTAGGTTTTTCATATAAAAATTCGATTTTTGGAAGGAAATATGAGTGATCACAGATTTTTGTCCTTTTGCCTCTATCTCTATCCGTTTAGCTATAAAATCGATTTTTATGTTTTTCATATAAAAATTCGATTTTTGGAAGGAAATGTGAGTGATCACAGATTTTTGTCCTTTTGCCTCTATCTCTATCCGTTTAGCTATAAAATCGATTTTCATGTTTTTCATATAAAAATTCGATTTTTGGAAGGAAATATGAGTGATCACAGATTTTTGTCCTTTTGCCTCTATCTCTACCCGTTTAGCTATAAAATCGATTTTTAGGTTTTTCATATAAAAATTCGATTTTTGGAAGGAAATATGAGTGATCACAGATTTTTGTCCTTTTGCCTCTATCTCTATCCGTTTAGCTATAAAAACGATTTTCATGTTTTTCATATTAAAATTCGATTTTTGGAAGGAAATAAGAGTGATCACAGATTTTTTTCCTTTTGCCTCTATCTCTATCCGTTTAGCTATAAAATCGATTTTTATGTTTTTCATATAAAGATTCGTTTTTTGGAAGGAAATATGAGTGACCACAGATTTTTGTCCTTTTGCCTCTCTCTATCCGTTCAGCTATAAAATCGATTTTTATGTTTTTCATATAAAAATTCGATTTTTGGAAGGAAATATGAGTGATCACAGATTTTTGTCCTTTTGCCTCTATCTCTATCCGTTTAGCTATAAAATCGATTTTTATGTTTTTCATATAAAAATTCGATTTTTGGAAGGAAATATGAGTGATCACAGATTTTTGTCCTTTTGCCTCTATCTCTATCCGTTTAGCTATAAAATCGATTTTCATGTTTTTCATATAAAAATTCGATTTTTGGAAGGAAATATGAGTGATCACAGATTTTTGTCCTTTTGCCTCTATCTCTACCCGTTTAGCTATAAAATCGATTTTTAGGTTTTTCATATAAAAATTCGATTTTTGGAAGGAAATATGAGTGATCACAGATTTTTGTCCTTTTGCCTCTATCTCTATCCGTTTAGCTATAAAAACGATTTTCATGTTTTTCATATTAAAATTCGATTTTTGGAAGGAAATAAGAGTGATCACAGATTTTTTTCCTTTTGCCTCTATCTCTATCCGTTTAGCTATAAATTCGATTTTTATGTTTTTCATATAAAAATTCGATTTTTGGAAGGAAATATGAGTGATCACAGATTTTTGTCCTTTTGCCTCTATCTCTATCCGTTTAGCTATAAAATCGATTTTTATGTTTTTCATATAAAAATTCGATTTTTGGAAGGAAATATGAGTGATCACAGATTTTTGTCCTTTTGCCTCTATCTCTATCCGTTTAGCTATAAAATCGATTTTTATGTTTTTCATATAAAAATTCGATTTTTGGAAGGAAATATGAGTGATCACAGATTTTTGTCCTTTTGCCTTTATCTCTACCCGTTTAGCTATAAAATCGATTTTTAGGTTTTTTATATAAAAATTCGATTTTTGGAAAGAAATGTGAGTGATCACAGATTTTTGTCCTTTTGCCTCTATCTCTATCCATTTAGCTATAAAATCGATTTTTATGTTTTTCATATAAAAATTCGATTTTTGGAAGGAAATAAGAGTGATCACAGATTTTTTTCCTTTTGCCTCTATCTCTACCCGTTTAGCTATAAAATCGATTTTTAGGTTTTTCATATAAAAATTCGATTTTTGGAAGGAAATATGAGTGATCACAGATTTTTGTCCTTTTGCCTCTATCTCTACCCGTTTAGCCATAAAATCGATTTTTATGTTTTTCATATAAAAATTCGATTTTTGGAAGGAAATATGAGTGATCACAGATTTTTGTCCTTTTGCCTCTATCTCTATCCGTTTAGCTATAAAATCGATTTTTATGTTTTTCATATAAAAATTCGATTTTTGGAAGGAAATATGAATGATCAGAGATTTTTGTCCTTTTGCCTCTATCTCTACCCGTTTAGTTATAAAATCGATTTTTATGTTTTTCATATAAAAATTCGATTTTTGGAAGGAAATATGAGTGATCACAGATTTTTGTCCTTTTGCCTCTATCTCTATCCGTTTAGCTATAAAATCGATTTTTATGTTTTTCATATAAAAATTCGATTTTTGGAAGGAAATATGAATGATCACAGATTTTTGTCCTTTTACCTCTATCCGTTTAGTTATAAAATCGATTTTTATGTTTCTCATATAAAAGTTCGATTTTTGGAAGGAAATATGAGTGATCAAAGTTTTTTGTCCTTTTGCCTCTATCTCTATCCGTTTAGCTATAAAATCGATTTTTGTGTTTTTCAAAATTTGTTAACTAACGAAAAATTTACGGAATTGCGGTACTGTGCTGTTCAGTAGCTTATTTTAATGATTATCGAATCGTTAATAAAATTGAACAACAAAGTTATCGATTTTGCTATTTCATTACATTTTTAAACGATATTCGTTATTTACATCTACATCTTCATCTACTTCTCTCGTTAACTAAACCGTAACACTTTTTTTTATCAACTAAAACACAATTTTAAGATACACAAAAGCGATAATGCATAATTTACAATTAATTCCCAAATACTGTTTTATTTATACTATTATTTAAGTAATATGTTTATTTTGACAAAAGTGCCACACGAAAACAAAAGTTATCTATTGTTGTTTACAGCCCGTCTAGACGTAACATAATATGTAAGATTTTTCTGTCAGAGAGTGTCAAATTCGCTCTCTGAGAGAATTATTTCACGTGTAGATTCAAATATTAGTATTATAAGATGTATTATGAGACTGTTGTGATGAGATTTCTCTACACAACAATCTTATAAGATGAACTGTCAAAAAAATACACACACACGGAAGTTTGTATGTGTGTGTGCTTATATATTTTGGAAATTACTAAAAAAAACAATGTTTTTTGTAAAATTATTTATTTATTTCTTTATAATGATTGTTTTACATTAAAAAAAAAAATATTTTTATAAAAATTGTGTTAAAAATGTGCGATTTTTTTTAATAAAAAGTACATGTTTATTCTGTGACCGATTGAAAATAATGATATCTTATAGGATTTATTAGAGTACGTGTACCCCTTATTTAAGATTAAACATAATATAAGCAAAATGGTTGCTCTCTTCTGCTTGCGTTATCTCACATATTATATCAACGTTAATCTCAGTTATAGACCTGAGTTTACATAGTGTCTACATTAGACAATTTTCTATCAAGGCAAACTGTAGAGTTAAGCATAATTTATGGAATTTGGCAACAGTTGCATATATATATATATATATATATATATATATATATATATATATATATATATATATATATATATATATATATATATGCACTTTGCCAGCTGTAGCAACCAAAATATCAGCTGGTTAACTGAGGTTACCTTGTATAAATTGGCATCGATTTTGATGTATGTCTTGATAAAAATTTGTTTAGTATAAACACTATGTTAAATGTACTGCAAATAGTGTTGTTAGATTTTTTTTGAGTCTCTGTCGCCAAATTGTTAATCAGAAATCGCCAAAAATCGGAAAATTTAAATTCTATTTGGTTTTATAAATAATTATTAAAAAATTTAATAAAATTAGTACTTAAAATTTCGTATAATTTATAAACGTAAATTCAGCTTTGACAAATGCAACTATAATTGCAGTAGCTAATAAGGTAGGTAGGTAAAGAAGGGTTGCACAGTACTCAGAATAGTACCAGAAGAGGTCTGTTGTGAGTCCCTTCGCAGAGTATATGGAGAGAATTTGTAGATTAAATTATAAAAAAGACCGGGAAAGGAAAATAATAGAAAAAGCTGAGAACAAGAAAAGTATAGAAAAGAATAGAAAAGTAGCTAATAATAAATGAGTAAAAAAAACTACAACTTAAAATATACTTTTCTGGTATATATATTTTAAGTTGACAACATTTAAAATTTTTTGAATTTTGTTACATTTTTTAAAAGCATAATTCTAATATTTGTTATATAATGCCCATTGGTCCAATTAAACTTACAGAGAAATAATTTATTCATGAAGATTTGTATTTCATAGTCACCGGAATTAGTAATATTCCTAAAATATTCCAAATTCCAAAGATGCTGGAAAACAAATTATCAAACATTTATTACATAAATTTTGTAAAATATATTTTTTTGTGGGGAAAAAACTTCATAAACTAAGTTGAAGCTTGCCTGATCTTAGAAAAAAAATTCGATAAATTGCCAGGTATTATTAATGATAAGTAAAAAATCGTTTCTCATTAAAAAAAGATAAATTGGAAAATATTTTTGTAGTAGTTACATCATTTTGGTCAAATATTTAACTAGTGTGAACGTACCTTAAATATTGTATAATATATCTTTTGGGGATAAAAAATTCATAAACTAATTTGAAGCTATATACAAATTAAGACTCTTCATTTTGCTAGATAGGCAAATCTAAAAATTATCGGTATCTAGTAAGAAAATTTGATATAATAATAATAGATTTACTCATAAATGCTTATTTAATAAAATTTTAAAAACTAGCCAAACAAATCACCACCTTTTTACAAATCACCATGTCGCCAAACGAAAAAATTAATCGCCAAAAGCAATTAAAAATCGCCACATCTGACAGTCCTGACTGCAAACAACAAAAACCATGGACTGTCGAATCGTTAAAATTTATTGAATCGCACTACTGATCTCTATTACTTTTTTCCTTAAGTTTAAACAATTTACAAAAAAAAAAAAACTCAAATATTCGTGTGAACCAATTTAATGTTATAAAAAACAAAACTTTAAAACTTAGAGCGGATCTAAATAAAAATTACAGATCTCTTTACTTAGCCTTTGCATCAAACTCTTTGAAGATTTATTTTTTTTTTTTTTTAATTTCTTAAATTCTAGGTCAATTACCTTTAAACATTCATCTTAATGCAAAAATCATGAAACATTTGTATGTGCTACAAAAATAGCTTATATTACATTTAATTAAGCGAACAAATAAAAAAATAACAATAATAAATTAATTGATGCTATTGAAATCATAAATATTATTGTCCCTTTTTTTGAAAACCAGAGTAAATAACCCACCTTTCAAAAGTGAAATGACAATAAAAATTTGTTTAAAACAGTTACAGTTCAGAGTTCAAAGGTCAATTTTCTTGTAATATTGGAAAAGAAAGAATTTTCTAATTCTTAAATGGTAAATAATATTTTGATTTGGTACACAGAAAAAATTATTTCAAAAATATTTTTTAATAAATCATTATTTGGCTTTAAGTAAAATTTTATTAAAAAAATATTTCATTTTCACATTATGATTTTTTTTTCAAATATTTTAAGGACGGTAAGAAAATAAAAATAATTTAATATATTTTAACATTTTCAATAAAATAAAAATTATAAAAATGTTGAAATCAAAAAATATGAAATCCAATATTTAAAGACTTCCTAGGTAAGTTATCATTACTTCCTGATCGAAATTTCTATACATATCTTTCAGATAATTGGAAAACATATATTTACATCATAAAATATGTGTAAGTAATATTGTTTTGTTATCCCCTATCTATGTTAACTTGTGAGTCAATTTAACAATTTTCTCTCTTATGTAAACTATTTTCCAAATAGTTTCTGATTGGTCGCTTAACATGTGGTCTAGTAGAATATTTTGGCACGAAAACGCTTTGGTTAGCTAAAGTACGAGTAGCATTTCAGACATGCAATATCGCGTTTCAACGTCTCTTCACTTTAGTTCATTTGGTACCTAATTTTCTTCTTTTTGGATGAATAAAAGTTTTTTTAAATAACTGGAAATTATTGCTTAATATTTTTTTGCCAATGATTCTGCAAGCACTTCTTGCATTTCTTGATAGAACAAAGCCTGTAATTCCTAAACATCAAGCTTTTTGGCTGGTCGGCACGCTTCTTACTATATCTAAATAACACTTTTGGAACTTTTAACCAATCACGGTAAATTGTATCGGCTAAAGCATTATGCTTTTAAACTTCCATCAAAATATGATGGCTTTACGAATACTTACAGCTTGGAAAGATGATGTTGTTTACATTTCAACAGAGTAACACATACGAATTAAGAAAACCTGCCTAAGACACTTATGTTATAATTTATCTATATGCACTACATATTACCTTAGAATTTCTCTTATTTTGTGCAACTATCGCCTTATTTTTCACGAATACCATATCAAATTTACAGATACATGTTACAACAAATATAAATCTTTAATCTGCATTATTATATTTTTTTGCACAACTTATTTGTAAGAGATGCAATATTTTAATAATAAGAATGAATAATTTTTGCAATATTGATTAAAATAATTTTTATTAAACATTCGACGAAAAATATTGTTTGGAAATTTACTAAAAATAAAAACTAAATAATATTTTTATTGTTTTATTTAAAAAAATTATCGAATTTTATAAAAATTTCCAAATATTGAAAGCAATTCAATAAAAAAAAAAATATTCTTTTTTTCCATAAAACATTTACATTAAAATAATTTTTGATTTTACTAATTCAGTAATAGGTCCGCTGTCAGTGAAAAATATAATCGATATTATAAATTTAGTAATAGAAAATTTAATTTAATTTTTTCTATGTACACTTATAAGTTGTTTAGTATTATTGTAATTATATTTATTTTTTTTTTTATTATTTTTTTTCTTATAAGATTGCCAAAGTAATTTAATATTATATTTTAACAAAATGTAATTGAGTCTTACTTTCTTTCAATGAAAACAGACAAATGATTTATTATATTTAGTTGGAAATACTCCTGCGTAGTTAATTGTTTTAGTTTTAGTAAATTTTATTAAATTAATTTAAACTATTTAAGCTTAACATTTTTAATATGTTTGTAAAGAAAATAAAAACCTCAAGGTTTTTCTCTAAATGCTAACTTTATGATGACGCCTAATGCAAGAGGTTTTTAACATAAATTACTTATTTATAAATCTATTTCTTATTTGGTTTCTTTATCGATGATTACTTTACTTTTTTAATTAGAAGACGAAGCCATTTGAACAAAAATGTCTGTACTTTTTTCTAACTGCTCATAAAATGCGTTTACAGGATTTCTTATAAATATAGGATTTTTCATAATTAAAAACATAAAATAATACTTTTTTAATTCAAATATTTTAGTTCATTCATTAGAAAATTTAGCAGTTTGAGTTTTTCAAAAAATTTTTAGTTTTCGATTAATTTTCTTTTTATAGAAACTTTTCTTTTTATAGAAATTTTTTGATAAATTTTAATTTTATAGGAAATTTTTTAAAAATTTTCTTTTTATAGAAAATTTTCAATAAACTTTCTTTTTATAAAAAATTTTTAATAAATTTTCTTTTTATGGAAACTTTTCAATAAATTTTCTTTTTATAAAAAATTTCCAATAAATTTTCTTTTTATAGAAAATTTCCAATAAATTTTCTTTTTATAGAAAATTTCCAATAAATTTTCTTTTTATAGAAAATTTCCAATAAATTTTCTTTTTATAGAAAATTTCCAATAAATTTTCTTTTTATAGAAAATTTCCAATAAATTTTCTTTTTATAGAAAATTTCCAATAAATTTTCTTTTTATAGAAAATTTCCAATAAATTTTCTTTTTATAGAAAATTTCCAATAAATTTTCTTTTTATAGAAAATTTCCAATAAATTTTCTTTTTATAGAAAATTTCCAATAAATTTTCTTTTTATAGAAAATTTCCAATAAATTTTCTTTTTATAGAAAATTTCCAATAAATTTTCTTTTTATAGAAAATTTCCAATAAATTTTCTTTTTATAGAAAATTTTCAATAAATTTTCTTTTTATAGAATATTTTCAATAAATTTTCTTTTTATAGAATATTTTCAATAAATTTTCTTTTTATTGAAAATTTTAAATAAATTTTCTTTTTATTGAAAATTTTCAATAAATTTTCTTTTTATTGAAAATTTTCAATAAATTTTCTTTTTATTGAAAATTTTCAATAAATTTTCTTTTTATTGAAAATTTTCAATAAATTTTCTTTTTATTGAAAATTTTCAATAAATTTTCTTTTTATTGAAAATTTTCAATAAATTTTCTTTTTATTAAAAAATTACCATAAATTTTCTTTATATAAAATTTTTGATAAATTTTCTTTATATAAAATTTTTGATAAATTTTCTTTATAAAAAATTTTTGATAAATTTTCTGTATGGAAATTTTTAAGAAATTTTCTTGATAGAAAATTTTTAATAAATTTTCTTGATAGAAAATTTTTAATAAATTTTCTTTTTTTCAGAAAAATTTTTGATAAATTTTCTCTTTTTGCAGAAAATTTTCGATAAATTTTCTCATTTGTAGAAAATATTCTTTTGTAAAGAAAATTTACGATACATTTTATGTTCATAGAAAATTTATGATAATTTTCTTTTTATAGAAAGGTTATGATAATTTTTTTCTTTTTATAGAAAATTTATGATCATTTTCTTTTTATAGAAAATATATGATAATTTTCTTTTTGTAGAAAATATACGAAAAGAAAGTATACGAAAAATATAATATTTTGTACAAAATTTACCATAAATTTTCTTTTTATAGAAAATTTATCATTTTTAATCATTTTTTACAAAATTTATGATAAATTTCTTTTTATAGAAACTTTATTATAGAAAATATAAGAAAAATAGAAGATTTACGATCAATTTTCTTTTTATAGAAAATTTTACTTTTAAACAAAATTTTTGATAAATTTTTCTCTTTTGTACAAAATGTTATTTTGTAAAGAAAAATTTACTATACATTTTATTTTCATACGATAAATTTTCATTTTAAACAAAACTTACGATAAATTTTCCTTTTACAGAAAATATACGATAGATTTTCATTTTATTCAAAATTTATGATAAATTTTCTTTTTATAGAAAATTTAAGATAAATTTTCTTTTTATAGAAAATTTAAGATAAATTTTCTTTTTATAGAAAATTTAAGATAAATTTTCTTTTTATAGAAAATTTAAGATAATTTTTCTTTTTATAGAAAATTTTTTTAATAAATTTGCTTTTTATAGAAAATTTTCTTTTTATTTAAAATTTCGATAAATTTTGTTAGAAAGTTTTTTTAATATAACACTAGTTTAATAAAAAGATTATTGAAATTTTTTCAGTTTTTTCTCAAGTATCGATGTTTCCCGTATAGCTTCTATTAAAATATTCAGTTTTATCGAAAACTGAAAAAAGTTAAAATGCAATTATTTTATATCCCATAGTTCCTACCACCTTAAAATTCATCTATATTTAAAATTTCATTAAAATCATTTCGGAGGTTTAGGCGTAATTGCGTTACAAACAAGCAAACAAAAGCATATGATTTTATAATATTTACGAGTATATGGATTTTCAATGAATTTTCTTTTATAAAATTTTTAAAATTTTTTTTATTGAAAAATTTCAAAAAAATTTTTTTCTATAGTTTTTATAGTTTTTTAATAAATTGTTTTTTTATGGAAAATTTATGATAAATTTTCTATAAAAAATTTAAAATTTTTTTGACACATTTTTTTATACAAACTTTTCAATAAATTTTCATCTTTAGAGAAAATTAGCAATAAATTTTCTTTTTATAAAAAATTTACGGTAAATTTTCTTTTTAATTTTTAATAAATTTATAATATTTATAATAATTTTTTTATAAAAAACATTTTAATATCTTTTTATTTTCATAGAAAATTTTCGAAAAATTTTCAAAAAAGAAAAAAATTTTATAGAAAATTTTCAATTAATTTTCCTTTTATAAGAAATTTACAGTAAATTTCCAAGTAAATTATCAACTAACAATGCTTTTGTTTCAAATTTAAATAATCTCTCTCTTTTTATTATTTTGTGCACAAAATAAGGTTACTCAATTTTGCATATGTTTTGTGTCAAATAATTTTTAACAAATTGTTAGTTTTTGCAAAAAAAAATCCACTTCAGAAACAAATTTATGTGAATATAATCCTCAATTTCAAATTTTGTTTACTTACAATATTGCAACTTAAACAAAATTTGCATACGCTTCATGAACAGTGAGTGTCAAAAATAATGGGACAAAAAAAGTAAAAAATTTTGTTATAAATTGTATAAATATTTATTCATATATTACATATATATTCATATATGTTTTCCTATATCTTTTACTAGAAAAATATGTCAAAAGTAAGTATGCGAAATATTTTTAAACGAAATAGAAAAGCCTTACCGTTGTACATATTTAAAATGTCTAGGAATTTGTTTTTTTTTTTAATTTAATGAAATATTTTTTAAGTTTATTTTTAAATAAATAAATTAATATAATTTCTTCTTGCACACCTTTGGTTCAAATCCTTTCGTTTACTTACTTTAAACTTTTTCTATTTATATCAGATACTTAAGCTTCAACTAAAATGCATGCATGCAACAAAATTTCAATAGTTTCTTTTTATTTTCCGCATGCATCACAAATGCATTGAAGTGTGACTGAGAAAAGAAGCGAAAGCGAACAATACTAAGAGTGTTACAGGAAAAGAGAAAGGAAACAAACTGTATAAATGTCAACGAGCATCTATAGCTAAACAATAACAATGTGGAAGAAAAAACCTTGCAATCCTTTAATGAAAACATAAAAGGTTCATTGCCTTATAAAAGGATGTATAGTAGAATACAAAAAAGAAAATATTTTTGTACTACGACTACTGAGACCTTCAGTGTTAAACCTATTATGAGAAGAGTAAAAATAAATAATTAAAATAAAAAATGTGAAGGAAAAAAGTCAGCTATCAAAATTTGTTTTGTCGTACAATGAGTTAGAATTAAAAAGTAAAATATATATATATAAAAAGAAGATGTGAAATTTTTATACTAGAGAAAAACTACAGGGGAACTTGACCGGTGTAAAATTTTAACAACTGAATTAGTCATTTTTAGTTGGTCACTCATTTTATATAAATAGATTTGAAGATTTTTAGTAAATCTTTAAAAAATATATAATATATTGCTTTTTTCATTTTACCTAAAATATGAAATATTAAAATTTTTATTAAAAAGTAGATTTAAAAAAAATACTCAATTTTACTCAATTCTGAATTAAATTTACGCTTCATAGAAGCTCAGAATCGTTTTTCATCGTCCAAAACTTTTTAACTTTTGAATCGATAGATATTTTAGATTTTTTTTTTTTTTTTTTTTTTTTTTGATAGATATTTTCTTGAATTTTTCTGCAGTTTTAATTTCATTTTAGCAGTTGTTGAGAAATTAAGGCTAAATTTAAACTTTTAATTTTTTTTATAGCGTTTGGTATGAAAATGCGAATTTTTTGTTTTTTGAATCAGTTTTACTTATAAAAAAAGTTATAAGCAGATAAAAAAAAACATTTTAATAATACCCAGGATAATTTTGTAAACAGGTTCCCAGTTTATCAGTTCTAGAAAAGGTTCCGCTAGAATCGGTTGTTTTTTGGCAAAAAAGATGGCGATTTTTTTAATGTTTATTTCGTTTTTTATTTAAATAACATTAAGGACAAAAATTTATATTTGTTATTCATTTGGTTGGAAAATAGCCTGCAAATATTCCATATTTAGTTCCATACTATTTCATCTTCATCTAAGTCCCGATGTTCTACTTTCCATTGACTTCGAATGCGGATCTGACGTTGCCAGTAATATATTAAATAGATCTTCATTTGTAGAATTTCGTGATATTTTCCTGGTATTTTGTTCTCTATAAAATCTGTAATCCTTATTCCTTTTTTAGTGGGCTTCCTTTGATAGATTTGCAAATAGTACCAAATGATGCTTAATGACATAATAAAGGATTTTGTAAACTGTTTCACACATATTTCTCCATGGATATTTGGTTTTATATATTCATGCAGTTTCCTTCCCATAATCACTAAATTTTCTAGCAACAATTTGTTCACTGCACACAAGTACATCGATAATTGTTTTAAATCTTGAAATAATATATATATATCAACACCTATTATATCAGATGCACTTTTGAAATATGCAAAGAATCTTCTTGCTGTGTTCTTTCAATCATTCGTATTGCCGTATCCTTGTTTTGGCTATTCTATAGTCAACCCATATTTGTGAAATTCGTCCTGAACATGTTTCTTTTTTAAACTTATTAATTCCTTATTGGTGTCGTAGTTTCTTGTTAGTCCTATAGATTTAAAATCCAAAGCATAACTGAATTTTAGTATATGTTCCGTAAATCATATTCTTGTATGTAGCGGTGATAATCCAAATTCATATACATCAGTGTTATCTAATGATTTTTTTTTGGTACAAATGATACCATAAACATATCTGTGTCACTTACAAATGGCTTATTGTCAAATGAATGGGAGTAATTTCATACAAACAAAAAAAGAAAAAGTGTTCTAAAGATGGGTCTAGACAGTTACAGAAGTATATATGGACTTAAAGAGAACACTTTCGCCTTACTTCTGGTAGTAAAATTTTTATAACCCCTTTTGACCCTCAAAAGTTCTATCCCACTAAATATAAAATTTAACTAAAATATAGTACCTGAGAAAACATTCAATAACACAGCAGTTATAATCGGTACAATGACACATCATACCATTTCTTAAAGACTATTATTCTACCAAGATAACAAAAAAGAAATGAAACCAATTATCGATAATATTTTGCTAGTAATGATAATTTACTTGTGATCGAATTTACAAAAATCACATTTTTTTTAATAACATAAAATATTTGTCTTTAACAGCATGCCACGCCCACAATTACCAATATTTTGATTTAATTTTATGGCCATCTTAGTTTTAATATGTTTACTATTGAATGCCACTAAAATTTAGGAAATCGGTGTTAACAAAAAATTTAACTTTTGGCCAATAAAATTAATTTTTGAGCCACCGTGCGCTTCAAATCGTATAAAGTTTTTTGAAACATTAAAATATTATTATTAACATTAAATATTATTAAAAATATAAATTAATTTTTTGAAAATACATTTTATTATAAAAGTTTTTTATTTAAATTTAATTTAATTTTTTTTCTCTCTAATACAAACTTACACACATTACACATGTTAAACAACCTTGTGCTGATTTTTACACAACTTACAAAAAAAAAAAAATCTATAAAAAATTGTGCAAAAATAAACCTCAAAAGCACCAACCATTAATATCCCTTCATTGGTACCGCTATTTGTGTATAATAAATATGTGTGTATATACTCTTATATATGTATATAACGGTAAAATGTAATGACGTCATATATTGCCTAAATGCATTTTTAAAAAGCCAAAAGAGATAAAACAAAACAAAAGGAAAAGAAAAATGAAACAAAAAAAGTAACACATACATGTATATTATTTTTAGCGCTTGTATATATGTATTCACACATACATAGAAATGTTTATATTCGCTGGTATATTTAACCTAGTTTATGATTATTGAACTTGTTTTTCCTTTAAAGAAGAAAAAACAGTTAAAGGCATTTTGATCTCTCACACTCTTAGTAGTTAACTTTCTCTTCCATTCTCTCTCTCTCGTTATACTTTAACATTTTATTTTATCTGTATCATTGCCAAATTATGAGTTGCCAAAGTTTATGAGTGTTTAAATGTATGTGTGCAAAATAATAAGCTGTAGCAGGGATGTTAAATGTAAAGATTTTAAAAATTGTAACAAACGATTTGGAAAAAATATAACCTTTCGTTATAACCTTTAATTAGAAATATTATTTAAATGGCAACAGATTTGTACAAAGTGTTTTCTATAAATAGCTATAAAACTTTAAAAACAATAAAAGCCCTAATGAATTGTGTTAATTGCAATGAAATTGGTTTTGTTTAATTATTTTTTTTTTTATAACTTATTTTTTTAAGCTAGTACAATGTACTAAAAAAAAATAAGTTAAAACTATTTGGGAATGCAGGAATCATCAAGTATTTATAGAAAAATTTAGCTTAAAAAATTGGAAATAGATTTAATATTTTTTCAGATTTTTTTGTTTTTAATTTTTTCTCTTATTGTACTTCATTAATTTATAAATAAAACCCATCAGACTTTTATATACGAGGGCGGATCATGCAACACTATTTGACAGTAGTCAAATTTTGAGCAAGTGTCGTCATTTACTTTGCGTTTAACAGCTGTTCGTGTATTTTTCTAAAAATGGAAAAAATTGAATTTCGAGTGCTCATTAAACATTATTTTTTGCAAAAAAAAAAGGTCAATCATACCAAGGAAAAGCTCGATAAATACTATGAGGACTCTGCACCATCGATTTCAATGGTAAAAAAGTGGTTTACTGACTTTCGTTGTGGTCCCACAAGTACAAATGACGCTGAACGTTCTGGACGCCCAATTGAGGTCAGTACCCCCGAAAATGTCGAAAAAATCCACGATATGGTGTTGGCCAACCGAAGAGTAAAAGAGCGTAAGATTGTTGATGTCATAAGCATTTCATATATCAGTGTGGTTTCGATTTTAAATAATCAGCTGGGTTTAATGAATGGGTTTCTGCTTCAAAGAAGGCCAAGGTAAGTTTGTCGGCCAATAAGGTGATAGCAACAGTTCTTTGGAATGCACGCGGGATAATCCACATCAAAAGGGAAAAAGAATAAACGGCGAATATTATGCCAATTTATTAGACTGATTTAATGAGGATTTAAAAAGAAAACGACCCCATAATGCCAAGAAAAAAGTTCTTTTTCATCAAGATAATGCACGGGTGCACACGTGTGCAGTCTCAATGACAAAACTCTATGAATTGAGGTACGAATTGTTACCTCATCCACCATATTCTCCGGATTTAGCCCCTAGTGACAACTTCCTATTTCCAAACCTAAAGAAGTGTTGTGCACGTTCAGGAAAGTGTTAGTTGGATTATTGCTGATCAATAAGATATTCCAAATTTAAAATTTTATACCTGTAAGAATGTTTGTTCCTAATATACAAAATTTAAGGTTAAAAAGATAAGATAATATTATATTACTAATACTAATATCATTATTATTTATTTATTTTTTTATTTTTTTATTTTTTTTTTTTTTTTGTAATTCATTAATTCATAATCAAAAAAGAAAATCTCCAGAAATTTTATCAAAAATTTTCACATTTTCTAAAGTGCTTTTTCCTTAATGCTAGGATCACAATTGAATCATAGGAACGTAGTACGAACGTATTTCTGTTGTATTTGTGTTAATTTTTGTTTTTAATAAATATTGGAAAAACTTAACTTTTTTGAATTTTCTTTTCAAAAAATAAAAAATTTAATTTAACAAATATTTTAATTATTTTCCTTATTTTTCGACGTACATACGGTTCAACCTATACACAGATTGTTTTGTGCTTTTCAATAAAAACGTATATGTTTTAATTTGACAACTAAAATGACAACTTATACTTTAATACGGCGCAATTGTGTTCCTAGCATAAGAAATTAAATTTTTTACATTAATTTTGCAAATAGGCAAACAAAATGCCCTAGCCATTGAGTGTGCGACATTTGCAATATATATATTCGGAAGAGGACCTTATATGGGTTAATTATGGACCGACCCTTGCCAAATTCACCATGATAGTGATTCGAAACACAAACTTATGGTGGAATATATTATATTATTTATTATCTTTTTTTACTTTTTTTAAATTGATAGGCAAACACATTTTTTGTAAGCCCTTTTACGCTCACACTATACATCCCAATTTTTTATAAAATATAGCACTAGAAAATTATTTTCTTATAGATGTGCAGAATATATTTTATTAAAATATTATTTAGTATTTTAGAATTTATAAGCAGGAAAATTTCTACTAATACATATAAAAAATTCACCATACATATAAGTAGCAAAAGAGCATCTAAAATTATTAAACTCTTCTTTATTTTATTTCTCATGTCTCTCAGACAACTCTCTCAATTCAAAGCAGTGTCAGAAATTTGCATTATGAAAAACAAGTGAAAAAGATATAGTCGGTCAAACCCGACAAAACAATACCCTATACCAAAGTGTATGTGCATCAAAATTCAGGGAAGGCATCTTATATAGGACCAATGTAAAATTGTGGACCGATACTTGTATTAAATGTAATGCATTTTTCTATTAAACATACGTATGCATTATAATATGTTGATATTAATATTTATATTATATGTTGATATTAATATTTATATTGAATTTTATGGGTGATTCAAGGAAGAGGGACTTATATGGGACCTATAGTCAATTATTTATAAAACTTACTTGTCTCAAGTACTAACTTTATAGTAATATTTCTATAGAATTTATGCACATTAAAGTGATTTTCGGTAGAGGGTTTATATGGGAGCTATGATCTATTATTGACCGATCTTCATGAAATTTAATAGACATATTTATATTTATATGAAAGTTGTTTGTTTGAACCATTATGAGCGCAAAACCACTATTCTGGGAGGACACTTGTATGGGGGCCAGGTGAAATAATGGACCGGTCATAACCAATTTTAATAGGCTTCGTCCTTGTATTAAAGTAATTATCTTTGCCAAATATGTAATTAAGATATCTTCAAAATTGCGGCCTGTACTTTGTTAACAAGATTTACATAGACGAACAGCCAGCCAGATGGACGGATCATTAAATCTACTCAGAATCACTTTCTGAGTGATTCTTAGTCGAACGGCATACTTTAAGGTGGGGGTCGAATAATTTTTTCTATGTACTACAAACATCAGCACAAGCGCATAATAACAAAGTAGAAAAAATAAACAATTTATGTTGCTTTTTGAAAGGTGTGCTATTTTTGTTTTTCTTTCGTTCTTTTTTATTTTTAGCAAAATCACATTTTTATGTAAAATTAATTACTTTACGTGCGTTATCAAGTTAAGCTCATTTTATTGTTCTAGTTCCTTTTTTTTAATATCACAAAAGAGGCTTAAATTTTCACTTTTATATTTTTTGAACCAAAATAAAAGTTATTTGTGTAAATATGTGATTTACTTTTTTTAAGGAATATCAAAGTTATTTTTTTTTTTTTTTTTTTTTTTTTGTTATTGATAGTATTGTAAAGTACGAATGGCGAATATGTAAAGTCATCACAAAAAAAAACGCTAAAATAAAAAAATAGCTAAAATTAAAAAAGTTAAAAATAAGAGGTTTAAAAACTATAACGTCGATTTTGTCGTCGACTGAGGTAACTTAGTCGCCTCCAGGGTCTACTTACGGATCCACAAACCTTAAGTAATAAGATTTACCCTTTCTGGGGGTTAGAATAATATTTTATTTATTGAATACGTCAGGAATATTTCAAATACAAAATATATACACTACGAGAGAATAATTTTGATAACTTCATCGGATACCATCGTCTTAATAATAGTCGTCTTCAATCGTTTTTTCTTCAACTATGCTTGTTTCGGCTCTCCCTTCTTCAACAAGGCTTTTTTTGATTCTTCGACTTATATTAGGATCGGTTCATTCTATGGCTTATGTTAGGATCGGTTCGGTTATTAGAATCGATTCGGTTCTTTGGCTTAAATTAGGATCGGTTGATTCTATGGCTTATGTTAGGATCGGTTCGGTTATTCGGCTTATATTAGGATCGGTTCGGTTGTAGAATCGGCTTTGAGCTTTTGTCTTGGACACACTCGGCTGTCAAACTGGTTCGGGTTTGCTCAACCGAAGTTGAGCGAGCAAAATACGACTAAATTTTACTTTCGCAAAATCTAGTCGGCTCTTCGATTATATAAAATAATCTTTGAGACTTATATGGTGGATTCTTGTCTTGTTTAAATCGCGCCGACTGTAACCAAACTTTGTTTACTTATACTTAGTCATATATCATCTAAATGAGAATTATATTATCAAGCAACATCAACTGCACAACTAAAGCAGTTGTTACACATTTGTGTGGGTGTGTATGTAGTATTTATAGTAGGGGTGCTCAATGTAATTACTTATTACTAATATTAGTATGGAAGAGGAAAATAATTAAAAATACATAAATAAAATAGTAAAGAAAAGGGAAAAATTTTAGTAATTTCATAAATTAATATATTAAGAAATATGTACGTGAAAATAGTAGTATTGAGTGTATTGTTTCCACGTTACAAAACTTAATATTATAAAATCATTATTCCTCAAAGAGTAGACACGACAAAACATGCCAATTTCAAAACCTCGGTAAGAAAGGAAAACATTGAATTAGAAATATAATTAATCTCAATTTGCCGTTTGTGAAAGGAATAATGAATGTAAAACAGAATTCCTGATAATAAATTCACTAATATTTAAAAATCATAAATACATAATTTTTTTGTATTTTTACGGATACTAAATTTGTCTATACCTTCGAATTCATTATGAACGTTTCTGACTGTATATATCGGTAGGCTTCATAAGCGCCATTTCAACCGACGGACGAACAGACGGACGTCGACTTATCGACATCCAGAAAATGTTAACTTTTTTGCTCTCCGAACTAAATGACAAATTGTTCTTTTTACACAGTTTTTTGATATGGTAATCAGTTTAAAAGAAACATATTTATTATCATTTCTTTGTGATTGGTCGGTCCACCGTAAGTCTAAAAATTTTATATTTTCTGCTATAAAATCAAAAAAAAATTTTTAAGAAATTCTGACTTCATTTTCTGTTCAGAAAAATATAAAAGTCTAATTTTTTAATTTGCTGGAAATATATTATGTAACCCTTGCTGATTACTTTGGTTTTTCATCAATAATAAGATGTGAACATAAACTATTTTTTTTATCGATCTAGAATAGTCGTTCTCATAAGATCTTGATTCGCAAACCCCCTTTCGATATTGCAAAGCAAACGAGACCCATTACTACCTTGACTAGTTTAAAAATCAGATAAAGTGTTATGTAAAGATAAAATAATTTAAAAATAATATTAACAATGTATGTGGATGAAAATTGTTCTAATAATTTCAGGGCTTCGGAGTCAACAAGCGGAAAAACTTTGTTATATTTCAACTAAAATTCTTTGAAATCTGTTGATTTAAAATTAAATTGAACACATGAGTTAGGTTTTAACTCTTTTTGAAATAAATCCGGTATTTTATTGATGTTCATATTGAAAGGATTTTTTTCGTCTTTAAACTATAAAGTTATTCAAGCGCATTTTTTGTGTACTCAGTATTGAGAAGTCGCATTTAACATATGCAATTCTATGATTAAAATCCAGAAAGGACATTGAAACGACTTTATAAAAACTTTTCTTGGTATAATATAATTACAAAAAATAAGTGCTGAGTTTCATGTTATAAAGTGAATAGTTTCATCAAATTACAGTGAATTATTTATTTTTGTAATTAATTCACTTTCTTTCATTTGATCATTGTATCCTTTATCAAGCATAATATTTTCAATCAAAGCAAAGCATAGGTTCCTTCGTCGGTTTTTCTTGCAGCTAGTGCTAGTTGATTCATAAAAGAAGTGATTTCAGAAAAAAAAATTACATCTTTACTTTTATCTTTAATTTGGGGATGTTTTATATAAAGATGTCTTTTCATTTTTAAATAGTTAAAGTTTTTATTTAAACTTCTAAATAATATTTGCATAAAAAAATTGTGTGTTCAGGAATATTTTTCAGAATCTCTTCGCGATCACTCATTTGCGAACCTCTAGAATATTTTTAGATAACTAAGGAAAAATGCTTCGATTTTGGCGAGTTCAACAAACTTTATTGATTTTTTTTAGTTTCTTCCACTTTTGCTCTATATCTTACCAATAGCTCCAACGTTTCTATCACCTAAACTTTGGGTATTCAAAATGAAGGGAAATTTCTTATTTTCTCGTGAATAAAATTATATGTAATAAAATATTCAAATTTGATGATAATGATGTTGATAAGTGTGAGGTGATATCTACGAGGTATTGTTCCATAATCCATTAAATGTTAATATATTAGCAGAAATAAATTATATAAAATAAGAAAATTAAGTTTGAATATTAAACTAAAAATAATAGGCCGATATTTTAAGATTAAGTTTTTATTAATTTAAGATTAAGTTTTTTTTTGAAGATTTTTAAAATTCTTTAAATATAGTTTTATGCATAATTTCTTATATTTTTGATAACATTAGTTTATAACCCTTAAAATGACACCTTAACGTATGATTACTATGGCTTACATATAAATCAATTATACGCTACGTATGAGATTACTCTTGAAAACATTTTCACTTTACGTTTACTTTCTCTATAACACATAAACAATAGTTAGTTATATTACATTTTTCTATAAAAAAAAATGTTAAAAGAAATTCCTATATTTTAAAGTTCATATGAAAATGTCTTTTAAATATCAAATAACAATATAGATTATTTACATGTGTGTATAGTATAGAATAAGTTTTATAAAAAGACAACCCATATCAATTTTACCCCTTTTAAGTTTTATAGTCTGTAATAAAGAAAATTTGTATTTAAAGAAGCACGTGTTGTTATTCCCTATTAAAAAAAAAATAGTAGTTGCATAATATTGTTATAATACTTTATATATATACATATACATATATATATATATATATATATATATATATATATATATATATATATATATATATATATATAAAGGTAATTTTGTAGGGGAAGCCGCTGAAGTAATTTAAGTTCATGATTAAAATTCTTCTCTTATATGAAATTTTAAAACTATAAGAGTTTACTTAAAGTAAGTATGTCATTTGTTACTCACAGTTCCTCTCTTTATTATCTGCACAAAAATTTTATTAAAATGAAAGAAACCATTACCAATTTTAAAATGTGAGATCCATTTCTTCTATCTTCCTCAGCGAATTTCAAGCAGATTTCTCATCAAAAAATAATATTCATAACCATGTTTTTTTTTTTTTTTTTTTTTTTGAGATCGGACTTTGGGCGGAAGGTAGAGTGAAAGTCTCAAGCAAATACAAATTTTATTATTATTATTATTGTTATTATTATTATTATTATTATTATTATTATTATTATTATTTTTATTATTATTATTATTAAATTTGTTATTATTATTATTATTATTATTATTATTATTATTATTATTATTATTATTGTTATTAATATTATTATTATTATTATTATTATTATTATTATTATTAATTTTTGACGCCAATTTCAAAAACAAAATTTCTTTACTATAAACTTTATATAATATATATCTTAAAAACTATAACAGATAAATTAGAAATTAGAATAATATTCAAATCTCCAAAAAAATTTAAATCGTCTGCCCGACCATGATATTTAAGCAAATTTCAATACATTTTAAATGAGAGAAAAAATCTTTCGATATTGTTGAAGTTACGAACTTCGAAATATTTTTTTAAACTCAATGTGATCAACTTTGACAACCAATAATTCCAACAGGGCCACTATAAGATTATTTTACTGAAAGTTTTGGTACTAGCCTAGAACTTTCGTATACATTTCTTTTTAAGTGGAACAGCAGTTGTGAAATAACATATCTATTACAATTTGTTTTGCAATCAGACCCAATATGAGGTCATATGTCTGTTGAAATATACTTTCCGCAAGTTCCATTTAAAAAAATAAATCTACTTTTTGAAGTTACGGACTTCGTTCATGTCAAAAATTCAGAATTTTAACAAAATTTATATTTTTCAGCATAATTCCTATTTTAGGTAAAAAAAAAATAGGATTTTAACAAAAAAAAAATCCCAAAGTTAAATTTTTTTGCAATTTTGCACTAAAATCTTGATTTATTCGCAAAAAAACAAAAAATGCAAATACAAAAAAGTTTCCAACAAAAATTAAATTTTTCATACAAATAAAAATTTTCCCAAAAATCTGATTTTTCAACTAATTCTGCAGAATTAAATTTTTTTACCAAAAATTTAAAGTATTTACCAGAAAATTTTCATTTTTCTGGTGAATACTTTACTTACAGTAAAAGTGCAGTTTTTCACTAAAAATTCATTCGTTTCAAAAATTCCGACTTTATGTCAAAATTAAAATTTTTCATTAATTTCGAATTTATGTAAAACAAGTTAGAGCTCTATATTCGGCATGTGACCAATCTTTTATACTCTCCACCACCTTCCTGACAAATAATAAAATCTACGCCTTAAAGTATGCTCTCAGTTTTTCGTATTTTATTGCCGTACGTACAAAAGTAATCAAAATTTTTTCCAAAATACAAAAAATGTAAATACAAAATTTAAAGTATCATAGCAAGCGTTGCTTCCTTAAAAAAAAAACACTGAGGGCTTCTAATGACGACTCAATTTATATATATACATGTTTGTATGTAGATACGTGCTTATACAAAAACAAAAAAACACATAAGTCATTGCAATGTTTCCAATTCCAACTAAAAACGTACAAACTTACATAAAAAATGATTGTGTTTATGGGTATACAATCATCAACTGCTCCTTGCCTGTACAAAAAAAAACAACAACACTTAAAGTCATTGCAATGTTTTTATATGTGTTCGTGTGTGTATATTTTTAATAATTTTTTAAGATTATTGCCTATAAATCGGTTATTTATGGACCGATATGGTTTCTTCAAAAAACCGAAATTTTAGAAAAATATTTATGACCGATCTATATAAAAACGTAATCCGTAGCTTAAACAGGGACTTCAAAAAGTCAAAAATGCGTTTTTCCCGATATCTCGCTTAATATTTTTTCGAGAAGAAAAATCCAAATCTTTTTTACAAAAACAATGTCCCCAGCTTCAGAAAATCGAAAACCGGTTTAAAAAACCTTTTTTTTTCTTGTCGGATTGTATTCAAAATTTAGCATAGCACTTAAATTTCTTTTAAAACTGTGTTGTATTATTTTATTTTCTGTTCACCCTAAATTCTATTACCACCAATAAATATATAAAAAATCTTCTTCATTTTTGTAGTTCTGTGTACATTAGTGCGTGTGTGTATTTGTGTATTATAAAATACTTTTGAAATTAGTTATATCCAAAACACGTGTATTTTCCTTACCTACTAGTAATACCTATTTTTTGCAAATAACGTATATAAATAGAATATTTTATTATTTATAAATTTAAGGGGAAATCAATTTGTTTTTGAACTATTAGAGCAGAAGGAATTTTTTTTATTTTTAACACTGAGATGTAATGCAGTTTTGTTTCCAGCTGGGGTATACTCAGTCTGTCCAGTTTCTTCAAAGGTCTACTTCCTTTGACTGTTACCACAGAGCTTCCTTATTCCTTCATAACACGAATAACGACGAAACGGTACCTAGCTAAAAAGAAAAGAACAGTGTTGGTAAAGTTAATTCTCAGTTAGCATTTGTTAGCTAATAGAAACAATCCGACGAGACAAATTCTTCGGCTCTCGGTCGGCTAAATAGGAGTTTCGCGTCCAAAATACAATCCGACGAGGTGAATGCTTCGGCTGTCAATCGGCTAGCTAAGATCGTATGAGCTATGCTAAATTCTGAATACAATCCGACAAGATAAATTCCTCGTCTCTTGGACCGCTAACTACAGGTTTCGTCCTCAAAATGCAATTAAAATTAAATTGTGTGAGCTACGCTAAATTTTGAATAAAATATGACGAGATAAATGCCGGCTAACTACAAGGTTCGGCCTCCAAACACAATCCGATGAGGTAAATTCTTCAGCTCTCAATCGGTTAACTACGATGATACTACTACGATCCGAGGACTTAAATTCTTCAGCTCTCGGTCAGCTAACTACGGAAGAAAGAACTTCGGTCGTGTCTGGTCCAATCGTCCCAATCTCAATTAAATATGTTTAGATTTATATAAACTAAATGAGAATTATAAATTCTCTTATTATATTGTAACTACTAAAATAGTTACAATATGTTAATATGTTGGAGGTGTAATATTATTAACTGCATTTTAAGAGAGATTGAAAAATTTTGAGCACACGATCAGTTCAATAAAATATAAAAAAGCAGCATCTAAAAATTTAGTTGATATTTATGAAGTTATACATCTCTTTTAAGGAGGAAAGGGATTTATAATTTCAATTATATAATATATTTTGCGATAAATACTTACAAATATTGATAAAAATTTATCTGTTTAGAATTTTTTTCCTAATACTTTTTTTTTTTTTTTTTTTGACATAAAAATACTTTTATTCCCTTTTTTTCTTAGAAAATATGAACAATGTATAAATAAAATATTTTTTGTAGCAAGATAACTGAAAATATTAACTGTGAGTAAAAACATCTTCTTTGGTAGTTTGTTTTTTGAATAACATACTATAAAAGTTAAAAAACATATTGTTTTTTTAAATAACTAAATCTTCATTATTTTTAAGTTAAATGGAAACTTATGGAATAACTACAATCAGTAAATGGCAAAAATTTTTGAGTGCACATTTATATGGGATTTATACAAGTTAGTCATTTTCGGAGGGGGGTTTATCCATCGATTTTCATTAAAATTGACACGTATATTTATACTTATACTATAAAACTAATTTATGACAAATTTCATTAAAATGTAGCTATATTTAAAGCATTTAAGATCATGAAACCTCTATTTCTGGAGGACGTAGGTAAAGTGTGTGAAGATAAATTTTAAAATTTATAACCCCATACATAAACCATGTTAGTTAAGAGAGATCTGTTAACTCGTTAACATAGTGAAAAAACTGATATATTGAATGAAAATGGAATTAGGAATATATTTTTGGAACAATTGGGTCCAGAAAACCGTTATCATTAGGAAATATGCTCACATATCTTAAATTCAGGCAATTTTATCAGAATTGGCTTTAAAATATGAATTTAACGATCATTCACAATTTGGGATTCTGAGTGGATTGAATTCAGTTTCCAGGAAATCATGGCAACGTGGGCGGACAAAACTTTTTGGAGATGATATGTCCTCCACTTTTCAGATCTTTTAACAGTGTGAGTTAGAAGGAGTTATAGAAATTTTTCAAAGGATATGAAAAGTGGAAGACATAGTGGGATGCCTTAACTATTATCTCCAAAAAGTTTTGTCCGCTCACGTTGCATTGTATCTCTGGAATCTGGATTCATCCCACTCAGATTCCCAAATTTTTACTGATCGTCAAATTCATGTTTTAAAGCCAATTCTGATAGAGTTGCCTGAATTTAAGATATGTGAGTATGTTTCGTAATGGTAATGGTTTTTTCTGAACTCATTTAGTCCAAAAATGTGTTCCTAATTATTTTTATTGAATATATCAGTTTTTCCATGCTTAACAGAGCTATGTTAACGACTTAATAAACCACTGTTAACTAACATGGTTTACGTATGGGCTTATAAATTTTAAAATTTATATTCACACACATACGTTGGTATGGGGGCTAAGTGAAATAATGGACCGATTATTATCAATTTCAATAAACTTCGTCCTTGTGCCAAATTTCATAAAGATATTCTTAAAATTGCCAACTTTACTTTTTCACTAGATTTACATGGATCGACATTCAGCTAATCGACTCAGATACTTATTCTGAGTCGAAGAGTATTACTTTATTACTCTAACGGTCAAGAGTGCCTTAGGGTATTTCATGTTATTTTTACTTTTTTGAAAATAATATATATTTTAACTTCTTTTCCTATTCTAATTATTTGGTTAATTAGTTGACATAAACTAAATATAAACTAAATATCGAGACCTTAAATTCTCGAAAAATTTTAAACGAATTATATTATTAATCAATCAACTAATTGATTTTATAAATTTTCGCTCCGACCGTTAGAAGGTTATAGTCCGAAGAATTTTTTCTATACGTTACAAACATCACACAGTAGGGTAGCATTGAATATTATTTTTAAGATATCGTAATAAAGTATATTTACTTTGGTATAAGGACAAAGTGAATTGAAATTTGTTAGGATTGGTCCATTATTTTCCTTATCCAGCATATAAATGTCCTTGGAAATTTCGTTTTAAGCTCTTAAATGCCTTAAATTTATCATGATTTAAATAAAATTCAGCTAAAATTTGTTCTTTGTAAGGGTAAATAAATGTGACAAAATTCGCGAAAATAGGACCATAATTTTGACCATAGCTCCCATACAAGCTCACTTTAACGAAAGTCGAAAGGCAATTGACAAATTTAATGATAATAAATTTTTAACTGACCATCGCCTCCATATAATACTCCAGTCCGAGGGCCATAATTACACACATAAAAGCCATTCATTAAAAATAATAAAATAATTTCATATTGTTAATTATAGTGTTAGAGAAACGTTTTAACTTTAAAAATAATGATGTTAAATAAAAAAGTAAAAGCAAAATATAACAAAAAAAATCTTTTTGCAAAAAAAGAATTTTTGCAAGGTTTTATTAATTGAAACCCCTCTGTGTTAATGGGCACATACGCATAATATACCAACCACCCATGGTTTAAATTTTATTTAAAACTATAAAATGTTTAATTGGGTCTATTAAATTTTTAATAATTACCTTTATAAATACATATATATCTATGGGCATAAAAATATTTCAATTTTATTTAAAACTATAAATTAATTGATCCAATTAGATATAATTAAATCAATAAAATTTTTAATTATTAATTATTTAATTTTTAATATTTAATTATTTTAAAAATTGACTAAAAATTTGTTATAATAACAAAAAGTTTAATTAAAAACATTTTATATTTTATTTATTTTTTTTAATTATCTCTCTAAAGTAAGAATTGAAGCAAAAGATTTTTAAATTTCAGTTTATTTTTTAGATTATTATTATTTTTTTTTTAATTTTAGTTAAAAATATTAAATATTTAATAAGATTTATATTTTTTTAAGAACTAAATGTTAAATAATAATAAGCCAAATTTCTACTAAACAATAATAAAAACAATTTTTCTTGATAAACAAATCTCGCCAAATTTTTTGTTTTATTAATTTTAAGTTACAATCAGTTTAATATTTGTTAAAAAAGATATATTTAAAATAACTTCCTAAGAACAACAAAATATATTTGATTTATAAATTGTTAAAATAAATTTCATTGCCAAGTAATTTACAACTATTTTGATACTTGTTGCCAAAATCTCTTGACGTTTTACAAATTTCATAAATTCTCAGTTTTATAATGTTAAACAATTACTCTTAACTTAAATAAACATTTAGAAAACTTAAAGAGTGGAAAATTATAAAAGCAAATAATAAGACAATAAAATTTTACTTACATATACACAGTGGGCCCAAATGCAATAAACTATGTACTCATATATCTGAGTTCTTAAAAAACTTTTATAAAATTATAAAATTGTTTAAAAATGTTAATAAAAAATTTGCAAAATTTTTAATATATACAGGTCATGCAATCTTCAATTCAAATTTATCACAAGTAATTCAGAAACCAGCAAATTTTAAAGAAATTCTTAATACAAAAATGTATTCAAATCTGTCTAATATAAAGTCTCAACTTTGGTCTTTTCAAGGTTTCTTCTATTTTAATATTTAAATTTTCATATATTTTTATTTTTTATTTTTGTAATCGCAGTCACTGTTTATTATATTTCTTTTTATTTTTATACTAGATATTTCAAATTACATCACTTTTTTTTACAACCAAAGACATTCGTGGAAATTTTTTAACGAAAACAAAATCTACAAATAAATATTAACCAGCTGTTGCACATCGAATAAAGGAAATATACTTTGTGGAAAAGTAAACATATATACATAAATATACAAACAAACACACATATATACTTACATATAAATATACGTATCCCTGCAAACAAATAGAAGATATATTGTTGGGTGATAGTGTGTCAATATCCCGAATTTATCACCTAAAAGAAAATGAACAAAATACACAGAAAAAAATATTTTCAAAAATTTTCGAGAATTTTAAAATGATTTCAAATATTTTTATAATTAAATTAGTTACTCAAAACCGAAGTATTCTAACAAATTAAATTCAAATTTTGCATAGAAAAATCCAAAATCCAATTACAATTACGAATAATATATATTCAATTATTTTATTAATTGAAATTCAACTTATTAAAAATTGTATATTCAATTAATCAAATTATCACTTATTTACAATAAGAAAAATAATTAAAAGCCGAGAAATTGTTTTATTTTTAGTAAAAAATATTAGAAAGTTTGAATTTTGATCACTTGAATAATTGATTCAATTAAAAAGGTAAATGGAGTTATTTTTATCTTTGATAAATCGCTTAATACACCATATTTTTCCCGTGTAATATTTTATATTTTCATCCTATTGTTATTTCGAGAAATTTCTGCAATATAAAACAAAAAAATATATTTATTTTCATTTTTTTAAACCGTGTAGATAATTTTTAGATTTATATTTATTAATTTCGTATGTTTTGCAAATGTACAAAAACAATAACTTATAGCCTGATTTTGTAAAACGAAACGAAAATTCGCTTCAACAATTTGTATTGAAAAGAATAATTAAATTTGAATTTATTTGTTGTTTTTCATACACAGAAAACATATTAAATGATTTATCAAAGATAAAAACTATTCCAATTACTTTTTTAATTGTATCGATTATTCAAGTGATTAAAATTCAAATTATCTAATCAAAAATAAAACAATTTCTCAATTAATAAATTAATCAAATATAAACAAAAATAAGTAAGAAAGATATAGTCGGTCAAGCCCGACCATATAATATCCCACACCATTAGTCATGTCCATCAAAATTCGTGGAGGGGTCTTATATTGGACATATGGACAATTGTGGACTGATACTTTTACTAAGTGTAAAATAAAATAACGAATACAAAATATTACGTAAATACTAATATTTATATGAATTTATGCACTTTAGGGTGGTTCCCGAAAGTGGGCTTATATGGGAGCTATGGTAAATTATGGAGCAATGCTCATAAAATTTGTCACTATGATTTCTACTTGTTAAAACTCATTTGTGTCGAATATAAACCTGATACTAACATGTCTATGTGATTTATGGATGTTAAAGTAATTTTAGGAAGAGGGTTCTATATGGGAGCTACGGTCAATTATGGACCGATCTTCATGAAATTCAGCATAAAGGTTAAAACTTATACAAAACTTCCTTACACCGAATTTCATTAAAATATTGCTATATTTAAGCCATTCGTGATCGTTAAACACTTATTTTGGGAGGAGATTTGTATGGGGGCTAGGTGAAATAATGAACCGATCATAACCAATTTCAATAGGCTTCGTCCTTTTGTCATGAGACTCTTACGAACAAAATTTCATTGAAGGTTTATATGGAGAGCCATCCAGACATCCAGCCTGCCGTCCAGTCAGCCAGACGGACGTTAGATCGTTAGATCGACTCAAAAAGTGATTCTGAGTCGATCGGTATACTTTAAGATGGGTGTTGGATGATTTTTTCTGTGCATTACAAATATCAGCACAAACGTATAATACCCCAACCACATATGGTGGTGTGGAGTATAATAAGTGATAATTTGAATAATTAAATATACAATTTTATTTAATAGATTAAATTTCGTTTAATAAAATAATTGAATATGTATTATTTGTAATTGAAGCTAGATTTTAGATTTTGGATTTTAATTTGTTAGAATTAAATTTATTAAATTATAAAAATATTTGAAATCATTTTAAAGTTCTGATTAATAATTTAATTAAAATTTTTTCAAAAATATTTTTTGCTGTGTATAAATTTTCAGAACTAATTTCCGTTTCGTTTTACAAAATCAGGCTATACGCAGCAAAAACTTTTTGGTTCTCAGTAATGACAACTACTTATTAAAGTAGTTTCTTGGTAATGAGGTGTCATTATTATTTGCCTACTCTATATTACATAAATAAGTAGTCAATAATATAATAGCACAGTAATATTGGAATCACGTGGATCAGTTGGCTAGAGCGCTGGATTAACAACCAGAAGGTTGTTGGTTCAACCCCATTCTAATGCTGTTAGTTTTCTTTACAAAATGTCTAAAAAGATACTTTATAATAAAAAAAGTTTTTGTCACTTAGAAAATTAAGTGCGAGATGATGTACTGAGTAAGACGTTAGTCATTAAAAATGAGTGGTTAATTTAAATCCGAGTTCAAATCTCACTGACGGCAAAAAAAGTTTTTTTTTATTTTCGTTTATGCACACATTTTTGAGTACTACCTTTAGAGTCTAAAAATAACTAAATGATTTTGTAGACAAGTCGAACAAAAATAACTAGTTATTCAGACAAAAAATAAGTATTTTTATTTCCAATTATACCTGCTAGCTTACCAGGAAAGCAAAATTCTTGCTGGGTAACTTGTGGTTTATGTACATTTGCAAAATTTACAAATTTTCGTCCTTTTTGTTAAAGGTTATATGGAGAAAAATCTTAATGGTGTTAATTAGTTCCACCTTCATTACAAGAAGAATCTCTATTTTTTTTAAATTCTTTCTGTTTTATCCAAAATCAAGATAATAAGATTATTTTTATAACATAAAATGTATAATTTTGTGTTTCTTTCGGGTGGATTCTTGGCAAAATCTTTTTTATCTTCTTAATATCATTTTATAGTTATCTTCCAATTTTCTTCTATAGGGTTATCTGGCGATATTGTCAGATTATAATCTAAAAGAATGGTCATCGTATTGCTTAGGATTATTGCCGTCGGGACACGTTTTTACCCGAAAGAAGTTTTTTCCGCAATACGAATTCGATTGTTGTCGCAATAATATTTTTCATCCAGGCTGTATGTTTAGCGAAACATTTCTTGTACTGTCGTGTTTGCTGGGACTTAGATATATTACTTCTACTACAATTTAAAATTATATTTAAGGAATGGAAATATTTACACAGTCGCAGTAGCAGACTCTTTGTCAGACATGATAATACGTGTATTAAACGGTACATAATTTTATGTTTATTTTTCCCATACTCATAATATTAAGTAAGA
Organism: Protocalliphora azurea; assembly: GCA_932274085.1. Classification (NCBI taxonomy): domain Eukaryota; kingdom Metazoa; phylum Arthropoda; class Insecta; order Diptera; family Calliphoridae; genus Protocalliphora; species Protocalliphora azurea. The sequence continues at coordinate 135,032,914 of OW026522.1, read as the reverse complement.
CAAATAGCTGTTGTTTTTATACAATTTTCTTCTACATTTATGCTTTTATTGAAGGGCAAGGGAAACCAACCAACCAACCAACCAACCAATGGTAAATAAAAAGATTATAATCAAAAGCTACAGAGCAACAAGAAGAATTAAACAATACCTAATGTAGACAACAAAGAATTGTAATGATGTAAAATGAATTTAATTGAAATAAACATTCAAATTGTTTAGATCATCAAAAACAATCAACAGAAAATAAACAAAAGTGTCTGACAACAGTTTTAAAATGTACAATAAAACATAAGATTTATTAGATTTATGATAAAGTAAATGAATAGAAAATTACTAGTATATTCATTTTTAAAATGTTTTCATTATTATTATTATTATTATTATTATTATTATTATTATTATTATTATGTAGAAAGAATTTTAATTAATTTTTGTTCCTTTTAGTTTAGGATTTAAGTGTATTGAAAATACTTTAAACCATAAAATACAACTAGAAGTTTATGTGAGAGGTACTTCGACCTAAATTTTCAAAAAAAAATTACTAATTTTTTCAAAACACAAAAACAAAATGCATATGACTACATATATTTTGTTGTTGCATAATTTAAGTTTTTGATAATTGAATCAAATGTTTTTTTTCTCTCACATAAATATCTACTTATTAATCTATGCTTTAAACCATGATACAAAGAAATAAAGATAAACCCGTTATCTCTTTTCGTTGCCATACTAGCCATAGATTAATAAGTAGATATTTATGTGGGAGAGAAAAACCTGATTCAATTTTTAGAAACCTAATTCATGCCACAACAAAATACATGTAGTCAGGTATATTTTGTTTTTGTGTTTTGAAGAAAATAGTAATTTTATTGAAAATTTAGTTCGAAGTGCCTCTCACATAAACTTCTAGTTGTATTCTATGATACTAAAGTAAGTGTTGCCATTTTGGTTATTTTTAAGCAAAATTATTTATTCGATTTATAAATATGGAGATGATGATTTTTTTCTTAGATGAAAAATTCGTTTCCTTTTTTTCTTCCCGATGATCCGTGCCTGCTATAGTGTGATGTTATTAGTAGATAAGTAATTTGCTAAAATATGCAAATTTGCTAAAATATGCAATATTAAAATTTAAAGTGGCATAGTTTTGTAATTAAGAATTACGTCAACTAGGCAAATGGTTTCTTTTTTCTTTGTTAAATCAAAATTTTATTTTTATTATTTTTAAAAATACTATTTAATTTATTAATCTTGCCAACAATAAAAAGCAATAAAAGGATAGTGTGCTAAAATTTTCTTCATACATTTAAAAACTAAAGGTTCCTATAACTTCTCATTCCAATTTTAACTTACAATGAAGAAAACAATTAAAATCAATGGAAAATATAAAGATTTTCTAATATTTAAACAAAAAGTGAAATGGATATATGTTATCCTACACTATGGCTGCTATGGTTAATTTTATGTAAGGAAAATTTTATTAACAATAGTAACATTTATGTGGGATTTAAGTACTTTTATATAGAAACTACAATTAATTTTAAAGCGATCCCTTTGAAACTGAATGCCATACTTTATATAGAAAAATAAAATTGAGTTTGTTCTCAATTTTATTTACCCAGAAAAGTCAATCACATATAAAGCAAAAGAAAATATAAGAAATTTAAAACAAAACTTCAAATACCAGAAAAAAAATATATTTGAAACGAAAAAAAAATTGTGAATAAATTTTTTACAACACAATAGGTTTGTTTCCGTACTTTTTGGGTAAAGAGCAGTAAAATGAGAAGAAGATGATTTTACTCTCACAAAAATACAACAACCTACAAAAATATGGGAACACAAAACAAACTGTTTAAAAATTCGTATGTGAATATAATTTTATTTTTCAGCATATTTGAATGATTTTATTTTTTTTTTTAATGAAACTTTCCTATTAGTAACAAAAAAATAATTTTTTATTTATTTTCGTTGAAATTTTTTATTGTGTATTTTTATTTTTTAATTATTTGACAATTTACCTAATCTACTTGAAAAAATATTATAGGCTGTTTCATGCAAGAATATGAAGAACATTAATCTCTCAATATTAATCTATGCCCAATTGTGCGAAAATAAAGCTAATGTTACCAAAAATAAATATCTTATGTTTAGATGTCCATGGGATCAAATATACTTATGGAACGTCCATAAAGTATCCACAAAATGGAATACTACCTTTCAAAAAGTATTTTAAATCACAAATGTAATTTTTTATATTTTTTATTTTTTCATACGTATTTTTCTTTTTCTTTAGTTTTTATATTTCAGTTTGTCGAAACTAACGTGGACACTTTAATTAAAAATAATAAAATTTTTAATTATTATATTAATAACAAATATCTAAATTTATTAATATAAGCAAATTAGTTGTAATTCGTATTATTGAAGTGCTACTGTAATTCTACTACAATATGAAATATGTAATAAGTACTAAAAATTATAGCATTAATTAAGCTATAGAAAACTTCGCGTTTTCCTTAAAAACCGAAGTTTCGCCCAACTAACTTAAATTTTAAAGAAACACTTACTTTGCAACCATCGTGGAATCCACTACTTATTGTATTATTATTGTCATACCTGTAGTTACCTGCAAATAAAATTTGTATAAACAAAAGAATACTTACTGCTTGTAACTGTATCATCCCTGGAAATAAAGGTGAGAATAAATCTATCTCAATAACCATAGTTAAAAGAAATACTAATCCCTATTTATTTCTTTTATTCCCTAAACCCACAATTATAATTACTCTATCTATGAGTAATTATAATTAACCGCTCTTTATAGATTGGTCTCATTTGATTGTCCCCACACTACACTCCGCTAACACATCTATACAGGTGATATAATAATAGTCATTAAGCTATTACACAGTTTTTAGACTTAAAAAGAATTTAAATTGAAAACTCTCTCTAGTGATTCTACTTTCTGTTGTTATATTATGCTTCAAAAAAAATTCTCTTAGAGAGAACGGTGTTACCTTGTTTCCTTATAAACATGTTTTAAACATTATTGTATAGAAATTTCTGTTTTGAATCAGTTTTCTTAGGAATTTGTTTTCATGCAGACGTATGATTAATATTTAATTAAAATTATAAAATAATATTAATTATGCGCCACATAGTAAAATTGCCAACTAAAATGTTATAAATTTCGGTCAAATTTCCGACAGAAAGACCAATTTTAAAAGTACGAATTTTGGTGAACAATATAACGCATTTAATAGCTAACAGTATGCTCAACTTATTCTCGAACTTATTTTTTTGGGTTTGCTATTTTTTTAACTATGTACCCTGCCACCTTTTTTTTTAATACATACTCTAAAAAGTGTCTTTATTTTGTAACGACTTTTCCTCGGGTATACTCAGCCTATGTTCCAGGTCGCCACAAGAAATAACAAGACCTTCTTTCTTTAGTGCAAGTTGCAATCTTCGGCTCCCTTCCTTTGGTTACCCCATGTGAACACAATCCTAAAATTGTTCCAGATTCCACTGTTTAACTGTAACTCACAGACGCGACTTGATACGCATCGTGATTCAATAATCACTATGCGTGTTATTTAATAAAAACCACTTTGTGATTAGTTAACCACCTAGTGGACCCGAACTAACAGTTACTACTCCGTAAATACAACGATTATTGTCTAACTACCAAATTATCGACTGCCTGATCTCTTTCGTGACTAGCAAATCACTAGGCGAGCAGACTAATTCTGTTTTTGTGACTAGCGAATCACTAAACAAAATTATTCTTTTAATTATTAAAACTCTTAATCGTTTTGTGACTGACAAATCACTAACGATTCTTTAACTACGTTAGTTTTTAATACTTTTAACTTCGTTTCGTGACTAAACAATCACTTAGCGACTATTACTACTTCGTTTTCGTGACTAAACAATCACTTTACAACTACTTCTACTATAGAAATTTTGTGACTAAACAATCACTAGTTCCTTTTTAAATTCCCCCACTTCGCATTTAAACAAACACTTGTAGGTATCTCTACTTATATATATTCTCACTTACTTAATATTTCTCCTGTCCTCGATATTGCTTTCGCTGTTGCTCTGATCAGACTCTGCTTTTAGAATTTTTGGTCGCCCTTTTATACACAGTTCTCCTTTCTGTTTTGTTGTTATAAACCCTTTTATTACAACTTTCCTAATATAAGCTAATTATTATTGTATGATCTACCAGCTTGTAATATGTAACGGACGAAAGGTAAATTCTACTTTTGGAAAACTTTTTGCTACCTTTAGACCGACTGTACTTAGGGAAAATCGGGTGGTGATCTTGTTTTCCAAAAAAAAGATGCACGATACAATAAATTTAAAGATATAGGTAGCACTATTTCCAATATTGATACCCGAACAAATAAAAAAAAACGAATAAAATTTCGCGAAGTGTGGTAAAACGAGTTGGATGACATTAGCCATTAGTGCTCAAAATCCACCCTAACATTGCTATCTTTGCAGAATTAAAAGTTACAGTAAAGCCCAATCCAAACTTCTAGCTGTTTCTAAATCTTTCGTGGAATTAGTTAGTACAAATCTTTTAATTAATCATTATTAACATAAACATATAATATTTATAATATTGATAATTATTATAATATTTTATTAATAAAAACATTAAACATTTTTTATTATTATTATTATTATTATTATTTTTTAATTAGAATTCATTAAAGTAAATAAATTATTTTGAAAATGTTTGTTGGGTTAATATAAAAAAATTAAAATCAAAACTGATGTAAACAAAAACAAAAAAAATTAACATTTAAAATTTGAAATTCGTTTATGTTAAATAGCATTAAATCTTGTTATTAAAAAAAAAACTCAAATATGTTTATGGTATTAACCAAATTAGAATATTGAAGAATGTTTCTTTTAGGATGAAACTTATCAATACTAATAATATAACTATGTTAACAAAAGAATATTGTTATTCAAAATATATCAATTAACATTAAAATTTACAATGTTATCGACAGTAATATGTCGACGTTATGTTAATAACATAAACATTTGTAGAATAAAATATAAAAATGTATGTAAATAACCAAAATGTTATATATTAGACTTTTAAAATTAATGTTAACAGTTTTTGTTAATGTTTTTGTTAAAAAACATGAGAATGAGCACAAAATTCTAAAAAAAAAATTACCACCAAATCCGATGATACAGCAGGCCTGATGTTCATGGATTTGCGATTGTGGAATTTTGATGCTAATTAAGTTCTTCTCATTTTATATTATTATATATGTAATCTTAAGTGAAAATGTTAAATTAAAAGTTACAAACAAACAAACAAGCAAAATAACAGCAAGAATTTGACAAAATAACTAAATAGAAAATTTTAAATAAACAAAATTTGAAATTGCAAAAAAATAAAAATATATAAAATACTAAAAATTACATTTTCAAATTGCCAAATCAATGTTTTTTTATGATTATTTAATTCTCATTGTAACTAATGACTTATTTGGTTTTAATTTGTGAGGAAATGTTCAGACGATGATTCTTTTCAGGGATATTTCAGTGGAAGCAATTTGTCGTTCGTTGAGGCTTATAATTATTTTTAGGTTGTTTCGCGCTTTTGATTTAAATAAAACGAATACTTAAAAAAAAACTCATGCTCAACACTTGACTCAATTGTGTATTTTTGCGTCTTTTAACTATAGGTAACAGAATTTATAGTGCCCCTCTTGTCTACAGGAAACTATTTTATCGTTGGTATTGTCCAGAAAACGTATTTGGGTTTGTATCCAGCTTGCGGAATTCCTTGCAATGATTAAAATTTCTTATTTTTATTACCAAAGGAAAATACCAGAAAACCAAATCTAAAACTATTTTGTATATGTATGTATTTGTAAGATTATTACATATTAAATAAAATTGTGATAATTTCTTACCCTAAAACCAATTATGTATGAACTATTTCTTTTATTTAAAATTTAAAATTTATTTAAAAGAATTTTAAATAAGTTGTTGAAAAAAAAAAACAAAATTATATTTTATTTTTCTCTTTTCATCAGCAATTATTCTTTTATAATTTCTATTTCAAACTGAAAATTTTTCTTATATTTTAAAAAAATCTATAACAAAAATTTCTATTCATAGAAAATTGATTAAAAAAAATTAACCAAAGTAATATAATATACCAACAAACTATTTAATCAAAAAAATCTTAGCCCTTACAAACAGTAAAAATATTTAGTCTATGTATTTTGTTGTTATTCGCTAATCCCTTTGTTTACTAAAATTTGCATCCCATGCTTGTTGTTAGTGTCTTATTTATGAAGAAATATTTACGTTATGTTTGTTGTTAATATTTGTTGTTAATATTTGTTGTTAATATTTGTTGTTAGTGTTTGTCTATGAAAAATATTTATGTTGCTATTGGAGATCAATAACAAAACACAACCACAGGGTGTGACACTAGTTTGTGTACAAACTATTCGTCACAATTTGACACTCCTGGATGTTCAAAAATAGAAAATACACAAATTTGCAATAACAAAACACATTAGTATCGAGACATTGTTTATATTCCAGAGCAAAGAAAAAGAACAAACACGACATCATTTCGCTCAGTAATATATTTATAACAACAACATCGTTGTTTTAATGTTAAATAAAAAAATGTATTAATATAAGAAAATTGTTAATTTTTAATTAGTGATTTTTGCTTTAAATATTTTATATTTAATTTAAAGTTATAGTGAATTATTAATTTAGTATAAAATTATAGTAATTATTTTGTGTTTTAATATAAGATAAGCATTTAGCTGAATTATAATTAAAAATATTTACGACAAATATTTATTATACAAAAGCAATTATATTTCTATAATTTCTTGATGTATTTTTTTACACTTTTAAATAATAATATTTCGACACCTAAGGTATGAACTAAATGGTGTCGTCCAAAAAGTTAGTCTTCTTGTGGATAAGAAAATTATATCATATTGGACTGTTAAAAACAACTTGAGGTTACTCTTTAGTTCAAATTTGGATAAAAAATGTTGGGAGGGTATGTATGTATGTACCCTCCAAACATTTTCTATCCAAATTTGAACTAAATGGTGTCATCCAAAAAGTTAGTCTTCTTGTGGATAAGAAAATGATATCATATTTCTGTTGTTTTTAACAGTCGAATATGATATCATTTTCTTATCCAAGAAGAGTCACCACACGGGAAGAAGTGTGCAGCAGTTCTAATACTTTTTTAATGACACTATTAAGTGTTTTTTTATGTATCAAATTGGAGTCATTTTGAGGAACAGAAGAAGTCACTATTTCTGTCGAAATTCTAACTTAATACTATCAACATTACTATCCAAACTTTGACTAAATAGTATCCATATTTATTTTAAAATAGTAAAAGAAAAAGAAGTTATTTTCCTATCGAAGAAGAGTCATCGTTCGGACAAAACTGTATCGCAGTTTTGATACTTTTTTAATGACACTATTAAGTGCTTTTTTTGTGTGACGAATTAGAGTCATTTAGGGTTATTCGAAATCGGTTTTAGTAGGGCTTTAAATATTCAATTTAAGAGAAGAATTTTTAAATATAAAATTACACCAAATTGTTGATAATAAAATAAGTATTGAAATAAGGCGCGAATCGACGGGGGTAGGGATGGTATAAGAAATTGACCATTATTTAGGAAATAATACACTCTGCTACAACGAAAAATCACTCGAGAAATGACATAGTATACGTTATAAGCCTTCTTGCAATATAGGAATCTATAATATGTTTTTAAGGGTTTTGAATCATAATCTCATGAAAAATATGAATTTATAGGCGAAAATGTGAAAAATCCAATTATTTAGATTTTTTTTTTTTTTTTATAAAATATGGGATTCCTTCTACAAAACTCTTAAAGTTTTTTACAATTTCTCATTTTAAACAATCAACTAAAATTTCGTTAAGTTAGGATATCTAACAAAAATTTTATTTGAGATATAATATCTATAGTTTTTCCAAAAACCATGTTTTTTTTCTCAAATAAATTACGTTACTTAGCTAACATAATTCTTCATTATGTAGATAAAAATTTAAGTCAATATCTTTTACAGAACATAAATTACGCTACTTTAAAGTTTGATAAGATGAAATGTATTTGAAATCGGATAGGAAACAAAAAAATAGGCAAGCGATGAAATATTTTCTATGTCAGAGGTAACCTATTTTGAGCCCTATATGCCTCATATGCTCCTGAAGGGCATATGGAACCCCCATCCAAATTAAAAATTATACGCTTCTCTGCTACTTCTATGTGAAATCTTGTGTTAATCCAGCTAGGCGATTAGAAGTTAAAGATATTTTTCAAAAAAAAAAAATCGAAAAAAGAAAAAAGAATTGTGTAAAAAGTGGTGGAGGAGCAGAATTTTTTACGGTAGATATGAAATAATAATTTATGAGAAACAAGAAAATTAAAACAACTTACCTTAGTAAAAAAAAATATAGATATATTTTGATAAATTGGAACAGTATATTTTTGATTTCGAAGAGCCTAACAACTTTAAAAATTTAGATGAAAGGTTTGACGAACATGCATATATGGGTTCACAATTCACTGAAAAATATACATATTTTTATGAGTGAAACGCAAATTTATTTCGAAATTTTATATTAAAACCCAGCAAAAACTTTTTGGTTTTCGGTAATAGCAACTACTTATTAAAGTAGTTTCTTTGTAATGAGGCGTCATTACTATTTGCCCACTCTGTATTATATTAATAAGTTCTCAATAGTATAACAGCGTAGTAATACTGCAATCACGTGGATGAGTTGGCTAGAGCGCCGGATTAACAACCAGAAGGTTGTTGGTTCATCCGCATTGTGAAGCTGTTAGTTTTTTATAACAAAATGTCTAAAAAGATATTTTAAACTAAATAGAGTTTTTGTCGCTTAGGATGCCATTTGCGAGATGGTGTACTGAGTAAGACGTTAGTCAGTAAAAACGAATGGTTAGTGTGTGTCCAAGTTCGAGACTCACTGACGGCAAAATTTTTTGTTCTTTTTTTATTTTTGTTTTCGTTTAGGTACATATTTTTGAGTAACCCTAGAGTCAAAAAATAACTACAAGAATTTGAGGACAAGTCGAACAAAAATAACTAGTTATTCAGGAAAAAAATAAGTAATTTATTTTTGTTTCCAATTACACCCGTTAGCTTACCTGGAAAGCAAAGTTTTTGCTGTGAAACAAGAAATAAATCCAAATTTATATGTTGTTTTCATAGAAAATTGTCAAAATGTATTTTCGCTTCGTTTTACGGAATAACATTTATTTTTTAATTAACATTTGTTTTTTAATTAATTTAATTTAAAATTTCCTTCAAAATTTTTTAAACTACATTCACTTTATACACACATATATATATAAATTTACCTCCCTTTATCACCCTTTTTAAAATCAATTGCTTGCCTTTAAAAGTAACACGCCAACAAAGTGCCATCGTCTTCTTTACATTTTTTGCTTTTAATTTAAAAACAATTTAATGGTCTTTTACTTTCAGAAGGTCGAAAATCGAAATTAATGTTACTTGTTTTTGTAAAATTTTTTACTCTCAGGAAAATAACATCTTGAGAACACTAATGGGAGACAGTTTTCGGTAACTTTATATTTATCCAAAAACTAACTTTTAAATGACTTTTTCGACATTTTAATTAGTAAGAAATGTAGAATAAGTAGATAAAAAACCGAAATTAATGTTATTTGTTTTTGTAAAATTGTTTACTAATAGGAAAGTAACATCTTTAGAATACTAGAAAGAGTCATTTTTCTGATAGTGGATAAAACTATGTATGTATGTATGTGTGCACCTGCAAAGTAAATTTTTTTTTTTTATTTTTTCAAACATACCTTTTTAAATACTAGAATTTAGTATCAAGGAAATAGGTATACATATTTATAATTTAATTTATTTCTTTCTTTATATCATAACATATTTATCATCCATTCCATGAAAGAACGTTCAAAAATGTTCCTTAGGTCTTTGGATATTCTGTATACACATACCCTATGAAGCCATTTGAATATCCTCATTTTTAGTTTTTTAATTTTGAAAAACTTTCAATAATACCTTCCTGTTCCAGAATAATTACTAATGTACTCTGTAGTAAACATATTTGTCTTCAACATTAGGCATGAATATTAAAAAATTATTAAAAATTCATCTAAATTTTGGATTTTTATTATTAATGCACTGTACAAAATTTCCGAATTTAAAATTGTAATATTATTACAATGGAATTAGTATTACGCAGGAGCGAATTAAACCAGAGTGTTTTGGGAGAGGGGGGGGGGGGGGGAGGTTGGAGTGAACATTTTTTTTGTTTTTTTATTTTGAAAAATCCAAAATTATGATTACGATTGTAATTCCATAATAATAATAATAATAATAATAATAATAGTGCGTAAAAATTTATTTTCTAAAAAAAAAATTAAGTTCATCTTCATATTTTCATATTTGTTTCTACAAATAATTTTTGAATACTAAAATTTTAATATTTATGTCGTCAAAATAAAAAGTTAATTATTTTTATTTTTTGGAATACAAACAAAGTATTAATCTAGGGATTATAGCATAAAAATATTTTAGGGAATATAGAATATATTTTAATGATTTAAAATGTATTTTCATTTTATGGTTATCCTCTAAAGAATTTAAAATAAAACTAAAGTATGAGCTATATAAATATTGATAGGATATCAAGCACATTAAAAAATTTCTTTGTTATATGAGATGTTTTTTTTTTAAACTACATGTTTGCTTTCTTTTTTGTACACTTAATACGTATATTACACTGAATGCTGGCTAAGTGGAATATTTTTGTATTTTCTATGAAATTCAAAACCAACGAAATTTTTTTGAATAATTTTTAGCAAACTTTAGTATTGTTATGTATGAAGATGGAAATTATAAGACTTTTTCTAATGTACTTGATAATTGTTTTTTCATATGCATCAAATAACCTTGTATAAGGTTTATGACCTTAATGATATAATATATTAGATTTTGTTAGGTGTGGTCATGAATAATTTGTTCTTAATGTTATAATCGTAGAAAATAATATAGACATTTGGGTTTGAAAGAATTAATTCTTTAACTAACTTTTTTAAAGCAAATGTTCAGCAGAATATTTTTATATTTTTATGAAGTTGAAAACCAACATCTTTACAAATATTTTTAAAAATATATACAGACCGTATACATATTTATGCGATTGATTGTACTTTTGTATTTTATGTTTTGAATATTTAGTAGGAAAATGTGTAAGGTTTTTGAACTTAATGATGAAATACATTGCCTGATTTTGTTATATATGCTCATACGTAGTTAATTAAAAATTATTAAAGTAAATTTGCTGATATTATAATAGCAACGCATTTTGATTTATTGGTGCTTAATAATTTCATAAATATTAATAATTTTTGAATATTGAAAATACAAATAAAATATTACGCTATGAATTTTAAAACAGAAATATTTTAGGGAATATAGAATATATTTTAATGATTTAAAATGTGCTTTTATTTTATTGTTATCCTGTAAAGAATTTAAAATAAGACTAAAGGAAAAGCTATGTAAATTTTGATAGGATATCAAGCACATTAAAAATTTATTCGTTATATGAGAATTTTTTTTTTATTATTTTTTTTTAACTTAAATATATGTAATACTTTTTTTAATGAATTAAATGCATTATTACCATTTGATATAACATCACTGCTATAAAATTACATTTTTTTATTTACACTCGAAAAACAGCATAATGCGTGCACAGAAAAAATAAAATTTCATATTAAATTTTTAAAATCAATTATATTTTTTACTGAAATCGGACCTATCACTGAATTTGTAAAACCAAATATTCAACTCCGTAAATGTTTTATTAAAAGAAATTTATTTATTTTTTTAGTATTTTTACTATTTATAAATTTGAGTATTTAAAAATTTTCGTATGATTTAATAAATTTTTTTAAGAAAAACAATAAAAATAATATTTAGTTTTTAATAAATAGTCAAACAATATTTGTTGTTGAACCAATAAAGTTTTTAATAAAAATATATATATATATATTGCGTAAATAAAAAAACAATAATAATCTAAAAATGTTTGTGTAAATTCGGTGTAGTATTACTGAAAGAATACGTGTATATGAAGTATAATATTGGTATTTTATACAGTTAGTAAAAATGATGGAAAAATAATAGTGTGTTTTAATATACATACGTATGAATAAAAAAAAACAATAAGAAAAGACTGATCCTTTGACGATTTTTTCACGTTATATAAATTACCAAATCAACCAAAAAAAAATAAAAAATTAATTCAATCGTTATTAAAATTTAGCATTAGTTCTAATTAACAACAACTTACTTGTCTTAGATGCGGCTTTGATATCTGAAAGTGTTGGTTTCGATGTGCATGTTAAAGAACATTCCGGCCAACCAAAAATGTTTGAAAATGAAGAATTGAAGATTAGCACAAAGTTTCCAAGTCTGCAGGAAGTGATTGCAGAATTTTTATGTGTAAATTAACCCAGCAAAAAGTTTGCTTTCCTGGTAAGCTAGCAGGTATAATTGGAAACAAAAATAAACTACTTATTTTTTGCCTGAATAACTAGTTATTTTTGTTCGACTTGTCCAGAAATTCATGTAGTTATTTTTTGACTCTAGGGTACTCAAAAATATGTATCCAAACGAAAACAAAAAAAAAAAAATTTTGCCGTCAGTGAGACTCGAGCTTGGACACACACTAACCATTCGTTTTTACTGACTAACGTCTTACTCAGTACACCATCTCGCACATAGCATCCTAAGCGACAAAAACTCTATTTAGTTTAAAATATCTTTTTAGACATTTTGTTGTAAAAAACTAACAGCTTCAGAATGGGGTTGAACCAACAACCTTCTGGTTGTTAATCCGGCGCTCTAGCCAACTCATCCACGTTATTGCAGTATTACTTACTATTATACTACTAAGTACTTATTAATGTAGTACAGAGTAGGCAAATAATAATGACACCACATTGCCAAGAAACTACTTTAAAAAGTAGTTGTTATTACCGAAAACCAAAAAGTTTTTGCTGGGAAACAACAGTTTCCCGAAATATAAAAGCATTGGATTCATCCAAAGGAAATGAAATTAGGTGCCACGGGAGCGGAAGCCAAGAGACATCGTAAGGAGACATTGCATGTTTGAAATACACGACAAAACCAAATCGTTTTTGCTTTTAATTTTTATGGACGATGAAAAGTGGATCCATTATGATAATTCAAAGCGCAAAAATTGTTTATGAAATGAACATGAAAATCCGTATGAAAGGATCACGGGAGATCTGTATCGAACACAATCGTTTCGATTGAATAGAGTATATAATGGAAAGCTGCTAATGCTTGACATTTCTAAATTAACTCACAAGATAATATGGATAGCGATAATAAAACGATATTACTTACTTATAGTTATTTTATGAGGTAGAATACATTTAACCGTTATTTGGAAGATCTGCAAGGAAATAGGGATAACTTATTATAGAATGTCTTCAAATGTTGGATTTCATATAATTTGATTTTTTGTTTTACATAAAATTGTTTTTGTTTTTTGTATAGGTTTTGGAATCATTTTCAACCAATAAAACATAATGTTAAAATCTAAAAATTTTTTTATAAAATATTATTTACAATCAAATAATGATTTACTAAAAAATACTTTAGACATATTTTTTTCTTTGTGCTATATACAAACTAATTTTAAAAAAAATCGAATTTAGTATTTGAAAAGATTGGGAAAATATTTGGTTGGTTTTTGTTTTTGTTCCTAATGAATTTTTTCCATAAGGAGGGTTTTATTTTTAAAATTTTTAATTTTATGTAAATAATTGAAATTTGAGAAAATGTGAATTTTTGGTTGGAGGGGTTTTTTTATTTTTTATAATTTGCAATTGTAATATGTGAAAATGTAAATTTAATTTTTTAGTGATTTTTATAAAAACTGTTGCATCTCCATATAAAAATTTAAAAGAATTTTTTTTTTCGCTTTAATATATTACAATAAGATACATGTTTGCTTTCTGTTTTTGTGTACTTAATACGTATATTAAACTGAATTCTGGCTGAGTGGAATATTTTTGTATTTTTTATGAAATTCAAAACCAATGAACTTATTTTGAATAATTCTTATCAAACTTTTGTAATTTCCTTTAAGTGTTAGTATTATTAAGTATGAAGATGGAAATTAGAAGTTTTTTTCTAATGAACTTGAGATTTGTTTTTTTTACATACATAAAATAACTTTGTATAAGGTTTTTGACCTTAATGATATAATATGATTGATTTTGTTAGGTGGGGTCATGAATAATTTTTTCTTAATATTATATTAGAGGGAAACGATATAGACATTTGGTTTTGGAAGAATTAATTCTCTAATTAACTTTTTAAAGCAAAAATATGTGTGTGTGGTTTTTGAATTTAATGATGTGTGGTTGTTATTAAGGATGAAATACATACATAGTTAATTAAAAATGATTGAAGTTAATTTGTTAATATTATAATAGCAAACTAATTTGATTTATTAGTGTTTAATAATTTCATAAATTTGTGAAATTTATTTTATATATCATGAATTCCATAAAAAATCGATTTCTTCAATAATTTTTTATTGTATAATTGAATTTTGAGAAAATGAGAATTTTTAGTTGATTTTATATTTTCTTTTGAATGTTATTTTTTCATAAGGAATGTTTTTTTTTATTTATTTTTTCATAATTTGTAATTAAATATAAATAAACACCATGAATTTTATTTTGGCTTGCCATTAATGCAGTGGCTTGCCTTTAATGCAGTGAGTCATTTTTAATATTCATACGTTGTTATACGTATGAATATTATTTATTTATGAAATTTCTTATATTTGTTTTTAATGAAATTTTAAATGATTTTTTTTATAAATTTTGTATCTGTAAAATTAATTGTAAAATGCAAGTTTTTTATTTTTTATTTTTATATAAGTACATGCAGAGAAAAAATATAGTTATAGTTACCATAATCTAAGAGCAACATATTATGATTGGAATATATGGTCACAGCTAGAAATAGATATGATTAGAAATAATAATTTTTATGATTCCATTTTATCATATTGTATCTGATTTTACAATTCACTTTTTTATGTTATGATTCGAGTTTTATTATATCATCTTACTTCATTATTATCCCATTCAATCATATTTGTGTTTCATTTTATCATATTATTATCCAATCGTATCACATTGTGATTCCATTTCATCATGTTACTCCAACTTATTATATATTAAAGTAAAACACATTAATTAAAAATTATTTTTATAAATTGTTTACTGAGTCCATTATATTTTTTTCAAAATAATAGAGAATATTGTTTACATATTATTTGTTCAATAATCAATTTTATTTCTTTGTACCATCATTTATTGTGCAAGATAATACAAGATATTTTTTTATTAACTAAACCCTTTAATAGTAGTAAATCAATATTATTGCTTGAATCACACCAAATATAACAAAACCTTGTCTACGTGTATTAATAAATATATAACCTAAATGAGAATTATATTGAAGGTGGTAAGTAAACGTTAAAAACCAAATATATTGAAACCAAAAAAGTTATTAATTTTCCAAACACATTTGTAAAAAACATATTTATTTGTAACATTTTATCGTTATAGGGATAATAATTTTAATATTAAACGATTTATAATACATAATACTAATAGAAATATTGATAGTTTTCGCATTAATAAAACTTAGTTTCTGGTAAAAATATTCGGGAACATAAAATTTTTGTAGTTAACTATATTAAAAGTTTGATTGAATTGAAACAAAAACATTGTTATCATGAACATAGTATTATTAAAATTAATGAACACTAAAAATGAGAACATTATATTTTTGTAGTGACAATGCCATAACCATTTTTTTTCTCTGTGTGTATGTGTGTAGAAATATATTTTTCCTATGTTTTAATATCGTGAGGTAAGAAAATAGAAATGAGAGTTTTGTATAATACTATGCAACAGTATCCTTTGGAGGGTTTATTTATAAGTGTAATAAATAAACCCTCCAAAGGATTTTTCAGTGGTAGTCAAAATTTTTGTTATGACTTTCTAAACTTTTCCTTTTTTAAAACCAATATACAAATATGCATTTAAGTCGAAAAAAATAATATAAATATAGTTCAAAGCTAAGTTATTTTTGCATAAGTATTTAGAGCATTTAATGGGGAATATTTCATTAGAGCTTTCAATTCATTTATCTCTCCTAATAAGTTTTCATTTCTGGTCCGTTTTTAAGATTAGAACTTGGGTTTAATTGTTCTACAGACATTTTCTTCGTCGAATTTTACTACGGTCTCCAAAGGTAAAAAATTAACCCGACTTAAACCAGGTAATGAAATATAACATAACATCCAAAGTTTTGCTGAAATGGTTAAATTACTAATATTTTTTTTTTTCATTTCATTTTTTTTTTTTTTTTTCGGATAAATGCTGCACCGGATAAATCTTAGAACTTCAGTGACCCCTAGTGAAATTCAACGTCAAAAATTTCTGTAGAATATTTCAACCCATTAAACTCAAGTTTTAATCGACTTTTATGTCTTTTCTTAAAAAATAATAGAAATGTCCCCTTATAATGAGAGACAGATGAAGTGAAAATTCTAATAAAATATTCCCCGCTAAATGCTCTATTTATGCGAAAATAAACTAGCTTCCAACTATGTTTATATATATACATTTATATTTTTTTTAAAGGGTTATAGTCTACAGGCCTTATTCATATGCATAAGGCAGTACAAATTTATGTAAGGTCACAAAAACGTGTGTAGAAAACACCTCAAGAAATCCACCAATATCATTATAATGAAAATATCCCTTGACATTGCTTAGCACTAGGCTTTGAATATTCAAGTTTTGGAGAAAAGTTATAATTTTGACAAAACATATTACTATTTTATAATAAAGTACTTTAAAATGTCACGATTTTTTACTTAGATATTTACTAACTTGGGACCATTTTCGAATATCTTTTTGTATATTTTTTAATTATATATATATATGCATAGTATTAATAATAAATAAATAAAAAATTCAACAAAAATATGATATTTTAACTTCGGCTTTTTAATACTAATATAAAAATTTATAGATATAAAATCTAAAGTCACTGATTACAAATCTGTATGAATTTTTCCCTTCACCTAAATTGAACTTTTTGCCAAAAATATCCCACTTTTTTCAAACTCTTTCAAACACATACTTAAATTTTTTTATGTACATCCCAGCAAAAAAAGAACTGAAAAAGTGCTGAAAAAGTCATGTTGTCATTGGAAGCAAGTACTTAGTGCTGAAAAAGAGCTGCAGAAGTTCTTTTTTTAACCCATGGTTCTCATTGGTAGCATGTTCATTGCTTTTATTGTACTTTTCTTAAAACTATTTTTATAATTTTTTTTTTTTTTATAAAAATATGGTTTCGGCTTTGATAACAGATAATAAAAATACTTAGAAATTATTCACATTTTTCCTGCTAAAAAATAAATTTATTTTCACTCTTTTTGAAAGTAATTTTTATTAGTTTCCAAAAATATGCAAAATATGCATTCAGTTCTAATTTTGAAGTGGTGAAAAGGTTCATTTTTGGAAGCACTTACTCGTTTTTTGCTAGGTATTTAAGCTTGTCCTGGTAATAATATATAATTGTTTTTGTATAATTTTTAATGAATACTGCGTTATTTTCGTATAGCATTTGAAAGGTTAAAATACATTGAAATTTTATGCTTTAATGCTTTTTACAGTATTTTATAATTCAACAAAATTTTTATTTTTTTAAGAATTCCGCAGTAAATATAAAAGTATTAGTTGTAATTTTTAAAATATTATTACTATTTTTACTTTAAATCTCAACATTATAAATAATTCTGAAGAAATGTTGTCTATAAGCTGTTATTTGAACTTAATTTTATAAGAAACAAGGTCAACTAAAATAAGAATTTTCTTTACAAACAATTTATTATTTGTTGCTATAGAACAATTCAGCATAATTTTTTAGAAGATTTTGTATTTTTCTGATTGTGTCTAAAAATAAACTTGACCTTCCTGACACTTCCAGTTGCACACATTTTGAGAACAGATGGTAACATTTTGAGAACATTTGGTAACATAAAATGAAAGAAACCAATGTTACAACAGCATCATAAGGATAATCGTTTAAAATTTGCGCGCAAATATATGAAATGGACAGATGAGTGGAATAAAGTAATCTATTCTGATGAAAAGAAATTCAATTTGGATGATCCCAATTCATATTCATGTTATTGTCATGATTTGAGGTCGAACAAAATTCGTATGTCGAAACGCAATTTCGGTAAAGGCAGTATTATGGTTTGGGCAGCTTTTTCTGCTGCAGGAAAATCAAAAATATTTTTTGTTCCAACTAAAATAAACAGTACAATTTATCATGAACTGTTGTTTGCGCAAGAAATGCACAGAATGAAACTATAATGACAATAACGGAGTTAAAACTAAAAATTAAGCAAACTTAGTAAGAAATTGCCTGCGATTTCCTTTAAAAATTAGTAGAATCAATGCAGAAGATATCCAATATAAAGGTTCATCAAAACATTATTAATAATGCTAAATTGGTTCACAATTTTAAGTGCGTATAAAGGAAAACGCCATAAAAAATGGCATTAAACTACTAAAATTACAATAAAAAATTTTTATGTACATTCTAAGTTTCTTGTTATTAATTTTTTAAGTTAAATCAATAAATAATTTAATAAATTAAATTGTAGAACCTTAGTTATTGTTTAGACCCATTTTTGGTAAAATTGATGTGCGTTTATAGGAATATGCACCAGTATATTATGATCCCTGAAATATAATGAATAATATGCTTAAAATGATGAATACAAAATTTCCTTTTCAGCTATTGTAAAAAATATATCAATCTATCATTTATGCATATAAAATTTCAGTTTTAAAAATAATGCAAAAAAAATATTTTTCATTTTTAATTCAAGCATTTGAAAAATACCATTGTTATATTTGAACCATTTTGCTGGAAAAAAGCATAGTTTTAAATTTGAAAGTAAAGAAAATCCAAGCCTATTCTCACAGCAGGTACTTGAAATTTGAAATAGTTTTCAAATGAATAAATGTTAAATTTCAAAGGTTTTCGATTATTGTGTATTTTCTGTTTGTATACACTGCCTGCCACTTGAATAAGGAATCACATTTTTTTTAAACTTTAATTAAGAATATCTCCTAAACTAAAGTTCAGAAAAAAATAAATTTTTGCACAACCAAATTTTAAAGTGTTGGCTTTAGTTTCCTGAAGAAATAAAAAATATACATATTTTGTTATACTAAAATTATGCATTTATTTAAAGACATGTATTTCTGTGGTACTATTTCGTATGTCACTTGAATAAGGAATTCTTTTAATATTAATCAGGAAGGCTATTATTTGAATTTCTTTCAATATAAACAGATAGAGAATTTTTAATTTGATAGTTTTTAAATAGTCTTTATTCAAAATGGGACGTGGTAAGGCTCTTAATAACTCTGAAAAAGAAAAAATTCTGATTTCGAAATCTCAGGGTCAGAATCCGGTCCAAATAGCTAAAAACGTTAATAGAGGAAAGACAGTTGTGTATAATTATTTAAATAACGTGGAAAGATATGAAAAAAACATGAAAGGGCGGAAGAAAATGGCAACAACTCCAAAAGAAAGACGAAAAATTCTTAGAATTGCATCAAATTCTGCCATGTCGGTATCAAAAATACGTGAAAAAAGTGGAGTCAGTGCCAGTCCAAAAAAAGTACACCGTATTTTAAAGTCGTGCCCATATATAGTCCGACGAAAACTGCAAAAAAATGCAAATCACAATGTCTACAGTTTGCTAAAAATGGTCCGACAAATGGTTTAAAGTTGTATTTTCCGATGAAAAAAAGTTTAATATTGATGGTCCCGACGAGTATAACTATATACTTCCATGACCTAAATAAGGAGGAATTATTTTTGAGCCGCAGACACAGCCGAGAGGGCGAAATAATGGTATGGGGTGCCATTTCGTATTATGGTACCATAGAATTGGTTTTTGTATTCAACAAAATGACTACAACGACTTACAAAAACATTCTGGAGGAAGCATTTCCAAAATTTAATGATTTCTTTGGACCCATACCTTGGACTTACCAACACGACAACGCTCCGATTCATACCGTCAGTGCAGTAAAACAATGGATTAATCAACAAGGTGTTCAGCTTTTGAATTGGCCCCCATATTCACCAGACCTGAATCCAATGGAAAATGTCTGGGGTTGGCTTGCAAGAAAAGTTTATGAAGGAGGAAAACAATTTGAGACGATAGAATCCTTAGGGTGCATTAACGGAAGCATGGAGTTCAATTTCGCTAAATTCATTATACAAGTCGATGCCAAATCGCATTTTTGAGGTTATTTCTAAAAATGGTGGCAGTACTCATTACAAATTGAATGCTAGAAGATAATAACTTTCATTTTTATAACCTAAAATTTAAAAATAAATTTCAGTTTACTTAGTTTTAAAATATTCCTTATTCAAGTGACACAAGAAAAAGTACCACAGAAATAGATGTCTTTAAATAAATGCATAATTTTAGTGTAACAAAATATGTATATTTTTTATTTCTTCAGGAAACTAAAGCCAACACTTTGAAATTTGGTTGCGCAAAAAAATTTTTTTTCTGGACTTTAGTTTACGAGATATACTTAATTAAAGTTAAAAAAAATGTGATTCCTTATTCAAGTGGCAGGCAGTGTATTTTAATAAGAAAAAAATATTTTTTTTCAATAAAACATTTACGTATTTGAATGTTTAATTTTACTATTTAGTGATAGGTCCGATTTCAGTAAGATTTTATAAATTTATTAACAGAATACGAAAATTAATTTTTTCTGTGGACCTGAACATTAAAAGAAACGAAAATCTTGGCTTAAACGTCAGGTGGTTATAATGGCGACAGAATGGGAGAGCAGCGCTACCATGTTATTTTCATATCATAATTAAAACATAAAATAGAAATATACAATCAATCGCATAAATATGTATACGGCCCGTATATATTTTTCAAAATATTTTTAAAGATGTTGGTTTTCAACTTCATAAAAATATAAAAATATTCCGCTGAACAGTTTCTTTAAAAAAGTTAATTAAAGAATTAATTCTTTCAAGCTCAAATGTCTATATCATTTTCCTCTAATATAACATTAATAACAAAGTATTCATGACCATATCTAACAAAATCATACATATTATATCATTAAGGTCATAAACCTTATACAAGGTTATTTCATAAATATGAAAAAACAATTCTCAAGTTCATTACCATTACTAAAACATAACGAAAATTACAAAAGTTTTCTAAAAATTATTCAAAATAAATTCAATAAATTCACTCAACCAGCATTTAGTTTAATATACATATTAATTACACAAAAAAAGTAAACATGTACCTTATTGTAATTAAAAAAAAAAAAAAAAATAAAACTCTTCAGTATTTATATGGGAACGCAACAATTTTTATAAAAATCACTAAAATAAATAATTTTACGTTTTTAAGTATTACAATTATTTTAAAAAAATTGCAAATTATAAAAAAAATTAAAAAAAAAACCTCCAACCAAAAATTCACATTTTCTCAATTTTTCAATTTTTTTATATAATTAAAAATTATAAAAATAAAACCCATCTTATGGAAAAATGACATTGAGAACAAAATCTAAAATTAAAAAAAAATCTACCTTATGGGAATCTCATAGGGAGGAAAAATCTGTCCCAGAACCTAATATACCAAATATTCTTCTATGTGTAGACGTTAACCGCCTATTTATAAAACGTTTTTTCAAATTTAAAAATTATTTAAAAGTTTTTTATATTTACCCAAAATGTCTTTTTTTAGATATTAAGTTTTATCAAAAAACATATATCTATTGCAGCACACAAACAAATATTAATTATGATTTTTTTTTTTTTTTTTTTTTGCATAAATTATTTACTTTTTTATTAATCAGTGTTGCCATAGTGTTTTTTTAATATAATTAAAATGTTTAAATTTACTTTTTTTAACTTTAAAATTATATTTTTTTGCAATTTATTTAAATTAAGGAATTTACGAATGCATTAGTTTTCTGAATAATTAAACTCTTAAAAAATAATATTTGCAATAATCTTTTAATTACTATATTACTGGTTATGTAATAGTTATTTATTATGCTGTTTTGATTTGTTACGTTTTGGTGAACTGTTACTGCTGGATTGGTCCAAATTAAAAGTTTGATCATTTGATTTTCATTCGTATTTTCTTTGCTAATTTTCTAATAAAATCACGATTGATCTTCGTTGATTTGCAAAAACATCCTAAAGTATCTTAGGAATGTATTGCTTATAATTATTCTTATGTAAAACCTACACATAAAGAAAAAACATAGTTACAGCATTATCACTACAACAATATTATGTTTTCATTATTAATTTTCTTGAATTTTAATAACTCTGTGTTCATGATAACAATGTTTTTGTTTAAATTTTATCATTTAATGTTTACACTCAATAAAATTTTAATATGATTGTTTTTATATGTTATATAGGGTTGGTTTTTTTTATATATTAATATAATATATTTATATTATATAATAATATAAATATATTATAAAAAATATATTATAAAAATATTTTTACCAGAAACAAAATTTAATTAATATGAAAAATATCATTATTTCTACAACCATTAAACATTTGCAGTCTTTTTCCTTGTTCTTAAACTATATTCTGTTTTAAACCATCGTATTTATTTTGCAAATTGCAACAGACATTTTTATCAACGTTGCCACAAAGAAAATATTTTTCCTACCAAAATTTTGTCTAAAAACTACCAAAATGTAGCACATTTAAAATATTTTTTTGTTTGTGAAATATTATATTTTAAAATTAGTACAAGCAAAACGTCCAATAAAGAAAATTAAAGATTGTGGTTAAAAAAACTCTCTACAAAATATGAATATGTATATACTTTTCATAAAATTAAATTTTTCATCATTTCGAAAATACCTTTTTATAAAGTGAAGATAAATAATTTCAGTTTTTAACATTTTTGAGCAAATATTTTTATTTAAATATTTATGTTAAAAAAATGGGATGAACCAAAGTTTAAAAAATATGTTTATAAATTTCTTAGCACTTTTTCAGGAACTCAGCAAAAAAAACTGAAAAAGTTTAAAAAGTAATGATTTTAACATTTTGTTGTCATTGCAGCTGCAGAATTAGTAGTTTTAACACAGAGTTGACAATAGTAGGATGTTCTATTTTATGATTCTTATTCAATGCTTTTGACACTCTTATCTTAAAAATGGTTTAAAATTATTGAAAATATTTTTCAAATTGGTGAAATTTGCAATTTTCTTAGAAATTATTAACCTTGTTTTTCACTTTTTTGGAAGTAGTTGTTAATAGCTTTCACAGTCATTATTGGACATTTTTATTTATTTTTTCTGCCAAAAAAATTTCTAACATTTTTTCAAAGTTATAATATATTCTACCAACACATCCAAATATTTGGAACAAACCAACCAAACTACCAAACCTTCGAAGATTAAAATAAATCTACCAATTTTATTCCAATCGACCAAAACGACAACTCTGATTTTTATGTTGGCAATTGTCAAATTCTGTCTCTCTTTTTAAAATATTATGTATGGATGCATTATCACACTTAAGAAAATAGAGTCTTTGTTATATAAATTAAAATATTACATTTGATTTTAAGCCGATAAATTTATTTTAAGTACCGACGACTATAGTCATGTTCAAGGATATAAAAAAAGCCATATGTATTTTAAAATGTATATTTTTAGGAAATTTGTAGTCAAAAAAAAAAAAAATATAAAGTCAGGTCATTATAATCGGTTAAATAACAAATAAAGACAAACAGCACCGTTAAAATTAAAATATTTTTTTAACGTTAATAAAGGTTTCTCTGTGTTGTCGGTCTTCGGCCGGACTCAAAAACTTTTCCTCTATGTATACCGAACACCGGCTTCGTTTACTGAACTTTTTTTGGAAATCCAAAATTTTTGTAATTGCCGTTAATATCAATAAAAATGTAATTTTTCCTCTTAAAGATTTATTGAATATGGTCATGTTATATATCATTTTACAGGTATTTTTACCTACTGTTATACTTTTAATATAATTTAAATCGCATGTGTATTAATAAAGATATTCAGAAAAATATATCAAAATATTAGAGGCTTATAATTCGTAAACTATGAGCTAGTGAGCAAAATTGTTTACACTACTTAAATCACAACTAAGAATTCTACTGGACCATTAGTAAAATTATTTAAAAATCAAGTGTGCTGGTGATTTTGATTTATTTTTATTTTCTTCCAAATATATTGGCCATTTATTTTTTCAAATTACGAAAATGTAACTTTTTAGGAAAACTTGTAACCTTTTTGACACAAATCTGTAAATTTTTTTAAAGCTACCCTGGCAACACTGGTGTTGACCAATAAGAAATCTATTGCGCAATTTATTTCTTAATAAATACTTAAACACAAAGTTGAGCAATAATGTTTAACATAAGCTGTCAAATTTAATTGATCGCTTTTAAAATTTTGTTCTTTTTAATAAAAAAAAGGTGCAAAATTAATTAATTTTATTTGAAAAAGAAAAATAAAGAATAAAAATACAAAAACAAATTAAAATTTTTCGTAAAAAATGCAATTTAAAATTTTAATTTTTCATGTACTTATACATAAACATTTTTTCCCCCCGTAATTCAACCGACGTTATTTCTTATGTTAGGAAATAAAGCGCAACAATTTCATTGAACAAAAAAATATTTAAAATGTATTCACACAACAATACCTACAAAATTCAAATAAATGAATACCCAATAAACATTTGGAAGATATCTTCCTGGAAGAAATTTACGCAATATCTTCTTTTTATTATTTGGACGAAAATCATCAAAGCAATAATTTTCTAATATTACATTGTTATCAGTTTAAAGAAAATTAGGCAATAAACAACAAAAAATATATAAAATTTAAACATTTTTATTATTTTTATTATTTTTATTCTCAAAATATGGCCCCTTTTTGATTATCACCTCCGCTATAAATTGATGATATTCCATTGAGATCATCTGGAAGAAATTAATGCAATACTTTTATTTTTCTTCAGTTGTCGAAAAATTTTTCAAAAATGAAAAAAAAATATTGAAAAAATTTGTTTGTCTTTAGAAATAAAATAGATATTTTATGTGTGCGTTTCAATTTTCGTGCTTTATGATGTTAAGTTTTATGTGCATACATGCTTTACAAGATTATATCAACATTTATTTAGTAATAATTTTTTTTAAATATTTATTACATCCTCCAGAAGATTATCTGGCATTATCTTCTTTTTTTCGCCTAGAAGATTACATAGCAATATTGCCTACTTTTCTTCCAGGCGTATTGATTTCTTATTGCTTACATATATCGCCTGTGACGCACAATCTCTCTCCCGATGGGGGAATTTTCTGCAATACGATTAAGATTATTGCGTGGATAACATTTTTCTTTTAACAACAATAACAATAAGTAAATAAAATAGTAGTAGAAAATATTTTTTGAAACAAAAACAAAGGTATGAATAAAAAAACAGTCATTTGAAAATTTTTCATTCTAATATTTATTTTAAAGAATATTTAGTTTTTTCATCATCATAATGGATATTTACCCAGTTAGCCAAATTATCATAGACGATATTGTCGTCAACATTGTCTGCAGGAAATTTTGTAATTTATCATCTATAAAATCTTGTTCAAGACAAATTTAGTTTAGTAACAAAGTCGTGTAATTTGTCACTTTTCAATAGGGCTTGACGACTATATTAGCAACAATATTCCGAATTTTTCTAAAATAATATTCTATTGCGGACTGGTTAGGTAACAATTGCATGTACATATGTTATCTTATTTTAAGTTCAATTGATGACAATATGAGCGACAATGTCTTGAATCGGTAATATATAAAATTTATTGAGGACAGTGTAGATTCGATGTCATACACATGACCTCGATCGATTTAGTTTGAAGTTTTTGACACATTTTTATTATTGGAAAAAATATGGTTATTGAAAACAAAAAAAAATAAAATTGTGTATTCAGTACTTTTAAAATATTAATCAAACGAGAAAAAAAAATGCAAATGTCAACTAGAACTTTACGTAGAGAAATTGTAAGTTCTAAGCACAATTGAAAAAAAGTGAGTCGAAAATTCGTTTCGAAAACATTAAATTTATTTAAATTTTTGTTCTTGTATTCCATAAAATTTTTAGAAATAAATTTTCGACTTAATTTAATTTCACAACGAAGAACTGTCTGTTATTAAGAATAATAATAATCATGTTGGTGTAATAAAAAACTCTGATAAAACAAGTGAAGATATTAGTGGAAATATTGCTAATTTAGTGTTATTTCTTTTATAGAATCTATCAAAATTGAAGGAGAATCTTATCAAATCATTTCGTACACATTTTCATCGTTTTTTTTTTTTCGAAAAAGGAAAAAATCAAGAAACATATCGCAGAAGATGAGTAACATTTTGAAAACGAATAAAGCAATCTTTTTATGTACTTTTATTATTTATGCACAATAATTAGACTAATTAAGCTATTTTTTATAGCTCTGCTTTTGATTTTAACTTTAACTTTAACTATTTAATAAACTAATATAAAAATAGGACAAAAATGGAAAACCTAACAAAAATGCATTTTACGTTATTAATAGGGTCGTCAATGATAACGTTGCAAAAAATTCGCTTACATATTCGTTGACGATATATTAAATTTATTGTCTCATATAATCGCTAATAACGATTTGCATGACATGATCACTTACATTGCATTGTCGTAAATTATTAAGCGGACATTTGTTTGAAAAGTCGTCGTTTGAAAAAGATTTGTATGGGATGTTGTCAATATGTCGTCAAGATTTTACTATGAGTCTTTTACGCGCCGTCGATATTGCCTTGAAGATTTGGCTAACTGAGTTATATTAGAAAATAAAAATCCCTCACATATTTCTTTGAACAAATAAAAAACTATTTTAAACAGTAAAGATATTTATAATAATTGAAAAATAAAATTAAAAAGTTCCAGTACTTGTTAAATTTTCAAGATTCTTTTTATTTTATTTTTTTTTTTTTTTGCAGATCTTACAGGAAAACGTTCCCGTACTAAGAATGAAATGAAATTAATAACGAATCAAAAACCCGACTTTATCAGAAAACCGGTTTTCGAGTTATTCGAAAAATAGCCTTTTTAAAGAATTACTTCCAAAAACCGTTAACCGGTTAACCGGTTTTATTTAAAATAAAAATATTTTGCTCTTCTGCAACTAAAAAATCATAATAATAATTTGTATTTTTTGAACTGAGTTATAATAGAGATTCTTTTGACCCATAAAGTTCATTTTATTTTGAATGGCTAAAAGATTTCTTGTGATACACGTCTAAGCTTTAATTTACTTTAGTTTCAAATCAAATAAAAAAATATAGTTTTCAGTACGTCTAGTTTTAGTGAAATCACAAATTAAGAATTTAAAAAAAAAAACAACTTAAAACTTTATTCAGACAAGACGTAAATGTGTAAATAAAATTGTTAATATATGAGAAAGTGTTTAGAATGAGAAATACTTTAAGTAAAAGAAGAAAATTGTTTAAAAATCAAATTTGTATGAAAACGATAAAAAAATTTTTCAAACAATTTTCAAACTAAATCAGACCCGAAATAAGGTACCCTGAACAAATTTTATAAATTAAAAGATCATTTCATAAAACCGGTCTGTCGAATTATTTGCAACCAGCCGGTTTTTTAAAAGCAAAAACAGGTTAACCGATTTCCGGGTTCGGTTTTTCAATATACTACTAAAAATTAAAGTGTATTTTGTTATTTTACTAACTAATTGTAACTAAAACCTATAAATTTGACGAGTACTGGAACAGAGCTAATAATTGCGACCAGTTTTTTTATGTTAAAATTTATCTATAAATTAATACTATTATCAATCTTAAAGATAATATCACTTTGCTTTCATAACAACACCTTTGTTACATTTACTTATTTAAATTTTGAGGATAATCTATATCCTCTTCAAATAAATAATATTGCCGAAATTTCTTATTATCAGCTTTGGCATATATCACTATGGGAAAATTGTGTATAGAATGTCTTGATTCCTCTAATTTATTATCAAAGCGATTTCCATTTAAATTACATTGTTGCACAAAAAATTTGGCGAAATATTGTGCCAAACCAAAGCACTCCAAACAATGATGTAAAAATCTATTTGACTCATCATTTTCAAATATAACACGTTCTGGATGTATTTGAGAGCCATAGAATGGTAAACTAATAAATAAAATATATAGAACATAATAATATTTATAAGGATATTTTATAATACTATATTATGTATTATTACCTGTTGTGTTCCACTATAGTAATAAATTCCAAACCTTTTTTATCTTCATTACAAGCCAAAACTTTCCATTGCTGATCAATTTTATACATACACAAGTCTTCCTTGGTTATGCAATATTTATGGAAATGAATACCAAATGGCTGGCTGGACATTTTTAATTTTAAATCTTTATCTAAATTAACAAATAGTTTGGAGGATGCCAGTACTATTAAAAAAAATACATAGCAATTTTTTAAGTATTTTAAAATTAGTTTTTTGATTTTGATTTTAATTTACCTTTGTCACTTTCAAATTTTACAGGTAATGAACAATTCATTTGGTGACAATCTCGACGTATTTCTACCAAATGAGCTGAATGTGTTAGTTCGCTTTTGTCTCTTTCACTATTGATGGATAAGGAAGCTGAATGTGTTAACATTAATTGGAAACCCATACAGGTACCCCATAGGGGAAAAGGTTGCCCCTTTTCACTTAATTCTTTGGCGATTTCATAAATGTGTTTGGAACTTAATACACAATCATTGCGTAAATCTTTGGTACAGTATTTAGTATCAAAGTAAACAGCACCACCGGGCATTAAAATACTGTAAGTGAAATATTACATATTTATTAAATATTAAATTTGACAATTGCAAGTACCTACCCATTTATTTTACTCATTATGTTTTCATAATAAGAACGAGGGCGTTTAATCCTTAAAAAATATAAAAAATAATTTATTTAGTTTTTCTACAAACAAAATAAACATTTTTTAAAAAAGGAAATATTAAAAATTTTCTATAAAAAAGAATGATCTAAAATTTTGCATAGAAAACAATTTTATCTAAAATTCTTCATAAAAAATAACGAAAATTTTCTATTAAAAAAAAAATAAACTAAATTATATAAAAAGAAAAATAATCGTAAATTTTATATAAACAGAAAATTTTACGTAATTTTTTAATAAACACAAAACATCGAAAATTCTGTATAAAAAAAATTTTCAAAATTTTCTATAAACAAAAATATTTTATATAAAAGAAAAATAATCGTAAATTTTATATAAACAGAAAATTTATCGTAAATTTTACATAAACAGAAAACATCGAAAATGTTTTATAAAAAGAAAATTTACTAAAACTTTGAAAAGAAATTTTTTCGAAATTTTCTATAAAAAGAAAAATTTTCGAAAATTCTTTACAATTGATTTTCAAAAAATTTCTATAAAAAATTATAAAATATTCTTTTTTATAAAAAATTTTAATAAATTTTCTTTTTATGAAAAATTTTCTTTTTATGAAAAATTTTCAATAAAATTTACTTTTATGAAATATTTTCGGTCAATAAATTTTTTTATAGAAAATTTTCAATAAATTTTCTTTTTATAGAAAATTTTCAATAATTTTTCTTTTTAAGGAAAATTTTCATTAATTTTGCTTTTTAAGGAAAATTTTCATTAATTTTTCTTTTTAAGGAAAATTTTCAATAAATTAAATTTATGTAGAATATTTTCGTTGTTTTCCTTTATACGAGAGCGGGTCAATAAGTCCGTGACTTTTCGCACTTCCCTCGTAGTTATATGCAATGCAACACTATTCCCATCAAGTACCATCTGTTAATAGACTACTGTCAAATTTTGAGCAAGTGTCATCATTTACTTTGCGTAAAAAATAGGATTTTTCGAGGTCCTTAAAATAGGCATTTGTTTGGTCAATAATTTCATCGTTGGATCTGAATTTCTTTCCACCGAGCCATTTCTTTAGATTTGGAAATAGAAAGTAGTCAATAGAGGCTAAATCCAGAGAATATGGTGGATGAGGTACCAATTCGTAGCCCAATTCATAGAGTTTTGCCATTGAGACTGCACACGTGATGAAAAAGAACTTTTTTCTTGGCCATATGGGGTCGTTTCCTTTTTAAATCCTCATTAAATCGGTCTAATAAGTTGGCATAATATTCGTCGTTTATTGTTTTCCCTTTTGAAGGTAATCGATGTGGATTATCCCGCTTGCATCCCAAAAAACTGTTGCCATCACCTTATTGGCCGACAAACTTACTTTAGCCTTCTTCGGAGTAGGTTCACCCTGAGAAACCCATTGTTTAGACTGTTGCTTGGTCTCCGGAGTACAGTAATGGATCCATGTTTCATCCACTGTTAGAAAACGTCTCAAAAACTCATTCGGATTGCGGTTAAACAACTCCAAACAATCCTTTGAAGTTGTCACACGTTTACGTTTCAATTGAGAGCAAACGCGGCACCCATCTTGCAGACAACTTTCTTAGAAATGCCTATGGCATCAACAATCTAACGGACTTTTCAACACCATATCGTGGATTTTTTCGACATTTTCGAGTGTACTGAACTCAATTAGCCGTCCAGAACGTTCAGCGTTACTTGTACTTGTGCGACCACAACGAAAGTCTGTAAACCACTTTTTTACCATTGAAATTTATGGTGGAGAGTTCCCATAGTATTTATCGAGCTTTTTCTTTGTTTGATTGACGGTTTTTTTTCGCAAAAAATAATGTTTAATGAGCACTCAAAATTCACTTTTTTCCGTTTTTAGAAAAATACATGATCAGCTGTTAAACGCAAAGTAAATGACGACACTTTCTCAAAATTTGACAGTAGTCTACTAACAGGTGATACTTGATGCGAATAGTGTTGCATTTCATATAACTACGAGGGAAGTTCGAAAAGTCACGGACTTATTGATCTGCCCTCGTATAAAATTTTTAACAAATTTACTTTTAATAGACAATATTTGTTAAATTTTCGAGTTTTCAATAAATTTTCTTCTTATAAGTAAATTCTCAATAAATTTTTTCATTGTATTTTCCTTTTATAGAAAATTAAAATTTTTTTTTTTTTGTTATAGAAACTTCAATTAATTTTTTTTATAGAAAATATTGGTTTATATAAAAAGTTTCAATTAATTTTATTTTACAAAAATTTTCTATTATTTTAAGAAAAATTTTCAATACATTTTCTCTATGTAGAATATTTTCGTTGTTTTCCTTTATATAAAATTTTTATAAAATTTACTTTTAATAGACAATTTTTGTTGTTTTCGAAAGTTTTCAATAAATTTTCAATAAATGTTCAATAAAGTTTTTCATTATATTTGCTTTTTATAGCAAATTTTCAATAAATTTTTCCTTTTTTTTTAAATAGAAACTTCAATTAATTGTTTTATGAAAAATTTAAGTTTATATAAAATTTTTCAATTATGTTTCATTTTATACACAGCAAAAATACGGTCTATTAATGGATTTATCAAAGATAAAAGCTATTTCAATTAGTTTTTTAATTGTATCAATTATTCAAGTGATCAAAATTCAAATTTTCTAACATTTTTACTAAAAATTATTAGAAAATTCAATTATTCAAGTGATCAAAATTCAAATTTTCTAATATTTTTACTAAAAATAAAATAATTTATCGGCTTTCAATTATTCTTCTCCAATTCAATTAATAAATTAATCAAATATAAAAAAAAAAATGATAATTTGGATAATAGAATATACAATTTGTTTAATAGGTTGAATTTTATATAATTCGTAATTAAAATTGAATTTTAGGTTTTTCTTTTTGACTAAATTATTTAATTATAAAAATATTTGAAATAATTTTAAATTTCTGATTTATAATTTTATAGATATTTTTTTTTTTTTTTTTTTGAAAATATTTTTTTCAATCAAACACATCCATTTAAAACATTAACAGATGCATGAGATGCATTCATGTATGTATGTATGTATGTATGTATGTATATATGTATGTATGTATGTATGTATGTATGTATGTATGTATGTATGTATATATGTATGTATTCAATATCAGAAATGTTAACGAATTGTGTGACTAGAGTTTTAATAAACAATAACCAATTATTTAATAGAAAATATAAAAATATTTTGCTTTTTTCAATATACGTGATCTATTATAAAAATTAATTGCATTTTTTATTAATTTAAGCACACGTATAAAAATGCAATTACCCAGCTGACCACAAACTTCTATAATGATATCCCGTTCGAACATTTCACGAACATTTCTCTGACAAAACATTCTAGAACGATTGTCAATGGCGATCCGAGTATTTGCCTCGAAGTTTCGTCTATCGTATTAAAAGTGAATCTTTAGAGATGCCAATAAAGAAACGTAAAAATATTCGTAAATAATTCGTTTTCGAAAAAAATTTAAAAAAAATTGTTTGATATTGATATTGATATTAATAACGACTTGTGATTATTACCATTGGCAATAGTTCGAAAACGACCGTTTTCTACTTTGTTTCATTTCCATTTTGTTCCTGATCTAAAATTAAAAGTTTATTTAATTTATAAAGTTACATACGTTTTATTTCAAACAACACAATATATTTCAAATGTTAAAAAAATATGCATAATAATATATTACATTCCGCAAATAATATTTCATATAAAATACAATGAAAATATTAAAGTCATTTACATAAGAGTGGTAATATTTGAAACATTTCGTCCAATGACTTCCAGAGGAGTCACCAATGTTTTGTTTCAATGTTATTAATTCTTCTATTTTTCAGATACACATCTTTTAGTGCAAAATTTTTTGATAAATATGCTATTAGATAAATATGCTATTTTGCATATCTACTTAGGCAAATAGTGACATTGCATATCATTTTTTTCTAAAATTTTATTACATTACTATATGACTTAAGAATGACACTGCGTTCTCTTTGTTTTAGTCTTTTGCATGCACAAACAAGAAAATATGTTGCTTATTTACTTTTCTAAGAAATCATTGAAAAATTATGATTTGACAATTCCGATTAAACAATTTCTCGAAACATTTAGTTTTGATATTTCATTTAGTTGAATGTTGCGATATCGATATTTTTTTATATTCTCGAAAATTACGCAAATGCTTATTATCAAGAAATTATCGATTATATTCGATGCTATTCTCGATATTTTCTCGAATATATTTGTTTTGAAAATTATTCGTTTTTAGCGAACATTCGCTAATATCGAAACTCAGGTTAGGTGGGTATTGTTTGTATCAACAATTTCTCATTTTGCATATATGAATGTTATTTGTGCATGCTGAAAATATTATTAAAATGAATTAAATTATGTAACAGAAATGAAAAATTAATATAAAAAAATTTTATACTGGTAACTGTGGGGCCAATCGCAAAAGTTTTGGTAATAAATCAGTATTTCCGAAACTACTGATCGGATCGAATTGAAATGTATGGGAAAGTTATAAAGGAGGACTTGGGCTTTCAGAAAAATCATCCTACAGTCACCCTGCAATAATGCGAGATAAGTTACAAGCTGTCAAATTTGATCACCACGAGTATGTAAAAGTTTAAAAGAAGTCGCAACTTCTACAAATCAAGTCCGATTTCAAAGATTTTTATATTTCTGTAAAAGTTCTATAAAAATGTTTTAAGATTCAATTTGTTTGAATTTTCAATACTAAAAATTTAAACTATGTTGTATATTTTAATTTTTAAAACAAATTGTCAAAAATTAATAAAAAAAATATTTTGTGTTTTGTGCGAATTGGACCCCTTTTCAAAATAAAAGTGGGCTAATGGTGTTGCAAAAAATTATAAAATAGTGTGTGTAAAAATCCCTAATAATTAAAATATTTGTAGGTAATTTTTCTTGTTTTATCTCTCACAATTCACACGGCACCCGTACATGAGAGAGAGAGAGAGAAATATTACCAAAAAAGAGTCGGACTACTTGTATATACTTTGGTTAGAATATTCAAATAAAAAAATTATTATTTTCTTGTAAAAAATATATGTTTTACTTTTGATAATAAACTATTTTCTTTTTAATTTATTTTATTAAATCAGATACAAAATTATATAAAAATTCATTTGATTTATGCCAAATAGAAATCTTTAATATTTTTATTGAAAAATTACTAAATTGATAAATAAATATTTAAAACTATAAATATAAAATGGATATAAAATAAAAAACATTTTCAGTTTTTATATTTTTATTTTCCAAAATATTATGCTGAAAAAAATTTGTTTGATTTCTTCAATTCGTCTTGCTGTCATATTCTGACATAAGTATGAAAAATGGCAATTTTTTTACAAAAATATAGTACAATTCTTTCAATTTTTTCTTAAAATTTCGTTAATAAAATATTTTTTCTTTACATAATTCAAAAGACAAGGCTTCATAAATGGTTTATGAAGAAATTTTAAAATGATTTATATTTGCACCCTACATCCATCAATGGTCGAAAATGGTGAATTAAAAAAATCATGTTTTTCGATTAATAAAAAAAATGTCGCGTTTCTTTTTTCTTTTTTAATTATTGAATGCTGTTAAATAACAAAATATATTTAGATCGATTTGGCACTAAACTGTATCCCGCCTGGCCAAAAACGAAGGCAGGAGTGCAGATTTTATGAAAAAAGTAAACTTTTCAAAAGACTTTTTTAAATAGCGCAAAAATATATATATTAGTTTTATATTTCTACTATTATTTCTTTTGTATTGTATAAAATAAATATCAATCTTTCATTCATCCAAAAATCATTTAAAAAGCTTTAATAACCAATTTTTGGCAATTTTAAAAAAGTAAACAATATTTAATAAACTTAATCTATTCTTACTAATATTTTATCGTAACACAAAACAAAAACAACAAAAATTTTTTGCCTGAATAACTAATTATTGTTGTTCGAGTTGTCCATAAATTCATGTAGTTATTTTTAGCCTCTAGGGGCACTCAAAAATACGTACCTAAACGAAAATAAAAATAAAAAAAAAACAAAAAATTTTTGCCGTCTGTGAGATTTGAACTTGGACACAAATTAACCATTCGTTTTTAATGACTAACGTCTTAGTCGGTGCACCATCTCGCAATTAATTTTATAAGTGACAAAAACTCTTTTAGTATAAATATATATTTTTAGACATTTTGTTATACAAAACTAACAGCATCAGAAGAGGGTTAAACCAACAACCTTCTGGTTATTAATCCAGTGCTCTAGCCAACTCATTCACGTGATTGCAATATTACTGTACTATTATACTATTGAGTACTTATTTATGTAATACAGAGTAAGCAAATAATAATGATGCCTCATTACCAAGAAACTACTTTAATAAGTAGTTGCTATTACCGAACCCCAAAAAGTTTTTGCTGGGGTGATTAAATATGCGCACATATGGAAATACACAATAAAATATTATAAAATAGTGAATTTTACAACTTTTGACACGGGTTATCAGTTTTGAAAAACGACCTATATAGACATATTATATATCAGTGAATTGGTAAATAAGTCTATTTTTATATTGTTTTAATATTTTATAAGTTTTGGAAAATTTTGCTTAAAAAAATTTGTTTTTTGGTTTTTATTTTTTATTATCTTTTTTTTTAATATTCAAGCGTAAATATTTTTTTACTGCACGAGATAACTAAGGTAGGTAACAGAGCTGTAAATGAATCATTCACTTTTGAATTAATTCGCGAATCATTAATGCACAGAATTAGCAAATTTTGAACTAATTCTTTTCACACACAAAAAATGAATTGAATGAAATTTGAGTCAATTCAAATGAATTTGGTAAAAGTTAATTGCAATTCATTTCAAATTCAAATGAATTTGTCAAAGTGAATTGCAATTAATTTCCAATTCATTTGAATTAAATTGATCTTGAAATAATTCAAATGAATTAGAAAAAAGAATTAGCAATTAATTTCTAACTCATTTGAATTGAATTGATTGAAATTTAAATTGATTTTGTAAGTAAATCTACAGTAAGCATCCCTGTCGTTTCGTTATTCAACTAATTTTTATATAAAAGACAGCGAGTATTACTCTCGTTTTGTATATCACCTAGTAAAGCCCAAAAACAAAAATTCTTAGATTTGAAATTCCCATGATATACTGGAATTGAATTATTAGGTATCGGCGTAAATCCTATCAAAAAGGGAAAATTTTATCCATTTGCTAAAAGAAACTTGAATTTTTATTTTTATCAAACAGTAGGAAAATATTATTAAAGGTATGAACAAGGACAAGGCTTTTCAATTTTTGTACCGAATATTTTCATTTTGGTAGGAGAAATTTCTATTTTTCATTTCCCCTAGATCTGCTCTTGAATTTGATTGATTGCAACTCATTTTTTATTTCATTCATTTGAATTGCAATTCTTTTTTCTAATTCATTTGAATTAATTCAAAATCAATTCAATACAAATTAATTGGAAATGAATTGCAATTCACTTTAACAAATTCATTTGAATTGGAAACGTATTGCAATTCATTTTACAGATTCATTTGAATTTAAAACGAATTGCAACTCATTCTACAAATTCATTTAAATTGGAAACGAATTGAAATTAATTTCTGCCTAATTCGTTTGAATTGATTCACATTTCATTCAATTCTTTTTTATTGTGAAATGAATTAATTCAAAATTTAGCTGTTTCCTAACGAATTAAAATCAAAAAAGAATGATTCATTTACAGCTCTGGTGGTTAAGCATATATTTTCCTTATCTTGCCAAGCACTTTAGAGAAATGTAAAAATCTTTAAAACCAAACTTGATTTGTAGAAATTATGATTTTTTGAAACCGTTACATACTCGAGGTGTCAATTTTGACATCCTATAGCTTATCTCATATTATTACGGATTGACTACAAAATGATTTTTCTCAAAGACTAAATCCTCCTCTATAACTTTACCATACATTTCAATACGATCCGACCATTAGTTTATGAGATATAGATTTATTACCAAAATTTTTGCGTTTGGTCCCACTGTGTGGTAGTAATAAAAAAAATCAGCATTTTATTACTAAATTATTATTTTATTACTAAGATATTAATAACACGGTGCTACAAAATTAGAACAGTTAGTGTAGTTTATTTATATATATGGGTGAATAGATTATTATACCATTTTTAGGATTTTCGATATACCCCCAAAATCGGGAGTTATATCCAAAAGAATCTCTTATATCTGTTAACCAATTTAAATTTTTTAAGCGGAATTAGAAATAAAAGGCATTAAACCTTTTTAAAAAGTAGATACACATTTTTATTTATGGCAAAACTGTGTAATATACATATTAAAGACAAAAACTAAATTTTTTATTTTTTATTCTTATTTTTTGAACTTTTCGGCTATTTTTGACTCACACTTTATTAGAAAACATATATTTTCTTATTTTTTCCTAATACAGTCGAACACGGTTATATCGCATTACTAGATCGTTATTTTTGAGTTTTGCGGTCATATGTTTTGCTTATCAAGATAAGCTGAAGGGCGAAAAATTATGTTTGGACATAAACTTGCGTGACTGTAAAAAAGTGAAAGTGTTCGCCAAAGTCAACTATTTTCAGTTCAATTTTGCTAAACTGAGCGAAAAATTGTCGGTTTCTATAAACAATTAGGAGAAAATATTATGTTCTAACCTATTGGGTAGTTTCAATAGTCAATAAAAATTTAAAAACTTATAAAATAATTAAAATAAAACCAAAAGCAAACAAGTAAATATTATATTTAAAAAATATATCTACTGTAGTAATATTATGTAATATAGAGATTTGAGCAAAAGTTTTTTTTTTGACTTCTACACAACCTCAAACAGACATTAACAATTTATTTTTGAATTTATGCCAGAAAAAGCGTATTTTTCACCATTGTGCGTTGTAACGAACTATGTTTATAATTTACAAAATTTGTCGGTCCCTTTTATTAGGAGTAAAATGAAATATCATTTGATAAAGTCGGATTAGTACAGTTAAATATATGATTTAAGTTCAAAATTGTAAAACTCATAAAAATCTGTTTTTTACGTGTATTTTGTTGTTGCCATATTTATGATGCCATATCATTTATTATGATTTGTTGTTGCCATATCATTTGATAAAGTCGGATTAGTACAGTTAAATATATGATTTAAGTTCAAAATTGTAAAACTCATAAAAATCTGTTTTTTACGTGTATTTTGTTGTTGCCATATTTATGATGCCATATCATTTATTATGATTTGTTGTTGCCATAGTATTTGATGAAGTCGGATTAGTACAGTTAAATATATGATTTAAGTTCAAAATTGTAAAACTCATAAAAATCTGTTTTTTACGTGTATTTTGTTGTTGCCATATTTATGATGCCATATCATTTATTATGATTTGTTGTTGCCATAGTATTTGATAAAGTCGGATTAGTACAGTTAAATATATGATTTAAGTTCAAAATTGTAAAACTCATAAAAATCTGTTTTTTACGTGTATTTTGTTGTTGCCATATTTATGATGCCATATCATTTATTATGATTTGTTGTTGCCATATCATTTGATAAAGTCGGATTAGTACAGTTAAATATATGATTTAAGTTCAAAATTGTAAAACTCATAAAAATCTGTTTTTTACGTGTATTTTGTTGTTGCCATATTTATGATGCCATATCATTTATTATTATTTGTTGTTACCATATCATTTGATAAAGTCGGATTAGTACAGTTAAATATATGATTTAAGTTCAAAATTGCAAAACTCATAAAAATCTGTTTTTACGTGTATTTTGTTGTTGCCATATTTATGATGCCATATCATTTATTATGATTTGTTGTTGGCATATCCTTTGATGAAGTCGGATTAGTACAGTTAAATATATGATTTAAGTTCAAAATTGTAAAACTCATAAAAATCTGTTTTTTACGTGTATTTTGTTGTTGCCATATTTATGATGCCATATCATTTATTATGATTTGTTGTTGGCATATCATTTGATGAAGTCGGATTAGTACAGTTAAATATATGATTTAAGTTCAAAATTGTAAAACTCATAAAAATCTGTTTTTTACGTGTATTTTGTTGTTGCCATATTTATGATGCCATATCATTTATTATGATTTGTTGTTGCCATATCATTTGATAAAGTCGGATTAGTACAGTTAAATATATGATTTAAGTTCAAAATTGTAAAACTCATAAAAATCTGTTTTTTACGTGTATTTTGTTGTTGCCATATTTATGATGCCATATCATTTATTATGATTTGTTGTTGCCATAGTATTTGATGAAGTCGGATTAGTACAGTTAAATATATGATTTAAGTTCAAAATTGTAAAACTCATAAAAATCTGTTTTTTACGTGTATTTTGTTGTTGCCATATTTATGATGCCATATCATTTATTATGATTTGTTGTTGCCATAGTATTTGATAAAGTCGGATTAGTACAGTTAAATATATGATTTAAGTTCAAAATTGTAAAACTCATAAAAATCTGTTTTTTACGTGTATTTTGTTGTTGCCATATTTATGATGCCATATCATTTATTATGATTTGTTGTTGCCATATCATTTGATAAAGTCGGATTAGTACAGTTAAATATATGATTTAAGTTCAAAATTGTAAAACTCATAAAAATCTGTTTTTTACGTGTATTTTGTTGTTGCCATATTTATGATGCCATATCATTTATTATTATTTGTTGTTACCATATCATTTGATAAAGTCGGATTAGTACAGTTAAATATATGATTTAAGTTCAAAATTGCAAAACTCATAAAAATCTGTTTTTTACGTGTATTTTGTTGTTGCCATATTTATGATGCCATATCATTTATTATGATTTGTTGTTGCCATATCATTTGATAAAGTCGGATTAGTACAGTTAAATATATGATTTAAGTTCAAAATTGTCAAACTCATAAAAATCTGTTTTTTACGTGTATTTTGTTGTTGCCATATTTATGATGCCATATCATTTATTATGATTTGTTGTTGCCATATCATTTGATAAAGTCGGATTAGTACAGTTAAATATATGATTTAAGTTCAAAATTGTAAAACTCATAAAAATCTGTGTATTTTGTTGTTGCCATATTTATGATGCCATATCATTTATTATGATTTGTTGT
Organism: Protocalliphora azurea; assembly: GCA_932274085.1. NCBI lineage: Eukaryota > Metazoa > Arthropoda > Insecta > Diptera > Calliphoridae > Protocalliphora > Protocalliphora azurea. The sequence continues at coordinate 134,992,409 of OW026522.1, read as the reverse complement.
TGCCATATCATTTGATAAAGTCGGATTAGTACAGTTAAATATATGATTTAAGTTCAAAATTGTAAAACTCATAAAAATCTGTTTTTTACGTGTATTTTGTTGTTGCCATATTTATGATGCCATATCATTTATTATGATTTGTTGTTGCCATAGTATTTGATAAAGTCGGATTAGTACAGTTAAATATATGATTTAAGTTCAAAATTGTAAAACTCATAAAAATCTGTTTTTTACGTGTATTTTGTTGTTGCCATATTTATGATGCCATATCATTTATTATGATTTGTTGTTGCCATATCATTTGATAAAGTCGGATTAGTACAGTTAAATATATGATTTAAGTTCAAAATTGTAAAACTCATAAAAAAAATCTGTTTTTTACGTGTATTTTGTTGTTGCCATATTTATGATGCAAAATTAAGACAACAACAAAATACACGTAAAATAACAAGATTTTATGGTTTTTACAACTTTGAAAAAATCATATGTTCTAAAATTCTCCTCGTATTTTATCAAGCAATAGCTAATTTTATTCCTAATAATATATAGTATTTTGAAAAATATGAAAAAATATGTTTTCCAATAAAGTGTTTGTCACAAATGGCTGTAAAATCAAAAAATACGAATAAAAAATAAAAAAATTAATTAATATTTTACATAGTTTTGCTATGAATATAAAAGTGTGCAATATCTATAGCTTATATTCAAAAAGGGTTATCTGCACATTTCGGATTTTTTCAATTTTGTGTTTTTTATCTATGATATTATTTTAAAGCCAAAAGTTAATTCTAACACTATATTTTTCACTTTTTGTTTTTTTGGGCTATTTACAAACAAGATATTTTCTTTTTAGGAAAAATGGGCTATCTACAACTTTTTCATTTTCAAACTACTGTAAAATAAAAAATTAATAAATAAAGAGAACTTTCATTAATATTTCAATTTTTTTACATATTTCGAATTGGAATCTTAAAATGTCTCTTCAAAATTATGTTATCTTAATACAATCTAAATAAAAAATCGATTAAAGTTAGATTTTTAACCATTTTCGGAAGAAGAATATATATATACCCATTAACATTTTATACGGCTAAATGAGAGCATTATATCTTAAATTTAAAGACATGAGTAAAATAAGAGAAATGAAATTCGAGATTATAAGTAAAATATCTTAAATACCAAAAACAGTTTCTTAAAAAAGTTATATTTAAATAAAAAGTGCGCTAAACTTCAAAAATCGTAAAATTTTTTAATGTACAAAAATTTATAGATCACTTTATAGCTTCATTTCATAAACAGTACAGAATGGAACAAACTAATGTAATATAAAAACTTGTAACAAATTGTTGTTTAACCTTAGCCGGTTTCACTCTCGTTAAAAATTGAAAACTAGATTTATTTTTTAAAAGTCCATAGTTTTCAAATAATTAACAATTTTCATTTGATATTGTCATAAATAATATGGCAAGCAAATTTAAATATTTACAAGTCTTAAAGCCAGTAATTACCCAGCAAAAACTTTGCTTTCCTGATAAGCTAGCATTATAATTGGAACAAAAATAAACTATTATTTTTTGCTTGAATAACTAGTTATTTTTTTCGAGTTGGCCACAAATTCATGTAGTTATTTTTAGACTTTAGGGGTATTTAAAAATATGTACCTAAAAGAAATTTTAGAAAAATTGCATTCAGTGCGATTTGAACTTGGGCACAAATTAATCCTTAGTTTTTAATGACTAAAGTCTTACTCAGTACACTCGCACTTAATTTTTTAAGTGAGGAAAATGTGTAACGGTTAGTATAAAATATCTTTTTACACATTTTGTAAAAAAAAACTAACAACATCAAAATGGGGTTGAACCAAAAACCTTCTGGTTGTTAATCCAGAGCTCTAGCCAACTGATCTACGTGATTGCAATATTACTGTGCTATTATACTATTGAATACTTATTTATGTAATATAGAGTAGGCAAATAATAATGACGCCTCATTACCAAGAAATTACTTTAATAAGTAGTTGCCATTACCGAGAACGAAAAAGTTTTTGTTAGGTCGGAATATCATTATTTTTCTGATAACCTTAACCACATGAATGTTATTTTGCAGTTGTAACCTTTAAAAATGGTCCTGCTAATTACCAAATTTCGCTTTTTTATCTCTTGATAATCTCTTATCATAAATTTAATATATTTTAAAATTTTCACCAAAAATATTATCTTTTATACCTTTAATTTTCGATAAACAAAAAGGGCTATTGAAACATGTTAAGAAATTACTGAAAGAAACAGTTTTTATGCTCTCTATATACTTTTTAAATCTTTTTTCTAATGTCGTTTAGAAAATTTAAATTGTTAATTATAAAAATATTATAATAGTCTATTCATACATATCTACAAACTACACTATGTTACATTCCAAGTGTTTTTTCACTGTAGCACCGTGTAATTAATGTCAATTTTATATTAGAGAAATAATAAATTTTAAAGGCATTCATTTTATTAAATTTTAAAAAATCGAGATTTAAAAATTAGAAAAAAAATTTAAAAAAATTTAATTTTTTTAAAAACTATAGTTTTATTAAACACATTTGAAATTTTATAATGAACTTTCCTTTCTTATTATTCTTTATATCATAATTAATTTATATATTCATTCAGATTATGAGCTTTCATATTTAAATATTAAATATTTTTATGTTCTAAAAAAGGGAAAAAATATTACAAAAATATGTCAGAAAGCCCATAATTATTTTGTCTGAAAAATAGCTGAGTAGACCCAAAGTTAAAGACAATTTTGAAAGTAAATAAAGACCAAAATTCTAAATTCCATAAAGAATTGAGCAGAGAGAAATTAATACTCAAAGTTACTCACAGCTAAGGGCAATTGAGAGACAAATATTGAGTTTAAATAAAAAAGAGCACAGAAAAAAATACTGCCTGTTTTTATAACACGAGCGCAAAAACGACTCGTCTAACTTACATTTCAAACAAATTTTGAAATTTTGAAAATTTGAAATTTTGTTTTTGTTTTAAATGTAAGTTAGACGAGTCGTTTTTGCGCTCGTGTTATAAAAACAAAAACAAAATTTCAAAATTTGTTTTTGTTTATAAAAACAGGCAGATAGTCTGTTTTAGAAAATAGCAAAATTCATAGCTAATGTTTTCATTGCACAAAGCTATTATCTGCTTATAATGAGTTAATTGCCTTTCTTTTTCTCACATGGCTATTTATTTTATAATTGTAATTTCCTCTTGTTTAGCTTTTTGTTTATAAAAATGAATAATTGCATCGTAACAAAAGAAATAAAATATTATAAAATTGTTTAATTATTTATAAACACAATAATAATTAAAAACAATTGCAATCCATACTTTCTTATATTTAACAACATATTTACCAAATTGGTATCACTCGGGCTCCCGCTGATTCCAAATATTTAACATACGATGCAGCAATATAACTGTAATATTCATTTCCGTATGTTTCTCGTAACTCTGTGGAAATATCGATGCATAAAATACCAATTACAGGTGTGAAATTATTATAATTAGGATGAGTACATGATGACATTGACATTGATTTTTTCAGTTTTTCTTTATTTTCTATTTAAAACAAATGTATTTCTTAGTTGAAACAAATGTTTACAAAATTTCGTTTAGAAGAAAAATAATTGCAGAATATTTTGCTTGTTGTTTGATTGCTTGCGAAAGACTGAAAATAAAATCAAATGTATTTCGATAAATGATAAAGAAGAAATGTAAAGAAAAATATTTATTGCATACTTTTAGGGGTTGCTAGTAAAAGATTTTGTGGGAAATCTGTAGTAGTAAATATTATTAACAAATGATAAAAAGTGCAGTAAAGAAAATAATGTAAATTATATTAAAAGCAAGGTTGGAAACCGAAACGAATAACGGTATCGATAACGATATCGGTATTCAATTTATTTTTATTTCGGTAACGGTATCGGTAACGGTATTTTAAATTATATCGGTATCTGTATACCGGTACCGAAACTAAAATACCGGTATATACCGTTATTATTAAAGACAGAGCAAAGACATTAAAGAGTTAAATCTTCTATTTATTTTCAATTAAATTTCATTAAATAAAACTTTGAATTGAATATTTTTATATTATATATCACTTTAAGACATGAATATTCTTTGCAGTTTGATTTTTGTGGCGGTTCAAAGTATACATATTTCTGATTTTTTAAATACATGAAATTTAACACCATATATCTTCGGACCTAGTTTCAATTCAAATAAACTCAATAAAATTTTATAATTTTCGCCTAATAGTTTAAATGGCGTAGCTATCTGCTAACATATTGCCAGGTCGTTCATTCCAGAAGAAGATTCCTTCGCAAAGCATCCACTCGATCAATATCTTTGTATAGAAGGCTAAAGTTTCGGAATTAAGTTCCCCGAGTAATGTTAAAATCGATTGCATGTGATAAATGTAAAAGCCTCGACAAACTGTAACGCAGCAGTATTTAAGATATAATTAACTTGTTCCCCAACCCAGAGCGACTTTACGACTCATATCATGAACGTATAAGAATTACACTATAAAGGAACGTGTAGATTAGATTAGTAGATTAAAATATAAATAAATTTAAATTTATAAAAGAGGGATAAGAATGGGCAGAATTTTTTGTTAAAATTTTAGAGACCCCACGTCCAGGGAAAGTTACAGAAAATTACCGCCCACATTTAAAGGATATTTAAATGCATTGTCCTGGCTGTAACTTCCCGAACAAAACGTTTCATTCTCTTAGACAATTCTAAGAAAAGAACCAAATCTAAACGATATAGGAAAAGAAGCCAGAATAACGTAATAGTTTTTAAACCTAATATAAGTAGTTAAAATTTATGCGTAAAAGTTGTTAAATATGGATCAAAATTAAGGGTCGTTGTCTCAAAAAACGGAGACGTCATGGAAAATTTTTATTTCTCTATATACTCGAGAGTATTAACAAATTTACGCTCCCAAATCGTAGAAAGTTCTCAAAAGCTGGGGAACGCAAAAAAAAAGAATGAATAAATAAATAAATTGTGACCCAAAAACATTCCAGAATAAGGTCTTTCTGTTTTGAGCGCGTTTGGATAACTTTGGGTAACTTAGGCAAGTTCGTCGAACTCACATACCATATCTAGCACAAAGAATATGAATTACTTTATTGACTTGTGTTAAGAATTTTTAGAAATCTATATACAAAAAAAAAAAAAAAACCTTAACATATTTTAGACGAAATAAAGTAAAGAACTGAAGATATATTTTTTTAATATTCTTCCTGTACGGATCGTTTTAGGAATTCTATTGAAACAAAGATATAAATAATAAAAGGACCTTAAAAACAATATTCAAAAATATTACTTTAAATAACCTCTTATTATTAAAATTAATTTCATCTTTCTTAAAGCAAGTAAATTTATATGAGAAATAATTTTACAAAACATATTACATGAAAATATTATATTTTAAAATACCGAAACTAAAATACCGGTATATACCGGTATTGATGGAAGCGGTATGTGAATACCGGTATTTTTAGAAAATAATAATTTCGGTAACGGTATCGGTTACGGTAACTCATTTTAAACGGTATTTATAACGGTATCGGTTTCCAACCTTGATTAAAAGCTTTAGAGTTGAGGACATAGAATACAACTAGAAGTTTATGTGAGAGGCGCTTCGAACAAAATTTAAAAAAAAAAAACTTACTCATTAATTTGTAATTTGTTGTTGCATGAATTAGGTTTTTGACAATTGAATAAGGGTTTTTTCTCTCACATAAACATCTAGTTATTAATCTATGTTAGAGGGTTTTAATTTTTATTAGTAGAACTTTTATTTATTTGTGGTTTTAAATTACTTCTGTAAAGATGTTTTAGGTAACCAAGTTCATTAATTAGTTTAAATTAAATTGATGCAGTTTTACTTTTTTTTAAGAAAAATTTGTGTTGAAAACTTATAAAAAGTTTGCCGCTATAACTATCAAAATGATTTTAAAAAAAATTATAATTCTAAAAATTTTACTATTTTCATAAATTATGCTCTCCTATCTACATTTTTGAACAGGCAGGAACTAGTTTAGTGTTAAATCAATCTTTATATATGTGGTTATTAAAAATATTTTTTAGGATTTGAAAAATCTCGCATAACTTTTTCTAGAACGATGTACTTAAATAAAATTTTGTTGAAAGGTGCAACTCTCAATCATATTGAGATTTCTTTATTATCCATTCTTGAACCTTATTTTTCAACAGAAATATGTAAAAAAAATTTAATAATAAAATTTTGAGGAAAAAGTGAAAGAATAAAATAACTTTTTGTTAATAAAACAACAATTTTTCGTAATCATTTAAAGTCTTGATTTTGATCATTTTTCACGGCTAGACGAATTAAGATAATTCAAAAAAAATCAGCAAGTTATTTTGGAATGCATTGGAAATCTTAGGATATTTAAAAAATGTCACTACTATATTGCAGAAATTATTTGAGAAAAACCAAAAAAAAATGTCAAGGCAAAAAATCTAAATTTCCAAATTCAAGCGCAAATATCTTTTTAAACATAAGAGATATCATAATACATATCATGATATGTAGAAGTTATGATTTTTTGAACTCTTTCATACTCGTGGTGGTCAACTTTGATACCCTTTAGCTTATCTCGTATTATTACAGGGTGACCACAATATGATATTTTTTAAAACTTAGGTCCTTCTCTACAATTTTCCCATACATTTAAAGTCGATCCGTCCAGTGGTTTAGGAGGTACAGATTTATTAACAAAATTTTTGCGATCGGCCCAACAGTGCAACACTATTTGAATCAGGGATGTCAAGTGTTACACTTAAGTTGTATCAACTAGATCTTTAAATTGTACTTTTTTGATCTAATTATTCCGAAATGAATTATTTTCTATAAATAAAATATTATAAAAAATACAATTTACAATGGAAAACTTATTATTATTATAAATTATATATGATGTTGTATATTGTATATCATGAAATTTTAGTAACAATTTATAATTTCTTCGAACAAGTGCAATTGATTAAAATCTTATAATAATTTAAATTGTACCAAATTGGTCATTGCTCTACCATTATATTTTTCATGTTCGAATTGTATCAAAAAAAAGTACAATTGTATTATATAAAAATTGGATTTTTTTGTTAACGTTCATAGGCAATTGCATACAAAATTTAAATGTATATACGTTAGAAATTAATGTTTATAATTATACATATATAACAATATAAGAACTACAAGAAATGAAAAAAATAAAAAAAAATTAAATTCAAATTATTTTTTAATTTATAATCTTATAAACAACGAATACAAAGAATGAAAGGCTTGTCAAAAATCCTAACTCTGTTGTCAAAAAACCTGACTTTAAGATTGTGTTAGTCAAATTTTATTTAAATGCATTAGTGCTTAAACCACTTTCACCACACATCTTAATATAAGGCGTAGAATACAACTAGAAGTTTATGTGATTCGAACTAAATTTTCAAAAAAAATTGCTAATTTTTTTCAAAACACAAAAACAAAATATGTGTGACTACATGTATTTTGTTGTTGTATGAATTAGGTTTTTGACAATTGAATCAGTTTTTTTTTTCTCTCATATAAATATCTACTTATTAATCTATGGTATAAGGAACTAGTAAAGAAGCTTTCTCATTTGGTACCAAATATATATAGCGCTAAGAATATACCAATTGAGAGAGTTTCTTTAATAGTTCCTTACCTAGTGTCTACATTAGGCAAATTTTTATCAAAACAAACGTCAAAATCAGTGAGAATATATACAAGGTAACTTTAGTTAAACAGCTGATTATTATTTTGGTTGTTACAGTTACTAAACTGCATATATAAATAATACTAATGACTATGCCATATTGTTGTTTTTGTGCAGCTGTTGCCACCTTCCACAAATTCGCGTTAAGTTTGATTTTTGTTTTGATAAAAAATTGTCTAATGTAGACACTATGTTTGGTACCAATTGAGAGAGTTTCTTTAATAGTTCCTTATACTATGCTCACATGTGTGTTGAATTGTCACAGATTTTGTATGTGAGGAGAGAGAAATGTTGTTGTGTAGGAAATTGAGCCAATTTCTTTTCTTCGTATTCTTTGTTTAAAAAGAAAAACGTATAGTGCAGTTTGCAAATAAATAAGTTAACACCACAAAAGTTTTCACTCTGTTAACAAAAAAAACTTTCCCACAAAAGCAAAATAAAAGATATTCTATTCTTTTTTTAGAGATTTTGAAAAGTAAATCTCTAACTAATATAAAGTACTCATAAATAGGGTTAATATTGTTTTTTGCTAACAGTCAACGTTAGCACTCAGCCGGAGCAACAAAACATAACTAATATGTAGTTCATCGTGAAACCATTTAACAAGGTGTAAATGCAACAATAGTGTAATAATAGCATTATTTTTTTTCGTCTTAAATGAGTCTGAAACGTCATACAAAAGAAACAAAGCACGTGCCAATTGTAAAGAATGATTGTTGAAATTGAAAAATAATAAAAATAATTTGTAAGAAATTTGTTTTCAATACTTTTATAAATTAAAATAAAATATTTCTATACAGCACTTTTTTCTTCATAAAAATACAACATTTTACTACCGAAAAAAATTACCTTTGCTTGAAAACAAACCAATCGTAAAAAATATTTTGACATTTTAGTCATACAAAAAAATTAACCAAAAACATAATCAGCTGAGTTTATAATGACACCTTGTACTGGTTACGCCATAATTTAGTTAATCTTTAATAAACTTTCTAGTTGTTTAACAAGCTTTGTTATAGTTTTTTTAACATTTTTTAAGATGAATCAGCGACAATATGTAACAGAAGAAAATTATAAATTTATTGTTTATAACTTGCTAGTTTTTCTACTTATATTATTAAAAGAAATTTAATCTTTACTTCCTACAATTAAAATTTAAATAATTTTAATAATTTTACAAATTATTTTTTCCAATCTGCTTAGACAATTTTAAAAGTAATAAAAAAAATGTTCAAACTAATAAGCAATACTTTTAAATTAAAAGTTTTAATAAAAAATATTAAAATTTTTATTTTTGATACAGAAATATTTCTCTCATTCATGTAGGCATTTATTGGGTTAATTAAATTACCTTTATTAACAGCTACATACATATACATTTCATTGTTGCACTTTTTTTTATTAATTATTTGATTTTGTTTACAAACGCTTTAAACAAAAACATTGTATTATTTAAACAAAATTTTTCTTTTTTCACATTTAAACACAATAATCCTAAAAAAAGCAAATATTATTTGTATATTAAAATATTTACCAAATGGGTATCACCCGGGCTCCCCCGGATTCCAAATATTTAACATACGTGGTAGCAATGTAACTATTATAGATATTTCCGTTATTTGTTCGTAACTTGTTGGAAATATCTATGCATAAAATGCCAATTATAGGTGTAAAATTAGTGTTATTATTGTGAGAAAAACTTGACATTTATTCTTTTTTATTAAAGAAATTGTTTACGGATAACGTAATTAAAATAAAATAAAGAAAATATTGCGTAATAGGTATATTTTTATTGTTTTTAATTTTCTTTTTTTAGGCTGTTTATTGTTTGTTTACTTGCGTAAGACTGAAAATAAAAACAAATGCAATTCGATAAATTTTCAATAATGAAAAAGATAAAGAAAAGCATTGCCTACTTTTAGAGGCTGGCAAGAAAAGATTTAAAGGAAATTGTGCAATATTATTAACAAATTTGCAGAGCAAAACAAATTAAGAGTGACATTAAAAACTTTAAACAATTAAAAATTAAACAATGATAAAAGTTTTATATTATTTTATATCTTATGGCCGTATATTTTATTTATTTATAACAATTTCTAATCTTTAATTTTGGTTAACAAGCTAATACGTTAAAAATATATTACTTTCGTACATATACAGTAAATTTATAATAATAACATTATTATAAAAACAAGTTACAGCGATGTATTCGGCTGTGCCGAATCTTTTATACCCTTTACCACTTTACCAGCAAATAAAAAGAAATAGTATGCCCTAATATTTTGATATTTATATGTACTTAAAAAAATAATAATACATTTGTACCACAACGCTTGCTTAAAAAACCCAGCAACAACTTATAAGCATTCATATATTTATATATTTGTGTATGTATTTACAAACAAACTGACTGAAAATACAAAAAACAACAATGACGACAAAAATGATTATAATACTGCTGTTGTCAACTGAACTACTTGCTTATATAAAAACAACAATACATTAATAGTCATTGCAATGCTTCATATAAATTTTGTGTTTATATACAAACGAAAACCGCTGCTTGTTTATACAAAAAATGGCTACTATATTTATATACATATGTTTTCATGTATATACATGCTTTGCAAAAAACAACAACACTGAAGCATTGCAATGCTTCTACTTCTAACTAAAAAACGCCTAAACATACATAAAAAATTGATTGTCTGTATATACAAATAACAACTTAGAGATACAAGCCGACCGGTACGCCGCCGATCGATTGTCTACTTTATCAGCCGCCGCCAATTTTGTTGGCTCAAACCCACTTAAAATTAGTCGGCGAAATTTTTAAATTTTCATTGAAATTCAATGCAAAATGTGGTTAACGCACTATTGCAACAACTACTGCTTGCTTATACAAAAAAACAACACACTGAAAGTCATTGTAATATTATTTATATATGTTTGTGTGTGTATATTTTTTATTTTTATTTTATTTTAGAAACCGAAATTTTATAAAAATATAATCCGTACCTTAAATGCGTTTGTATTTATTGGACCAATTTATTCCATAAAAATTATATATATGGCAGTTATCGGTGCGCTTCATAAACGAACGTCCATTTCAACCGACGGTCATCGTCCCATCGACAAAGATCATTAATTAGTTAAATAATATTTCATAAGCTTGTTTTTGAAATTAATTGAGAAAGTAAAATATCTAAAAGAATTCCAATTTGTCCACGAATTAAAAAAAAAAAAAAAACTTTTATTAATTGAACTGAAAAATATATCTGTTTATCTATTAACTCAATCTAAATAAAGTAATGATCATTAATTAAATAATATGCTATAAATTTGTTTCTTCCAATATTAATTGAGAATCAAATAGACTTTCAAATAACACACGACTTTTTGTTCAAAAAATTCAAAAAGGCGAAATCGACTTTTTGGTTTGAAGATTGTCGAGAAATCGACTTTATTGTTGCAAGATAGTTGAGAAGTCGAATAAAGTCGAAAAGCCGAAAAAAGTCGACAAAATTTACTTTATTTAAAAGGAACAGTTTCTTAGCAGTTTTTATTTGACGACATCATTTTAACTGTTGGAAATAATATCGCAGAAACATATTTTTGTGTGTAACCAGCACTTTCATTGCATAGATTGTCTGGTAATTAATTAGTAGCGTTGTATATACATATTTTTTCTTTTTTTTAAGATAAATATAAATAAATAAAACAAAAAATAATCAAAAGAGGTAAAAAATCTCGAAAATATCGTATAAGTCAAAAATAGTCAGAAAAAGTCGACTATTTATAAAGTCTAAACAACCGAAAAATCGACTATTTAAAAATCAAAAAGCCGAGAAGTAAAAAAATCGATTATTTAAGAAGTCGAACAGTCGACTTTTTCTTCCTACTATAAAACTCTATTCCAAATTTTTTTTGGAATTTCGTACTAATTTTACTTAAAATTAGGTTTATCAATCTCCTTACAATTCACTTTTAATATCATTAGCAGAAATGAAGCGACTAATATGAAATTTTATAAATGCGGAAAAAGTTTTAATAAAAACGTTGTTTCCTCTTTAAACCTTCTAGGATCAACAAGGCATATTTGTTTAAATAACAAGCAAAATAGCAAGGCGAATCTAATAATATTAATATTAGCTCAGTTGCAGTACTTGTCAAATTTATAGGTATTAATCAAAATTAGTCACAAATTGTCAGAAAAACAACAAAATGCTAATAAATTCTAAATACGGAAACGGTTTCTTGTAAATTCTTACTAAAACTTGCAAGTCTGACGAGTACTGGAAAAGAGCTATTATTAGCTTTGTCTTGGAATATAGTAAACATTTGTTTTATTTACAATTTCTTACTAGTGTTTTTTACTTAAAACAAATCAGAAATACAGTTCAAAATATTAGCTGTGTTTTCAATACTTCGAATGAAATGTATCGCTCCTAAATATTATCTTAGACACATAATTTTTATTACCATTTCAAGTAAAATTGAAATTATAATACCATCTCAAATTTTGTTGAAAATTTGGGACAATTTTTCGTTTTTTAATTCGTAGAATTTTAAAATTGAAAATCTGATAATTAGTTAACCAATTCCCAAACCATAAATTTCTTAGAGTTGGTAACATTTTTATTCCTACTTATTTTTTAAGCAGCTATTATGAAATTTATACCTACTTAAAATTCATACTAAAAATTTATAAAAATTTCGAAAAAACACAGCTATTATTTAAATATTTTTTAATAAATAATTCAAAATATTTATTTTATAAAGAAATCTTATACAGAAACTATTTTAAAGCAAAAATTAAGCTAATCTCATCCAGATACTATTTTAAATAAAATAACTTTAAACTTAAATCTTTAATTTAAAAAAAAAGGAATCAAAATAAATGCAATTTACAGATCATTTGACTTTCACTATTTTACCATCATATTTAACTTGTTTAAATCATAACCAAAATCTATATATACCCAAAGCACTAATTAAGCTTAAGAAAATACTTAAACTATTTAATTTCATAAGACTTTTAGCTGAACTACGTTCAGTTTCGAATAAATATTGTTGTTCGAAAGATGAACCTATTGAACCTGTATAGACAGGAGAAAAATTATAAATTAAATTTTGTACTTCTTCGGTTTTATTTTTGAATTGTTGACGATTACGTCTAGCTTCGTTTACCAGGAAATTGGCAAAATATTGAGAGGTTTGTATGGCACGTGAGGTATGTGTTATATTTCGATTTTGTATGAATTCATAGATATTTTTCTCGGGATGAAATTGTGTACCATAAAACGGATATCTGGAAATAAATAAAGAGAAATATGCATAAAAAATTAACTTAGTTACTAAAATCTGCTTGATGTTACGCTTAAAAAACAAGATTATTAAACGTGTAATGACCTAATCTTACAGTAAAATATTTTCTTTTTAATAGTTATATACATTTTCTAATACCATATTAAATTATTTAATGACTTGTAGTCTATTGCAAAATAATTGTTTTGGTCATCAAACATATTATCAATTATATTGGAAATACTTACTTTTTATGCTCAATGGTTGATATAAATTCAATGCCGTCCCAATCATGATTTAAACTCATGACATCCCACAATTCATTCAATTTCATATTTGCAAATGTCTATAAAGAAAAATAATAAAAATTGATAAACAAAAGTACTTAAAAAACAAATATAAAATAGAAAAGATTTATATTAGTTTGATAAAATATTATCAAGTATCAAGAAAGCACTTATAAAAAACAATGCTATCTGTCATATGAAATCTTAAAATTATGAGCACACATTTATATATATGTAGATAAATCTACTTAACATCTTTGTCATGATAAAAAAAAAAAAAACCATATAGTATTCGTAACTGAAATTGAGAATAAGAACTTATTTTAATGAAATTTTTTATTAAAATTAAATTCAATAAGTTTTCAATCATATTTGAAATTTAAAATGTTTTTATATTTAATTTCAAGTTAGATTCCAGCAATATGTTCCAAAGTTTGAATTTTTTTAGTTTTGTGTGCTTATTGGGACTACATAATTTTATAAGTATAAAATAACTTCATACGCCTTCAAAATTGTTCATTCCTTCCAATAGTGATAACTTTGTTTCAACTTTTTTTTAATTATAATCCATAACTCACCTCTTCTGTAAAGCAATACAAATGGAAATTTGCTGTCACCGGATAATTTCTTAATATATTAATAATATTCTCACTAGCATTGCGGAAAAGTCGGGATTTTTGAAAATCTAGAAAAAAAAACAAACCAAGTAAATTTAATTTTATCTCCTTATTTTATGCAAATTTACTTTCTTTAAACTCCAATGGCAAAGCTTGAGCCGACGAAGAACAATAAGTTCTAGGTTCAGTGGAATTGGCCGAAAGATAAACCAATAATTCAAAACCTAAACAAGTACCCCAAACAGGAAAATAAGTGCCATTATCGTTTATTTCCATAGCCAGTTCATAAATATGGCGACCAGCATCAGCATAGCCATGGGATTGATTAAAATAGGTAGCACCTCCTGGTAAAAGAACTCTATGAAAAGATTATCAAATGAAATTATTATTCATGATGAAAGTTCAAGAATAAACCAAACTTACCCATTTATTTTGGACAATATATCTTTATAATATTCACGTTCTTTGCCTATCCTATAAAAAATGGAATCATTAGTATTTCTATTAGGAATAAATTTGTTAACTTGTACAATATCAAGTTTTTAATTAAATTAAATACTATAATTTATATGTGTAATGAATTTAGTGTTAAACTAAAGTAAATTTGTATATTATAAATTTGTAATGTTCGAAACGTTCAAATGTCTTGATAACAATATTGATTTAATTATTTACTTTTTTGTATTTTTTCTAATTATAGCAAATATTTTATAATGCTGGCAGGGTATTTCGTAAAATTATGTTATATGAAATATATGCAAGAAATAACGAAATAGTATTAAATTTAACTAAAATCTTCAACTTTTTATTGTTCGAAACCTCATAGCTCCACTCACCAAAATTAGCAATGGTATATTTGTTTGTAATTACGTTTGTAATAAAATATTTGTATCTATAAGTTATGGTTTTATTTATAGTGTAGTCGAAATAACGTCCGCCTGTTTGTCTGAATGTTGAAATAAACTTTTCAAAGGTCCGAAATAACTGTGCAACTTTTTTTTACAAAAAATATTATTAAAAAAAATTAAATTTTCAAAACACCAATTCTCAAAAAACAAAAATTAAAATTTTCAAAAATGGTACCAATTTTTAATTTAAAAAAAAAATTAGATTTGAAGAAGCACAAATTTGAAAAAAGTACCAATTCTTATAAAAGTACATTTTCAAGTAAAGAAATACCAATTTTTCAAAAAACAAAGTAGCAAATTTCAAATAAAATATTAATAAATAAAAAAGTGTAAATTTAAAAATGATAATTTTCAAAAGGTACCAATTTACAAAAAAAAAGGAATAAACATCGGAAAACTACATACAATTTCGAAAGTTAGAAAGTCATACAATACCCTATATTACTATATATACTGTATATATATATTAATGATAATCTAGAGAGGGAACTTAGTGGAAATCATTTGAAATTATAAACACAGAATAATTTGAAGATAAATAAACATTGGTGTCTATTCTTAAAAACGCGTCGAAGAAGTGAAAATTTCCATTAAAACAAAAACAAAGTTTAAAAAATTGTTTTTGTTTACCGTACATTTCTAAAATGGAATTTACCGTTTTTAAAAGAAAGAGAAAAGCGTTAAAGTTCTCATGTTTATTACATTTTAAAAATATATGGTAAACAAAAACAAATTTTTTAAACTTTGTTTTTGTTTTAATGGAAAATTTCACTTCTTCGACGCGTTTTCAAGAATAGACACCATTATTTTCACCAAATTTTATATCGCTCTATCTATTAAATGTGATTTAAACACTTTTAATTTATTTTCTCATCAGTTGCATGGTCAATTATGGAACAATCGTCCTGAAATTTGATATTGTAATTAACACTATGACTTATTTGTAAATTATGTAATTATGTAAAAAATGTTTTTGAGAAAAAATGTAAGACTAATTTAATGAATCGCTTAACAAAAAATGAGACGAAGATCAAGAATATATAAGATTCGTTACAGCACTCTTGTTTAATCTTAAGTTATATAAAATTAACATTTTGAAAAAAGTCCGCTTTTTAATTTCTCATTATTAGAAATAACACTATTTTTTGTTTCACAATTTTATTCAAATTTAGCAATTATTTTATTTTTACGTAAATTACATAAAATATAACTCGAAGTGCAGGAACGGATCAAGACCCCTTAGCATGGTATTACCCAGCAAAAACTTTGCTTTCCTGGTAAGCTAGCAGGTATAATTGGAAACAAAAATAAACTACTTATTTTTTGCCTTAATAACTAGTTATTTTTGTTCGACTTGTCCACAAATTCCTGTAGTTATTTTTTTGACTCTAGGGGTACTCAAAAATATGTACCTAAACGAAAACAAAAATAAAAAAAAAACAAAAAAATTTTGCTGTCAATGAGACTCGAACTTGGACACACACTAACCATTCGTTTTTACTGACTAACGTCTTACTCAGTACACCATCTCGCACATAGGATCCTAAGCGACAAAAACTCTATGTAGTTTAAAATATCTTTTTAGACATTTTGTTATAAAAAACTAACAGCTTCAGAATGGGGTTGAACCAACAAGCTTCTGGTTGTTAATACGACGCTCTAGCCAACTCATCCACGTGATTGCAGTATTACTGTGCTATTATGCTACTGAGTACTTATTAATATAATACAGAGTAGCAAATAATAATGACACCTCATTACCAAGAAACTACTTTAATAAGTAGTTGTTATTACCGAAAACCAAAAAGTTTTTGCTGGGTAGATTTCTGTAATAAAGTTTTAATAAAAACTTAAAAGTAAATGATAATGTTGTGACTGTTAATTCATAAAATGTTATGCTCTGCTAAAGATAGCTGATTTTATTTTGAATTTTCAAACTTAAAATTTATAAAACTTAATTTTTTTCAATAACAACAAGCATTTTATTAAAATAATCCGATTTATAGAGAAAAATTTTATTTTATTTGACGGTCACACTTGGCAAATATTTGGCCACAAATGCGTAGTGACTTATTTTAGAAAATTTTGTTTGACATTGCCAGTGATTTGTAGGAGTAAACAGCATCAAGTAAAAAAATTTGTAATATCAGCTATGTAAAATAAAAGATGATTTCCTAATTAAAAAATATATAGACAATTATCAAAATTTTTTGATTTGAGGACTTCAACAAAAAAAAAAAAAAAAAAAGAAATTATTTTTTTAATGGCGCATTAAAACTCATTTATATAAATAAAAACAGGCTCGAAAGCATGTGCAATCAGTTCTCGTTATTCATTTCGTGCAGGGGGCGCGAAAGTTATGGCGGTTTTAAGTTGAACATATGAACATTTTTACAAACTAGAAGTTTATGTATAATTATGTTAAAAATAACACACAATATTAATGATATTTTCATTGTTTGATAGTATTAGTGCGGCATATTTTAGGGTTTGCTAGTAAAATTTTAAAAATTTTCTTTGTAATAAAAATCGCGAATCTTAAAAATTTTGCGAAAAATGAAGATCGAATCTAAGTTATTTATATATAATACGAAAATGTGTTTTATTAGAGTTTATTATAAAGAAATGCTATTTAATATTGTGATCTTTTAACCCAAGAAAACTTTTTTTTTTTTTTTTTGGTCTATAAAATTTGTAGCTTTAAAAAATTTTTGATGCGCCTCTACATTTACGTTAAGCGTTACAAACATCATCTAATTATGCCAATTATAGATAATTTGGTGCTGTCCACACGATGTACCTTAGCAAAATGTGTTTTGAAAAAAGTGTCTCGTTTTCCACTATTAACGATATCTGGCTTAAATTTATGGTCCGATTAATTATATTTATTGCCGTTCTTAATCTATATATGTAAGATTTTTATTAAATTTATTTTTAATACTCCTCCGATTTTGTTATATAAATTAACACAATTAATTAACACAATTAATTAACACAATAATCCATGTTATTCTGTATGAAACTGTAAATGCGCCTCGCGAAAAACTGGCTTTTTGAAAATTTTTCGCTTTTGTTTTCCAAACTTTGAGACTATTTACAGCTTTGCCTATTTCGGGTACATCAACGAGATATATCACAAAATATGCACAATTGTAGGAAGTATCAATCCTCGTTTCAAAATTTGTTTTTAAAATTAAAAAATTTTGTCATCAAAACTCAACTATCCTGTATTTAACTGTTGAAAGTCTGCATAGTAACAAAGATGGAGAACATTTCTCCACTAAGTCCGATTAGTTTATATAAAATCGAGTGGGATCAAAAAGTATAAATGCGCTAACAAAAAGTATAGAAGAATGAGAAAAAGTTAAATAATTTTCAGCCCCTTTTTTATTATTTTGAACTTTGAACAAAAATAATTAACACAAAATAAAACCTATGGTGCTAAAACTTTGATTTTATTAGTTTCAAGCCTTGTGAGTTCAAATATGTAACCCATTTGTTTAAAATGGTATTATCACAAAACTTATTAAGGATTAAAGCCAATTTCAGCTAAGTTAAAAATTTTTTATAATGGCCCATATATATTTTCCTGACTATAGCTTTAAAAACGTTATTTTAAAGCATACATTAAAACGCAAAGTTTATAAAAACACTTTTTTTTGTGCTAAAAAGTTTCCTGATTCATTAATCAATTATTTTATAACCTTAATACACGGATATAAAATAATTTTTTGTCTATTATTTATTAGAATCATTACATTAGTTGTAGAGGTTGCGTAAAAGAACAAGTCATTCATTACATTTTTTTTTTGTAAAGCACTAAAAAAAATCCATTTGAAACTAAAAATTTGATATCACATTTAAAAAAAAATTCAAGTTTACTCACCATATCGGTACAACTCGACCACCAGCACCTTCAATATATTTTACATATGAGGCTGCTATATAGCTGGTATAACTGTTATTTGGATATTTTCTTAAAATAAATTGTGATACTTCCTGAGTGAGTACCCCCACGATTGGTGTTGGATTTTCATTGTCCGTATTGACTAAAGGATTATCATTTACATCGATATAATTAGGCTTACCAGCAGCTACTACGCTGCTGTATACAAGAAAAGCAGCAATTAATATAAAATATTTTGTCTGCATAGCGATCGTTTTGTGTCTATGTGTAACTAGGTAAAAATCCAAACAAGTACTGATTGCTAAAATAATAAAACACTACATTTACTTAATGTTAAATAAATAACAATATTGTTGTTTTTATTTTATTATAACTTTGCAAGAGTTTTAATGGAAATAAAATTCTCATATGGCTTTAGATGGTAAAAAAAAACACTCAGAGTATGTGATCAGTACGTTGTTAGTATCTTTATTAATGAATTTTAAATGTCTTTATCATAACGGCATATTTCATTTAAATTTTAAATCTTTTTGATTTTTTGTTAATTTTTTATTAAAGTAAAAAAATCAAACAAAACCATTTTTTAGCGAATAAAGATCAGTGTTGCCAGTTTAGCCTTTTTAAGGCTAAATCTAGCCTTTTTATTTTTCTTTGAACCTCAAAATTTTCGTTTTAGCTTTTAGCCTTTTTTCTAGCCTTTATTGATTCCTGAAATTGCCTAAAAAAGGCGAAAATCTTAGTACTTCGATAAAAATAATTTTATACTTGCTATTACATACCATTTTCATTTTGGCAGCATCATTCATTTAAGCATTTTTGCGTATTTATTCGCAAAAAAAATCTAGATTATTTATATTTTACAAAATTTTTCGCCTGAGGCGCTTCATTCTCCAAATCAAAGATAACAACAAAAATTTATTGACTTACTAAATCAATTACTATAATTGTTTTTTAATAAACTACAGTAATCATAGAAGCTATTTATGAAAAAATTCTTATAAAACGAAAAATTACCCAAAAATCTTGAAGTGTTTCATCAAAAAAGAATTATAGTTCAAAAATGACTTCAAAATCACTTCAAAACATTGGATAATTTTTCATATGAAATATGTATAACCCAAAATTTGTATGGGAATTTTTTGAGCGATTTTTCATTGGATCATTTTGCTGGCAGCCGTTCTTATTTTATTAATAAACAATATCTTTAAAAAATTAAAAGTTATTAAAAAGCAGAAAAAATAAGTTTTCAAAATTAAAAAAAATTAAACTTTTTTTTGGCATTTAGCCTTTTTTGACCTTTTTAATGTTTAATTTAGCCTCTTTTGTTCCCACATCCTGGCAACACTGCTAAAGATATATAGCAAATTTTACCCGAGATGAATGTAATGAACTATGTAGTATACTATATATAGCCTTTATTTACATTTGGTTCATATTTTTACAGAGTAAAAAAGTTTAAAGAGTTTTGTTAAGCCATTTAAAAAATAATCTGCATCATTTTTGTCCGGGCGGAAAACAGTTTAGTTCTAAATCGATATGCATACATGGGGTTATTAAAACGATTTTTTAAATTTGAAAAATTTCACTTTACTTTTTTCTAGAACAATGAACATAAAATTTTATTTAAGTGTGTAGATTTAAAAATTCCCAATTTTCGACCAATTTTCGTCTTTTAAACCTTAATTTAAAATGTCACTATTAACTATTGTCTTATCTTTTAAAATACATAAAAATAAAAAGAAATAAAGAAATTTAACTCCATTCTTGTCAAAAAAAATATATGTGACTATATGTATTTTGTTGTTGCATGAATTAGGTTTTTGACAATTGAATAAGGTTTGTATCTCACATAAACTTCTAGTCGTATTCTATGTACTTAACCCTCTAACGGTCAAGGCTGAATCGGAGCATCTTTTTATTTTTATTATTGTTTTTTTTTTTATAATTTATATTTAAAGTTATTTTCATATTCTAATCATTGCGTTAATTAGTAGACACAATAAACTAAATGATAGAACAATAGAACTTAAATTCTCCAAAAATTGTACACTAATTATATTTTAATCTGAAAATTAATTATTAAGTATTCTTTTCCCATTTTCGCACCTTCTTATGATAAAAGTATCATTTGTTATGAAGTGTTTTCTAGATTTTTTATACATACATACATATTTTATACATACATACTGATACATTTCCCATAAAAT
The DNA here is from genome assembly GCA_932274085.1 of Protocalliphora azurea. Taxonomy (NCBI): domain Eukaryota; kingdom Metazoa; phylum Arthropoda; class Insecta; order Diptera; family Calliphoridae; genus Protocalliphora; species Protocalliphora azurea. The sequence goes on along the minus strand of OW026522.1, from coordinate 134,971,360 downwards.
CTGTGATATGGAATTCATGATCAGGATGTTGTAAAAAGTCCGCAAGTATGTAATTTTAATCACCCTTTAGACAGTATTCATATTGAGTGCATTTGAATAGCTGTTCCCCTAAAAAAAATTTTAGTATACACCAGAAATGAAAAAAAAAAATATAAAAATGGGTTAAAAGGAACCATTAGACGTTCAAATATATCTATCGATAAGTTTGACGAAATTTGTTTTAAAATACACTCAAATATGTCCGAATATTTTATGTTACTTACACATTTATTTTCTTAATTTTCGCAAAATTTCTTGTAGAAATTAATCATTTTTTCCAATTACTTTTATAAATACATAAACTATAGTGTCTATTGGAAAAAATAATCTTAAAATATTTTGACCCAATAAGCATACAAATTTAAAAAATTTAAGCCTTGTAAAATTTTGCTGGAATTCAACATGAATTCAAATGTAAAAATATTTTAAACAGGAAATATGATTGAAAAAATTAAAAATTTTCAAGTAAAATAAATTTGACTTGAATGTAAATTTCTTTTTTTACTGGAGAACGCTATTGAATTAAAGTGTAATATAAGCTTAATTCAATGCTTGGCACTGGAATCAAGGCTTGAAATGCATTTGGTTTCAACTTCAATTTCAGCAAAAATGCTTCTTGGGGATTTTTTTAATCGTATTACTTATACATAGACTGTACGATTTGTCGTCAAAAAAAAAAAAAAAAAAAAAAAAAATATATATATATATATATATATATATATATATATATATATATATATATATCTATTTTTAAACGGTCGTACGTATATCTTATTCAATTCATTATTACCAGGGTTCTCCAAATCGATTTTTAAATCTTCGAATAATCGACTTTTTGTTGAAAAATGTCAAAAAGTAAAAACTGACTTTTTGGTTCGAGAATTGTATATAGTCGAAAAGTAAAAAAAAAAAATACTTTATTTAAAGGGAGTAGATTCTTAGCAGTTTTTATTTCAACAACATCATCTATTGGAAATACTATCACAAAAAGTATATCTATGTTTAACCAACATTTTCATTGCAGAGATTATCTGATAGTTTATCAACATATTTATATTTCTCAAGTCTTATAAGACAAATAATAGAAATCGAAAGGCCAGAAAAAGTCTAAATTCGACTATTCCAAAAATTGAAAAAAGGCGAAAAATCGACTATTCAAAAATGGAGAAAGTCGAAAAATCAATTATTTAAAAAAGTCGACTTTTTGTTCCAACTATAGAACACTAACTATTATACTATCAAAAATTTGTATCATCAGACAAATCTTCAGATAAAGTTGATCGTTTATTTTTTATAAATGTCTATTCAAGATCTTTCAATTTATACTTTAATCTTTGCAGTCGAATAAATAGAATAGAAAATAAAAGTAAGGGGAAATCAATAGAAACTCATTTTCAAAAGAGTACCAATTTACAAAATAAAAAAAAAGAACGAAAGCAAATTTTCAAAAAAGAAAGTTTTAAAAAAAATATACCAACAATTTGAAGAACGGAACATTTTTCTTGAAAAAAAAATTAGTAATTAAAAAAATACAATAATTTTTAATAGTACCAATTTTTTTCTAAAAAGGGTATCAAAAAAATAAAAGTTAATAATAAATATTAAAAAAAGTCAAAAAATGTACTAAATTTAAAAAAAAAGTAATTTAAAAAAAAGATATATATTTTATTAAAAAAAAAAAAAATACCAATTTTAAAACAGGTCGTACCTAATACAAAAAATTATGTACATATGATTAAAAAAAGCTTCAATAGGCATATGCCTATTCGATTTAAGATATTTTGTTAAAAGTCAACAGATGTAAGGTGTAATGGATTAGTTTCACCACTGCCGAATATTTATATCAATTTAAATTCTTATAAATCAAAAAAAAAAAAATCACAGAAAGTCTAACCAATAAAATATATACTAGATTTTAATTTAATGGTATAAAAGTGATGAATGATATTTTTCTCTTTTCTGTACTTTATACTTATTTTCGAAGTGCTTACCTGAACACAAACAAAAAAAATCGCTTAACAAAAACAAACACACACAGATAAACACTTATTTACAACAAAATGCATACAAACCAATTTTTGTTATTTAACAAAATCAAAGACGGATAACTCTTGTTAGTTTTAAAATAAGTATTTCATATTTAAACACAATGAATTTACGAGTTTTACAAAAAATCCCCTCTTTAATTTGAATAATTAAGAAAAATAGCAAAACACTTACACGTGTGAGTAAAAAACGTTTAAAAAAAATGAGAATTTCGTAGCGAATTATGAAATAAAAGTAGAGATAATTCTTGGCAGATTGATTATCAATAACAAAAACAGCTGACTGGATTATGACATTTATAATATCTTGATGATGTTTATGTTTGTTCCATATTACTGTTGGAAAATGTAATAAAAATACGTTAAATTTAAAAAAATCCGGCCCAGCCAATTTTTAATAAAATACGTATGAATCTCCTGAAAGTGTATATTTAATATAGAGTTTTTTTAACCAAGTTAAAAAAAATATATTTTATTTTCGTTTTCTTTTTTTATATATATATACTATATATTTGTGTATTCAACTGCCCATTAACATTTGTAATTTATTTTTAATCGTATTTTGTATACTTATTAAATATTTCATTTCCACCATTATGGATGTAGCATTTTCTAAACTATTTTCTCCGAATGCTTTACTTAGGAGCTCCACTTTTTCATTTAGTTCTTGTGTTAAACGTTCATTGATGACATTTAATTCATTTTTAGTAGTAGCTACCTCAACTTCTTCATTGCGTTCCATCATTTCCATCAGAAACTCTTTATTAAGAACACTATTATCTTTAGGTATTTGTAAGCCTTTCAACTTTAATAAATACTGACCACGTTCTATGGGTGTTGACAAGGTTTTATAAGCTTTATTAATAAGTGAACTCCAATCACCAGAATTTGATTGCTCACGAGACGTTCTAAAATAAAGATATAATTCTAACAATAAAAACAAAAATTAAGAACATGTATAGACTTACCTATTGCTAAATTTATCTGGATGCACCACCGTCTGCAATTGTCTAAAACGTTTAGTTAAGGCTTGAGTTTCCAAATCAAATTTTTGAGGGAAATCCAATAAATCAAAATAATTCTGCAATATAGTTAATAAAATCTCTTTAAATTTTCTTATTAAATTAAAAATGTTTCACTACTTACTATATCTGTGTTAATATCTTGTAAATGACCACAATTTGGACAAATCATTACAGCCTCTCCATGTTTTTGTTCTGTTTTACAATTCCAACATTGTATAGTGTTTGTGGATGTTGGAGCATAGCTACGTTTTTGTTGATTGTTTAAGTTATTGAATATACTTTCCTTTGAAGTTTCCCATTCTAAGGCTAAACATGGCATTGATTGCACAGATCCCGTAGATAGTGACCTTTGGAGTTTAACATTATTTTCTTTATGATGTTTTAAGTAACCATAACTAAATCTAGCAAATCGTCTCATTTTGTAGGTATTTTGCTTATTAAATAAAATTAAAAAACACTGTCATAAGAATTTGTTATCTAATAAGAAAATGTAAAAAGTAAATAAAGATTGTATCAAAACAAAAAAGACAATCATTATAATTTGGCGATTATTTTTATGATATTGCCATATCTTTAGTAATTTTTTACAGTGTTGATAGTGACAGTTTATTAAATTAAGCGATTTTTATTAAAAATTGTAATAGGTTTGGCGCAAACCGTGACGCACAAACACCATCTATTTCCTTATGGAATGGATTGATTAAAAATGCAGGGTTTTGTTTTGAGGCAAACTAACTTGACGTCCATAAGAAATACACATGCTTGTGTGTTGAATATCAGTTTCAAACTTTGCGAAAATCAACTTATTGTTGGTTACCCAAAATGCAACTCTGTTTGCGAAAAGGTAAGAAAAACAAGGAGAAAGCAATAAAAGAAAAAAGCTAAAACGCGTTTGATTAAAATTGTTTATAAAAAATAAATTATTAGTAATTAAAATGGGTAAAAATATGAATTTAATTTATTTCTACTTAATAAAATACATACTTTTTATCTTTTCAGACCCTTTACAACTCTCCGAGGACATTACACAACTGAAGCGTCTAAGTAAGTATGCTCCAAGGTATCTGGCATACACTAATAATAATTTACTTATTCCTAACAGGAGAATTTTATGAAGATCAATTGAAATCGGTAGGAATTGAAATGTGTGAATTGGGAGATGATATTCATAACTTATTGGATGAAGCTGTTGAATTACAGCGTGTTACTAATTTGCAAGATATGCGACTGTCAAATCTAGAAACTTTCTATTATAAAAAGAAAAAGGAACATTTGGATAACAAAGCTATTATAGAACAGCTAAAATATGAACTTAAAAAGCAACAACAAGAATTGGAAAAAGAACAAAATGAATGCAGTTTATTGGAAAAGTAAGTTTTGTGTAGAAAATATTATTTTGTTTAAACATTTTTGTTTACTTTTAATTTTAGGTTTACCACATCAATTAATAAACGTTTAATTTCCGAGGCTCAAATGCAAAGTTCCAAACTGGATATTGAGGCCAGTATGAAGAATTTACAAGATCATTTGGTAGGTAAATTTGTATTTTTTTTTTTTTTTTTTTTTTTTTTTTTTTAAATATAGTAAGTCAGTAATATACATTTAGTGGTGAATATATATTTAGTGACTTCTAAAGATTTAATTTTTGAGGACTTAAAATATATGTTCAACATACTTTGTATCTATTACTATCTACAAATTCTGTAATTCCGTAAATTTTCTATTCGAAACTGTATTTAAAAATCTTGTCACTTTCAATTCTGATTTTTTCTGAAATTCTTAGGAAACAAGAAAACATGAAAAAATAACAAATTAAACTTTTTAGGATATATCCACATATTTGCTGAAATAAGGACATAAGTCAAAAGTCTTATTATTTCGATTTTATTTTGCATAGTAAATAAAGCCTTGTGTACGAGCTTTTTAGATTTCGCGGTAAAATCATTTTATCCTAATTACATGTATTACTTGCAACAACATATTATTTTAAACTGTCCTTTCGCGAGCTGGATCAAAATAAAACATCTTCCTTTGAGCTGAGAACATGATATCTTTAATTTTGGAGCCACCAATGTAATTTATTGCAAAATTTCAGATTTCTAAACAACCTTTTTTCATTAGAGGTTTTCTGGTCAATTTTATGTTTTATGGCTGCCTTCACTAAAGTTGAAAATTGTTACTCCATTCGTAATTCTCACTATATTCATTTGAGACCCTAAAAAGTATATGTCGATACATAGTATAATAAGAAAGTTGATTTACAGTTTTCTCATGTACTTACCGCACTAAGCAATCAAATTATTTTTGTATTCCTATGAAATACTTTTTACCGTTGTTCATAGCATTTCAACATTTTGTGTGATGGTTTTACAATACACTTTTGTAAATGTGCGGTCACTTTATAATCACTTTGTGATATCGTCTGTGCGCTGACGACAAGTCATGCATATGTATGTGTAAAGTTTTCATCAGATTGTCTATTTATTTAGCAATCAATTTTCTGGGTGATAAATCTGTTCTGAAGTCGTGAAAAGGATTCATATATAATTCTATGTGGCTTTCATACCAAAATTCATTTTTCTTCAGAGCACCGGCGATATGTATTTGTGCTTTAGGCCCTTATAGTTCGGAATTCGAAATAAAGATCAGTCAAGGTTCTAAGAATTTTAAGTGTTTTTCAGCTCCTATATCAGCTGTAAGCACTTTGTTTTTTTTTTAACAGATCTGTCAGAAATTTTCTTTTTATTCTTTGAATTCATCAAAACCGATGCTCTAATTAAGGAGGCATAAAATGTTTTAAAGCTCTTTAAACAATATTTTCAATATTCAAATTTTAAATAAACAAATAATTTATTTTTTTTACAGGACACCTTGGAAATACCAGATGACTTCAATATTGATGAGTTGATTAGAAAAGTAGAATTATTAAAAAATGAAAAATCTAAAGAAAAAAAAGATTTTTTTTAGCTTATTAACAATCAAATATTAAATATGTACTTTTAAATCCCTGCATGTTTTATTCCTATTTTGTTTTAATCTTGGCTGTCAAGGTTTTAAACTGTGCTAAAGTGTCAAACTTTCACTACTAAGAATATAAATTTTTGGTTTGTATCTAAGCTAAAAATTAAAATAAGCAGCTACAGCTAATTTCTGTTCGCCTGGCATTTTGCCAAAAATTTTAAATATAAATTACACCGAAATTTTTTCACGTGTTAAAAAAAAAAAACTAATTTAGGTAATCCGACTAACAAACACCATTTGCCCAAACATAAATAAAGTAATTTTTTTGAATATTTTCAATATTAATTACATCGTGTATTTTTTCTTGAAATTATGTATTTAAAAAATGACAAAATATATATATTTATATGAAATATTTATAATTTTCCTTAATAAAAAAAAAAAAAAAATGTTTATCAAACATCATCATAATCTAAAAAAAATAATAGAAAAATATAAAGAAAAAGTAAGGCGAAAATAAATGTTTGTTTTTTTTTTAGGGGGGAGAAAATACAATTAACAAGTAAAGTAATTGAAAGCAAAATATATAATAATAGTATTGAAAGCAAAAATAAAAAATATTTAGTTTTAGTCATTTGTTGTTATAATTTAATAATAGTTAACTTGAAGAAAGCGGTATATAATATATTTGAATATATTTTGTTGTTGTTTGTTGATAATTTGAAAATTGAGTTTTTTAGTTCCTAGTAATAGATTATTATTACTATAGAACTATCTACACACATCCGTATAGATATATTTTCTCAAGTTGATTTTTTGTTTTTCATATTTTTATGTATAAAAAGGAAATTCTCGTTTTAAGTTTTGTTGATTGATTGCTGAGTTAATTTTTTGTGTTGGTGTTGTTATTTTCCGACATGTTAATTTAACTTATTTTACTGGAAGCTTGTAAAACACGATAATTTTTTGTTTTTATATTTTTGTTGTTATTAATGTTGTATATAAACCTCTACCATATTTTAAAGTTCTTTTCATTTTTTAAGGGAATTTTTGTTGTGTTTTTTTCTTTTTATCATATTTGAACTTATTATTTGTTGTGGTTTTCTTTTATAATTTATCTTTTCGTATATTTTTGTTGTTGTTTGTTGTAGATGTTGTTGTTGTTTTAAAGGGCGGGTATGTGGCAGACAAACATTCAACTTTAGCTAAATGCGCATGAAAAATGCGTCTTTAGCGGCTGAATTCAGGCGCATCGTCTTGTGTAATGTCACCGTATTTCCAAATGGCTAAATGAGCATTTAAGGCAGCTTGTTGGGCAGCTTTGTATTGATCAATCAATTCTTTAAGTTTGCGTTCGCCACGTTTCTCAACCATCACTAAACCATCGGCCACCAATTGTTTACCAATATCGATATTGGTAGAGGGATCGTGGATAGTAGCAAGAGCAGGTCCGGTGCCAGACTTCAATTCAATATTAATTTGAACCTTACGGTTGAGTACATCCTCAGCGAAGGCACGCAAAGCTTCTTCTTTATCTTCGTTGTCCGAGGGCAGTTGAACCAAAGCAAGAGCATATTCAGTAGCAAATGGTTTCTCGCTTGTAAAACCAGCTGGTAAAGCTGCCAAACGGGTGAAGGGTACAACCTAAAATAAACAAAAATAAACATTTTTAAATAATGTTAAAAAATCTAAAAACTATTATTTGACACTTTTTTACTAGTGTTTTGTTTTGTAGGTCTTAATTCATCTTGAAACAGAAAGTACGATGACCCTCAAATATCGATCGCCTTCGAAGCTAAACAAAAACCGTTGTAAAAGTTTCCAATAAGCAACTTTAAAAAAATATTAAAGTTAAATTGTCCACTCTTAGCTTAGCTTTTGTCTGTAGCGCTTCTAGAAGCAGTCATAGTGATAATTGAGTTTAAGTTCATGACAAACTTTAGTCAAACATTAATGTTTCATTAATAGACTGAAAAAAGATATATTACTTGCTTTAGCAAACTTATGACTCATGCGTTTCTCTTTTAGCCGGAAACGGATCTAAGGAGCTTGCCATATAGTTAGGAGTTTAATTTTATGATCATATTTCATAAAACAAAGCTATTTAAGAAGGAATTCTTTTGTTTTTTCTGTTTCTCTAGCTTTGATTCAATAGAACATGAAAGTGAAAACAAATAAGAAATTTTATTTTTATTCTTACCTCCTTGTTACCATAGTCAATGTACAAAACGGTAGCATTGCCGTCTTGAACACGCTCAACCTTGGCGCGGTACCACTGATTGTCGGCAGAAAATTGAGCAGCGCACAAATCGCCACGTTTGGGAGTATATGCTCCAGCGATTGGTGGATTGGCCTGGAAATCTGCGTGCAATTTAGCCATTAAAGTATCCAATTTAGAACCGCTAGCACATGATTGAGCATAAAAGGTTAAGTTTTCGGTAATTTCAGTCACAATGACATCTTCCAAATTAACTTTACGTTCAACTGGTACCTTTTCTTCTTTCTCCTCAATAACGGGTTGTTCTTCAACAACTTGTTCAACATAGTTGGCCCAAATATTTTTCTTGGTAGCCTTGGCACGATCTTCGGCAGCCTTTAGTTGGCGGTAGTATTCGGATTTTTCGGCACTAAAATGAACTTCAGCAAGACCTTCTTCGACGAGAGCAACTGACAAGTTGACATTAGTGTCAGTCCACAACCAACCAATGACAGAGGTGCCGTTTTTATCGGTTGTATCAATGTGTACGGAAACATCACGTTGTAATACACGATCGCGGGTAAATGTCAAGGCTTCGTCACCGTAGGGTTCGCCTTCCTGAGCTGGTACACCATTCAAGGCTGGACGAGATGAACGAGGACAGGAGATACCGGCCAATAAGAAAGTTACCAAACAACTATCCTTAGGGATGAATAGACGAAGGCGGGAGCCACTGGCTACGAATTCAACAATACCCTCAGTACGCAAAGCACGCTGCCAGGAAGGTAAGTATTGTACCTTGATGCGGGAATGGTCGACAGTAAGATCGTTAACACGCATGGTGGCGTTATCCTTTTTGCCATTCATGCCCTTTTGACCCTTGATAGCTTGATTTTCAGCAGCAAATAACTGATCGTAGCAAGAAGAGCGTTGATCATCATCCTGGCGGTAACGCACAACAGATGCCAAACCCTTAGCTACCATGGCTTCAGCCACATTTTGGCCACCAATAAGTACAGTATAACAGTACTTTTCGGGGAAGTTATCACGGGCAGGTGAGACATAATCCAAAATGCATTGAACCTTCTTGTTAATCAATTTCTTTCGCAAGAACTCACGAGCTTCAAACATGAAGGGAATCTCATAAAGAGGTCTAAAGTTTTTGGAACGTGGGGGAGCTTTGACAACTTCTTCGCCATCATTACCGAACACAGCACGGGTGTCACGGGGTGGTCGAATGGAAGAGAAGAAGACCTTTTTAATTTGGCCATTAGGTAGCTTGACATTAATGGCATCACCATTGAATACTTCAACCACAGTACCGGTAAAATCTTTTTCTTTACTGTTAAATGTAGGGGCACTCGATTTGTAATCTTGCCACAAACGTAAACGTTTCTCCTTGGCCACACGTTCAGCAGCACGAAGTTTTTCGGCACCTATAATTAAAAACAAAAGTATAAAACTCCAATTAGTATTGAAAAATAATAAGGGTACTCATTTAAATGCTTAATTTCCCACTTGTGCATATTTACGCGACATGTTTCATGAACCCTTTTCAAATGTGCAATATTAAGTAAATAATTGAAAAATTTTGTTAAAAGCAATGATTTTATTATAATTAACGTAACTATAATTTTTTACATCGCTTTTATTAATAATTTTTAAATATAAACAAAAAACAGCTGATTTATAAATGCACAATTAAAAAGCGCAAACTAGTCTTGCAAACTTGTCTTGTGCAAATGATTTTCTATACAATTTTTGACAGTTCATTTGCGAGTGTGCAAATTTCCACACATTACACAAGGGATTTTCGCGTTTTCATGAGAACCTTTAATATGTATTTCTAAGAAATAATTAAACATTTCATTAACAAATGTTGCCGGGGTGAAATGATTTTAAAGCCAATGGATAAAAGAGCTTTAAAATCTTGGAATCCGCCAATTTATTATAGCACGTTTTAGTTTTACCTTAAAGTTTTTTAGAGATTATAACTCAAATAACTTCAAGTAAAACCAAAACATGCAGATAATTTACAAACTTAGGAATATTAACAAAATGTACACAAGTTGACTAATGTAAATGCTGTAAAGTTTGATATCAACAAAAACACCTTGAAACTGTGCTACATATGTTAATTAATCTGGCATCTTTGTTTCCAACATTAAAAATGGTATAAAATTTTAACGTCGAGATCGAGATGCCAACTAATTCAACAAGTACTTAAAAGAAAATAACTTCAAAATCAACTTACCGCCCTTCATTAGAGCCATCGACCAATCAACACATCTAGCCAAACCTTCACGCAACAAAGACTCAGCAATATTTCCCTTGGGATGAATGATGGTACCAATGAAATTGGCATTGTTAACCGATTCCAAACGAATCTCTACCTCACGTTGCAGCAAACGTGTTTCAACATAGTAACGGGCCTCGTCAACGTATGGCACCTTGATTTTCAAATCAGGTTTACCCTCAGAGTCCAATTTAACACCGGGACAACGAATTCCCGAAATCATCAAAGTGATGTAATAGAAGTCAGGCAACAAGAAGGCACGTACTGTGGAACCATCACGCACATGTTCAATTATTGCTTTTACAGGTTTACCACCGAACATTTCGACAATTTGCGAGGGATTATCTTGAGTCCATTTAATTTGACGGACATGATCAGCAGGATTAGAGTTAGACCACTTGCCACGACCAGCATGTTTAGCTTGATCTTCAAACTCAATTAGTTTTTGCAATTCCTCTTGCTTGTGAGGCTCGGGAGGACGGCTGTCGCGACGTACAGTAACCAAACCTTCTTTCACCATTGTTTGCACAACATTTTCACCGTTTTCATCGCCCAACCATACAAAACCGTATTCACGGTTGGAGTTCGGAGGTTTCTCAAAGCTGAAGGTAACTTCATGACCAATCAATTTTTGGCGTAAAAATTCGCGGGAATCCCAAGCCCAAGGTTCATCCTTAGTTTCATCACCGCCGGCACCAGGACGGCGGGCTAACTTGGGAGCAAGAACATACGAGAAAGTTATTTGTTTTTCTGGTGGTGGTGCACCTTTGTGGGCACGTATAACAACGGTATCACCAGATAAAACCTAAAAAGTAGAAAAGTAAGAAATTAAATTTATGCATATGAGGAGTTTATTGTAAAGTATTAAATATTGTAAAGTATTTAAATATTTTTAAACAAATTATTTAAATGACTTACATAATGCTAATAAAATGCTTTCAAATATTACTTTGTTTCAAAAATATTTAAAAATTTAACACACGTGCTACTCAATTCACAACGAATTAAAAAAAAGAACAATTAATCAAAGTAGTGAAGTTGGTTGCAGTTGTTCAGGAAATGATCAACTGAAAAGAACAAGGTTGTATTTTTGGGTATTTTTTATGTACGATTTTTTTAATTAGAACTTTTTTACCCCAGGTCTACAACTGAGATTAACGCTGATATAATATGTGAGATAACGCCGGCAGAGGAGAGTAAAGATTTTGTTTATATTATGTTAAATCTAATATTCTAATAAATCCTATAAGATATTATTATTTTCAATCAGTTACAGAGTAAAAATGTCCTTTTTATTTAAGCAATTCGCAATTTTTTAACAAAATTTTTATAAAAATGATTTTTAACATGTAAAACAAACACTAAAAGGAAACAATTTTATAAAATAACATTGTTTTTCAATAATTTTCAAAATACACATGCACACACACAAGCAAACTTTCATGTATGTGTATTTTTTTGACAGTTCATCTTATAAGATGGTTGTGTAGAGAAATCTCATCACAACAGTCTCATAATACATCTTATGATACTAATATTTGAATCTACACGTAAAATAATTCTCTCAGAGAGCGAATTTGACACTCTCTGACACAAAAATCTTACATATTATGTCACGTCTAGACGGGCTGTTAGGAATATGTACATCCCAAGGATGGAAAATGAAAATATTTTTCGGTGTCCAAAAATTTTCTTTAACCTAAGAGTACCAAAATTCGAAATTATGATACTTAATTGTTATTTATTGTAAAACCCAAGGAAAATAGTTTTTACCAAACCATTGAATTTTAATTCATATAGTTAATGATGTTAATTGATTTTAATAATTCATAAAAAATAGTAAAAGGTTTCTACGGTTCCTTAAAAGCGATTATTTGGAGCATTTTCAGCTTGTAATTTGTAGAAGTAATTATTTTATAGCACTTCGCGTTTACGATTTTGAAAAGAAATGAGTTATGTTTATTCTAAATTAATCCATCGGTATGCAGCAAATTGTTTTCTATAATTAAGTTTATTTTCCTTATAAATTTATTTGCTTAAAGCGTTTAAGATACATGTTTCGAAACAATTTAATTTATTTTAAACGTTTGACCAACGTCCAGTATTCATCACAATTTCATAATTACTTCTGAATAGCAAGCGGAAATTAGAATCGAAGATTAGTAAAAAAAAGTTATATAGAATACCATCCATTATCTATATCAATAATTATCTGTAAGAAAAATAAATAATTGAAATTTTGCGTATCTTTCAATTAAATTGTAAAATAAACCAACTAAAAGACTACTAAATTATTCGCGGGAGTTCTACGGTACTTTTGAATATTGAATAGAATCAAGCGCGATCGTATCAACTATCCATCCCTGATACTTCTTGTTTTTGAAATAGGTTTTGAGAAATTAAATTTATTGCAAATTATTTTTTAATTATTTGAAAGGTTGTTGGTACTTTTTTAATAGGTGTTTCTTTTATTAAAATTGGCACTTTATTTTAAATTGGTGGGTTGGTTTTTGAAAAATTATTATTTTTTTTTTTGTTTTGAAAATTAGCTTTTTTTAATTAATACTTTTTTTTTTGAAAATTATTACCTCTGAAAATTTTTAATTTTTTAAATTTGTACTTTTCTGGAATTTTAAATAATTGTAAAAATTTCAAAATTAACACTTTTCTTCATTTCTTGAAAAGCTTGTGTGATAGTAAATTAGAACTATTTTAAATGTACATTTTTTTAGAAAATTTGCAATTTTAAGTTAGTTACTTTAAGTCGAAAATAGTCGGAAAATGTCGAAAAGATGGAGATAGTTGAAAAAAGTCGAAAATGGTCGGATAAAGTGGGTCGAAAATAGTAAAAAAAAAAAAAAAATACTTTATTTAACAGTAATAGTTTTTTACCAGTTTTTATTTCAACAACATCATTGTTGAAAGTAGTATCGTAAAACACTTATTTGAAATAAATAAATAAATAAAAACATTATTTCTATAACGGGATATGATCTCAAGCGAAAATTGTCCTTTTTCAGTGCGGGCAAAATAATTGAAGTAAATTCGTCAACATTTTTATAAAATTTTGTTAAAATTTTTTTCAAAAGTTTACTTATCTTAAATCATCATAACGATACCAACAATTTAAAACTAAAGGAGGATAAGAATTAATGCAGATATTTAATTTCGAGTAATATTTGTATAAAAAAGGATCCGTCAAATAGGAACGAAGGTCCAATCAAATTTTGTGCAGAGAAATTGATCGGTATAGTTAGGTTATTTTATTTTCAATTAATAAACAGAATTCATAAACATTTTGAGAAAGTTCGGTATATAAAAGAAAATTACAAAAATATATATATATATATATATATATATATATATAATAAGGGCCAGGGAAAGCCACAAATATAGATATTAAATTGTATCACAAAACTTTAGTAATGAACCAAAAAATACAGAATTGGGAACTTTTTATACCCACTGTACAATTAAGGATAACGCTGTTAGTAATATATCGACCGTCAATATATCAGCATCAGGGAGTTCAAGAATAATCTTACAGAGTAATAATATTTCTCTAATTGTATTCTTAGATTCCCAGAAGATAATCATGTTCCCAGTAGACTTTATAGAATTAAAAGTTCCCGACATAACATTTTTTTAAGATTTTCTGTTCCAGAGGAACTTTAAGAACTGCCTTTTAATTAAAACTAGAATTATTTAACTATAAAAACCGGTGTCGGTACTAACATTTGTTCGGACCTTAGATTTTTCCCATATTATTGACGATCTTATTCTATAAATCTTTTTTGCTAAAAACTGTTCTCAGTAAAGATTATTAACGGTTCTTATCATTTAATAGTTTCTAATTATGAACATCGTCATTAAAACTAAAAAAAAGTAAAGGTTTCGAAAAAAAAATTTGCAAAAATTTAAGAAAAATTTAACGAATTTTTTTTTTTTTTTTTTTTTTTTTTTTTGTAAAATTTTGACTTTTAATAAAAGTTCAAACCTTTGGTGAAATTAAATATTTCAATCCTTATGGGCCACCAAAACAGGACTAGAAGTCAAACCTAGTACATTTCACGAGAGAAAAATAACCAGTTTTAAAATTTCTAAATTTAATAGTATTATCATAAAGATATCGAACTCCGAAAAATTTTTGGGACTACAATTGGACAAGAAACTGAGCTGCCAGTAGAATCTAAATAAAAGAATAAGGAGGAACAAAACTTTTACTGGTTGTACACAACGTTGACAAGTTCAATTGCAACTTATGATTGGTGGCCTTTAAATATGACTGGTGGAATGAGAGTCGGATGGCGGAATAAATTTGTTTAACGCAGATCTTTGTTATATTCGCAATAAATGCTGTTGTTTTTCAATAAATGTTTCAAAGAAAAAAATATATAAATTTGGTGAAATGGTATAGTAGAAATGTTGTGTTCCAATATGTAGAAACCGTATCCCTTATTTATTTAAATTATTAAGAAATAGGACTTATGTAAAGATTTATGTGAATTTGTGGTTAAATGTGCCTTCTAAAGTTCATTTCAACAGACCGACGGACACAACAAACCTACAACATTTAGCAATTATTTGTTATACATTCTGCTTCGGTATCATATTTCTCATATATAATACTTTGTTAATTTCCTTTCCTATATATATAAAGTTACATAAAATGTTGGGTTCTGTTATCGGGAAAATTTATATATATATATATATATATATATATATATATATATATATACTGCCTGCAATAACGGAAGCATGGAGTTCAATTTCGCTAAATTACTTAGAGTCATTATACAAGTCGATGCCAAATCGCATGGTGGCAGTACTCATTACTAATTGAATGCTAGAAATTAATAACTTTCATTTTTATAACCTAAAATTTTAAAATAAATTATAGTTTGCTTAGTTTTAAAATATTAATTATTCAAGTGACACACGAAATAGTACCACTGAAATACATGTCTTTAAAAAATTTTTGTATAACAAAGTATGTATATTTTTTTATTTTTTCAGGAAACTAAAGCCAACACTTTGAAATTTGGTTGCGCAAAAATTTATTTTTTTCTGAATTTTAATTTAGGAGATATACTTAATTAAAGTTAAAAAAATGGGATTCCTTATTAAAGTGGCAGACAGTGTATATATATATATACCATTATCATTTAAAATATATACAGTAAAATATTAAATATTATTCTCCAACTTAATAGACGTGGCATATGATCAATGATAATAATTACTTAAAATTAATAAAAATATTAAGATTTCTTATATCTGTTACATTTAAGAACACACAATTTGATAATCAAATTGCCAGGTCATCAAAAATTTATTTAGCTTGCACCTTTTAACTCGATTTTAAAATGTTGAAAAACAAAACAAAATTAAAAGAAAAAGCATTGTAAACAAAATCGTATATATACACATACAACAGCAACAACTGATAGCTGTTATCATTGCTATGCATGATTTGATTACTTATTGCATATGTCTTTGCCAACATGTCAGCCAGCTAGATAGCAGTTAACCACCGTCCGTCATCCATATAAGGTGGCTAAAAACTTGCTAGTTGTTTGTCTGCTTCGAAAAAGGTTCGTTTGTAAGTTACATTTTACTTGTTGATAAAAAAAAAAACAAACATAATATAAATAATATTAATAAAACGAATTGATTTCATACATATTTCGTTTTACAAGTCAATGACTTTGTTTATACATTCATAGGAATTTACATATGTATAAATTAATGTAGATATTCTACACACTTAATTTTTTTTAACGAAATCTCATAAAAATTTTATTTGTTTACTTATAAAATTTCTTTTTTAGAAAAATATTCTTATGTTTGTCAAAGAAAAAATATTTTGATTTTTTTCTGTCTTCTTTTGCTTCAGATACTTCTTTTAATATTGTTTATCTTTCACCTGACTCTTAAACAAATTTATTTATATACATGTATTAATATTTAAACCCTTTTTATTATTACTGTTTTCATATTTTTCTTGTTTCGTTTTATAGCCAGCCACCAATTGATCGGCCATGATTGTTTAATATTTGTGTGGCATTTATTAAAGTGCAGCGGACTGAGTATGAATGAATGTTCGTGAAGAAGCTCTTGAACGTTTTTCAACAAGCCCTATATATCTACATAAATATATTTTATAGATATTTTTTTTTTTCTTTTAATTTTGAGCTTATATTTTAAAAAAGATTTTGTGTTTCTTTTGCTAAACAAATATTCCACAATAGCAAGGGTTGATTAACAACTTTTATTTCGCAAACTATTAAAGATTTTTTGAAAATTTGAAGTGCATAAAATCGTATATTTTTATATATCAATCTTCAAGAAAATTATTTATTCCGAATTTAGTAGATTAAAAATACTGAAGAACAAATTTATGAAAAAAAAAAAAACAGAAATTAATTATTTTAAATTGCGGTTAAATTAGTTTAAAATTTTTTAAATATAGGATATAGAGCCATTATTATTATTATTTTTTTTTTTTTTTTTTGATAAAGGCGCCATTTTTAAAATAAACGGCTCATATATCAATGGGTAGGTATTCATCGTAACAATTTTGCAATTTGTATTGAATAAAGCTCCAAATTCACACATAATATTTAAAACACTTTTTTTAAGATCAGATGGCAAAAAGAAAAGGACATTAAACAACTGAGATATGAACAAAGAAAGAAAAAAATATAATTTTATTGTTCCTAGATTCTTAAAAAAAACTTAATTTCCATTTATAAAAAGTTTTATAATTTCCATAGAGTAAAATAATTAAAAAAAAAAAAAATAATAAGTCGACGCTTCTAAAATAAGTACTTAATGAATCGAAAAATATTCTTGAATATGATTAAAAAAATCGAACAAATTTATGCATTTTTGCTGCTCTGTCAGTTGTGTATTATATTTTTTAAGTAAATTTACTGGCTTAGTTTTATTGAAACTTTAGGATAATCTAAACAGAGATTTAAATGTAAGTTTTAATGAAATAAATTTAAAAAATATGTAGGTATGTATCAAAATCATTATTTTTGTCAGATCACTTGTATATAACAGATGTTCTTGATTGGTTTTTGAATCTTATCGAAATTAATTTTAAATATCAAGGAAGGAATAACCTCTGTTGTATTGTTGTAAGCCAAACAAAATTGTTAATCAATTAAAAATTTGTACAAAATACCATTGATATAATACACGTTGTAAATTGGGCAATAGTTTTTTAATAGAAGAGAGTATTGACATATTAAAATATATTACAGTTAAATGTGTAAAGGTTTAAAAGCTCCTTGTGTCAGTTATCAAAATTTTCTAAATCAATGATTTTCTTAAATTAATATTGTCCTTAATTTTATTTTCTACGAGAGCTTAGAAAACAAAATTAAGGACAATATTTTTTTAATTAAATCATTGGCATATTTTCTTTTATACAATCTGTAATTAAAAAAAATAGCTTTATTTACATTCAGAACAGTGATAAAAACAGTCTAAATTATTTTCACGCATTTTACTATTTTACTATTGCAATCGCCACTTTTATTCATATATACGTTTTGTTTGCATTGAAAATAATAAAAGTAGCTACCACAGGCAATTAAATTTGTTTAAAACCTATAATGGGTGCTACTAATTCATTGTTATATGAACAGCTACATATAACACCAGATCTATGAACATACCTGAAAAATATCCTATAATTTAGAGTAACAACAAACAAAAATTCTGAATTTTTTGATAAAAATAATTTATAAAGATATTATAAAACTAAAATTCTTTTAAGTTATAAAACTTAATCATAAATTTAAATTTTGTCCCAATTTATACTATGCAGAATATCTCAACAGAATTTGATCCATATGGAAACTCATAATAAAGTCATAACAATAAAATACTTTTAAATATAAACATTAATGCCACGAGTTAACTTTTGCATCATTTATTTTTGATAATAAAAAGTAAAAAAAAATATAATGTAAATGGTAAGACAATACAACATCCACCCGAGAAACAACCAAATAAACAATCGTACAACCAATAAACATTTAATCAAAAAAAAGTGAAAGTAAATTACAAAATAATAGTAAAAAAAATAGATGTTCGACATATTTTCGTAGCCACTGGATATGTTACTTAAATATCATTTTAACGAATAAAAACAAAATTATTTATACCAGTCCCTTTCGCTAACACTGATTATTTTAGCCAACAATGATCACTATTTAGTTTTTCCTTTTATAAAGACAAAAAAAAAAAAAGATGATGAAGAGACATAAAAAGTGAGGTTAAAAATTACTATACGCAGGCAAACCCGGCAAACGCCACTATTTTAAAAGCAGCGTTCCACCAGCAGCGCATATGTTCATTTAACTCAAGAAATCTGCCAGGTTGGCAATAGACTAAAACGAACTTTCATTCAAATGATGTCGTGTTTAACGTGTTACTCGTCCATAGCGCCCTATAACTCGTATTCTTTTTCACATGCAGCCGACGTCAGTCAATTTGCTGTCGACGCAAATGTGTGCGTGTTCAATTGTCGTACAATGTCTGGAGTTTTTTTTTTTTTTTCGAAAAAAAAAAAAAAATTATGAAATTATCAGACTGGCAATGTGTTGGAATTCATTAGTTTATTTGCAAATTATTCTTCTTTTCTTGATTGTTCAAATAATTAACTTACCTGCTTTACTACACCCTTAAGTTTGGCTGCAGGAGCAGAAGTTTGTGTGGCTGGAGCAGCTGCCGCATTTGTTGTACTCATTTTTTGTCTAAAAAATCGGTGACTGAATATCTGATGAACTTTTTTACAATTTGTGTCGCTTAATGGCGAGGTGGGGTGTGCACTTTAACCGTTTGCTTTGCGTGTTTAACACTTTTTCGTGAATTATTTTTAATAGCGTTTCTATTGCTTTAAGCAATAATTCAAACACTTAATTTTTCTGTCTTTTGTTAGTTGATGGAAAATAGAAAAGAAACCCGTTTCAATAAATGGAAATGTAATCAATTTTTCCTTACTATCCTACTAGTCAAACTTGTGTTCCGCCCGACAAGAAGTTTAATTTCGGTTTGACAAGCAGCATACACGACATCACTACATTCGTGGAAAACGTAGTCGTTGTTTTTCTATACAAAAGCTGAATGCTCTGAACATTATTCAATGAAAAAATTTAGTAAAAAGAGAAAAATATATTATTCAATATCGAAATATATCAATCCGTGTGAGAAAGAAAGAGATAACAAATAGACTGTGAAATTAATTTTAAATTTATAGTAACCAGACTGTACAATTTTTAAATCGATTTATAATCTAATTAAGGATTTTATATTTTACATAAATAAATATTTGTTTTTTGTCAAGAGCTTTTTTTAATTTTAGGACACAAAACACACATTTTTATCACGTCGCATTTGTGTCATATCATGCATACAAAATAAAAGTTATTTATTTTGAAATAACCTTACTTCAAAAACATATATTTTGATAACTCGTAGTACAATTAATTGCGCTTGCAAAATAAATGTAAAATTATGTCTAAATCAAATTTGAAGAAATTTAAATTACATTCAGGTCTCAATTTGGGTCGTTTCAACTTGCGTCGCTGTTTGAAAATTCAATATTTCGATATGCGTTGTTATGATTTCGATTTTTATCGTTATGATTCCGATTTACATCGCAATATAAGGAGTTTCATAATTATTTATAACAGGTAAAAAGATATTGTAGGAAATTTTAATGGAAAAAAATATATTAAATTCTCCCTGTGTGAAAATCAAAATAGAATTTATATAATTATTTTAATTTCGCCTCTTTTTACAAAAAAATATTCCTTTTTTATTAAAAATTAACTTCTTTTTGTTCAAATATTCTTATTCCGGAATCAATTATTAAGAAAACAGTTTAAATACATAGAAAATAGTGATTCAATTTACGTCGCAATTCGTCGGTCCCCATTAATGACGCAGACCTAGGCTTCAGTGATTTATTTAATAACATTTCGCTACAGTGAAAAATCGATCGAGAAACGGCATAACGTGCGTTAAGAAATTTACAGTATACCTTCAAAATTTTGAATTATTCTCAAAAAACTGTTTTAATAAAAGCTAATTTTTAAACCACATTTGACAAAAATAAAATTTGTCTATTATAAATTTTCCTATAAAAGCATATAGAATAATCTAATGATTTGTAAATTTTTGTTGTAATCATAAAAATATTTATTAGTTTTTAAACATTGGATTTAGAATTATTTGAATGTTGTTTAAAAATATGAAAAGTATACAGTGATAAAAACTTATACACAAAGTACTTCCCTTTTTAAATCTGTATATTTCTGTAGGGCTTTAAGTTTTGAAGTTAAAACCAAATGCAGTTAAAAGGCAAAAAAAGGTTGAAATGCAGTTAAAGGCAAAATATTCGATTTGTTAAACAAATTAATTTTAATGCTGAAATTTAAGATAATATAAAATAACTCTGAATCCTCATTTAGGTTTTTGAAATTTGATGATGTACGTTAACAAAAATTCTGAATTTGAAACAAAATCTTTAACAAATCGGGAATAAGCGACCATCAAAACATTTGCAAAATGTAATTTTTTCCTACTACCAAAAAAATACTTACAAAAATGGCAAAATTAGTAAATATATCACAGACTATGATTCAATATTATATTCGAAATGCGAAAATCTAAAACTTTGAAAGACTAAGCGAAAGCAGCAGGTTTTTTTTAAAGATCAGCGATAAATCAGAACATTCAATTTATACAAATATGTTTTACATTATTATTTTATATAAACTTATTTAAATTATTTTACAATTTTTTCCTTAACAAAACATATATTTATTTTTTAACTGTATCGTAAATAAACTAACATAAACTAATAACCTATAACCCTGAGGACTTTTATATGTTTAAATTTAATATTAAAAAAATCTGGTAATAACATCATACCTATATATTAGCTTAGCTCTAAGAAAATCTTTTACATGAAACAGTATGGCAATATAATTTTTACAGCTGTTTATTCAAAATAAAATTTCAACTCAATATGTCTGTAGAAGAATTAAATGGTTCAGAATTGGGCACCAAGGAATATTGGGAACAATCTTACGAACGTGAAATTAAAAATTATCACAACCACGGAGATGTTGGCGAAATATGGTTCGATGAAGATTCCCAAATTCGAATTATTAATTGGATAATGAAGCAGGATGATATTGAAGATGATGTACGTATCATAGATTTAGGATGCGGCAATGGAATGTTGCTTATTGAATTGGCACGTGAGGGTTATACTAATCTACTAGGAGTAGATTATTCACCAAAAGCCGTGGAATTGGCAAAAAATATAGCTAAAGATCAAGATCTAAAGATTGATTATAAAGTAGCTGATTTAATGAATATAGAATCTTTTAAAGATTTGGGTCAATTTGGTATAGTACATGATAAAGGTACTTACGATGCTATCAGTTTATGTCCAGATAATCCAAAAGAAAAACGAGAATTGTACATGGAATCGGTAAAAGTTGTAATGCATGAGAAAAGTTTATTTATTATCACATCTTGTAACTGGACTGAAGATGAACTGATCAATAGTTTCCAAGGAGGATTTGAGAAGATGTGTAGCATACCAACGCCGTCTTTTAAGTTCGGTGGTAAAGTTGGTAGTGTTGTTACCTCACTAGTGTTTAAGAAAGTTTTAGAAAAATAATGCCTACCTATTTTGATATTTTTGTAATAAATTATTGTGAAAATATAAAAAATTAAAGAAATACCTACATTATTTTTAAATTTATAACAAAGAGGACAGTAAGTCTTATATTTCCATCTTATTGTAGATAAATAATTCTGATGGACATCGAGGACATATAGTTCTGAATTTGTAAGTTTTTTATTCTCTATTATCGTTTTTTCTCTTGGGAAATTGTCTTTTCAGTTGGTTCTTGTTGAAGTTACTAATGATCATTATATTGGGTTTATGCTGGTGGATTTGATGTTTAATTCTTGTATGATTCATTATTCATCGTGAGGGGAATATTATATTTTTTTTCAATTATTCAGTATATGAGCGATTAACAAGTATTTGACTCTAATGTGTGGTTCCTGTCTCCTTTTTTTAGTTTAGAATTTGAGTTGATTCATCTTTATGGCATGTTGATCTGTTTTGTTACTACATTTCGGGGATGTTTGTGAGGTCATTTTCTTTTTTATTATTATTGACTTTATTGAAACCTTTATAAAGTAATTACATTGTTATGAGAATTTACTTAAAAGTATTACAACAATTAAAATCTAAATAATTAAATAAGGAAACTACTAATATCACAGTGTTAAGGAAAGGTTGTCAAAAAAAAAAAAAACCTTGTACATACTTAAACGTTATAAGAAATTTTAAAAACAACCATCAATTATAAAAAGAGTCTTAGTGATTTCTTTTATTTCATATGTAGACGTTCTGCATTTTTCATTAAATGACAGAGTGCTTAAAGTTTCTATGCAGTAGATCAGTAGAATATCTAGGGTGTAGGTTATGAATTATTTTCAGATTTTTATTTTGTATTATCTGTAATTTTCTTGTGTAAGTTTTAGCAGCTTTATTAAACCAGACTTGGCATTCGTAGGTCAAAATTGGTCGAATACACATTTTGCAAATAAGGATCTTGTTTTTTTAAATTAAGTTTAGAACTTCTGTTGAGTAAGGGGTAAAGTGCACGTCCGCACTTAACAAATATAATTGTATACAAATACTCTTATTCGCATAAATTTTGCGGGTATTTCGCTTAAACTTAATTTATTTTATTGTTTGTTGCATATAAAAATACGGGTATTTTGATGATAAATTTATTTAAATTTTCCTCATATAAAAACATTTGCATATGAAGGAGTATTAGTTTCGAAGAAAAAAATCTAATAAAATTCAAACAAGGTCGAATTCTAAAAATCGAAAAAAACATTCGGTATAACTGCCAGAGGATTATATTGTATTATTTTGGTCTTATTTTTGGAAATATTTATATGTAAAAAATTAAAATATCCAAATTTTCTGTAAAAAGATTGCAAAATTTCGCACTATTTTGGACCTGGTGCCAAATTCTTGTTATGTCATTAAATGCGCGTCCAAAAGGCCATTACCACGTTTTCATGTAACATGTTAAAAAAAATAATTTAAGACCTCGTAAAGTATACATATTCTGGGTAAGATTCCGAGTCCGCCCGTCTGTCTGTTGAAAGCAGGTTAGGACTCGGAAGGGACCACCTTAGGGAACGAAATTTGACTCAAATATTTATCTTATATAAGATTTGTTTGGTATTGAAAATGGGCAAAATGCAAAAAAAAAAAATAAACAAAAAATTATGGGTCAAATACCAGATACACAGGGTGTCCGTTGTAACTTCAGTTCTTATCTGTCTGCTGATATCTCTTAAACAAAAGCATGTATGACAAAAAAAATTTATTCAAATAATTTAAGGACCAATGTAAAGTCAGAAACAAAAAAATGGGTGTAGTCTGCCCACTTTACCGCCCACCTCTCATATCAGGTGAAATTTTAAAAAGTTGCAGATGGTGGTTATATCGGCCAAGCTGAATATAACATTCCCACTTATTTCATTTTGACCCTGCTCACAAAAGGATAATATCAAGATGAAAATTTTGAGAAACGGTATCTTATAATGATATAGATTTTCATTAGAGCTGGGAACATCGATATCTTATTTTCTCTCCATACAAACGAGGTCACCCTAATGTATGTGCTAAGGAAATTCTTTATTTCCTAATATGGAGAAGTGAAACAGTTATCCAAAAACAACTATGCGGCGAATTCATTAATTTTTGTACTTATATGGAGTTTGGCAGTTGTAAGTACTAAACAATTTATTAAGCTGATTAAGTGAGATCATCTGTTTGAATTCGCCTTATTTTCTATAATTGTAAATTTTTTAAACCCGGTCTTATTTCTCCTGAGTAATTACATTTAAAATTTAAAAAATTTTGACCTTTGATAAAATTTGGTAAAATGTGATGTGGCAACTTTATAGCTTTGAAGGTGATTAATATATTTTTTTAAATAACTTTTTTACATAAAAGATATCAAAATATTTTTTTGAGGTGGATTTCTCAAAGCTTGTATTTTAAGATGTCATATACAAATTAAAAAAAATATTTTTTTGAATTTTTTTTTTTGTTTTCTCAAAATTGTCTTTAGAGAGGTATATTTAAATATATATAAATATATATTTAAAAATTCCATTTTTAATTTTATTTATATTTTTTTGATAGGAAGCATTATCGATACACTTACTACAGCAAAAATTTTAGAGTGTTATTTTTTTTTTTTTTTTAATTTAAAATGGATTTACTCTCCTTTAATGTTCTTACTTGTCTCTAAGACTGCTATTAAAGTTAAAGTAGCCATATAATATTTTGTCATTAATCAATTCAGTTCCACAAAACCTAGAGCATTTTTTGTTTTCTGAATAACAAAAAAAAAAAAAAAAAAAAAATCATCTAAGCAAAAAAATTCTAAGCAAAATTCTAAGAAAATTGTCATAAAAAACTATGGGTCTAAAATTAAAACCTAGCTCCCGCCGAGATTTCAGTTCTTTTTACATATTCATATTTTGATTGAAGTTAGCCATTAAATTTTAGAACTGAAACAAAAACATTGTTATCATGCACACAGTATTGTTTATATCAATAAAAAAAAAAAAATAACTATAAAAACAATATTGTTGGCTTGACGATGCCGCAATTTTGCTTTTTCTCTGTGTGTAGGCTTTACGATGAGTATGCATAACCGGTTCTAGACCCACAGGGGGTTTTGAACTTTTATGCTAAAGTTTTATTTATATTAATTGAGTACCAAATACAAATTTTCGGAATACCCTTTGCGCTAACATGTAAATGTAAAGGATTTTAACCATTGTGATTTATAGGGCAGTCTGATCCATGTAAAATAAAGTACAAATTGTACTCTATTTTGAAAATATCTTAATGAAATTTGGCATTATTTACCAACTATTTTGCAATAAGAATAAAGGCTGTTGAAATTTGTTATGATCGATCTATTATTTCACCTGGCCTTAATAATAATGTCCCACAAAAATTGGGTTTTAAGCTTATAAATGAAAAAAAGGGAAATTTGGCACATATACATTTTATATAAGCGTTAATATGTCTACCAAATTTTACGAAGATCAAACCACAATTGGGGCCCATCTCCAAAATCGAATAACTTTAACGAGCACATATTTCATATAATGTAGACACTATGTAACCTAATGTCTACATTAAGCAAATTTTTATCAAAACAAACGTCAAAATCAGTGCGAATATATACAAGGTAACCTTAGTTAAACAGCTGATTATTATTTTGATTGTTACAGTTGTCAAACTGCATATATAAAAAACCAATAAGGAATACGCCATATTGTTGTTTTTGTGCAAATGTTGCTACCTTCCATAAATTCACGTTAAGTTTGACGTTTGTCTTGATAAAAAATTATCTAATGTAGACACTATGTTAAGAAAGGGGTACGTGCATTACAACAAATCCTATAAGATATCATTATCTTCAACCAGTCACAAAGTAAACATGCCGTTTTATTTAGGAAATTCACACCTTTTTAGCACAATTTTTATAAAAATGTTTTTAAAAGAGTGAAACAATCATTAAAAGAAACAATTTAACAAAAACATTGTTTTTTTTAGTAATTTACAAGATTAGCATGTACATACATAAACAAACTTTCGTATATGTGTATTTTTTGACAGTTCATCTTATAAGATAATTGTGTAGAGAAATCTCATCACAACAGCCTCATAATATTTCTTATAATACCAATATTTGAATCTACACGTGGGATAATTCTCTCAGAGAGCGAATTTGACACTTTCTGACA
Organism: Protocalliphora azurea; assembly: GCA_932274085.1. Classification (NCBI taxonomy): domain Eukaryota; kingdom Metazoa; phylum Arthropoda; class Insecta; order Diptera; family Calliphoridae; genus Protocalliphora; species Protocalliphora azurea. Next base: position 134,944,894 of record OW026522.1, on the reverse strand, counting down.
GAAAAATCTTACATATTCTGTTACGTGTAGATGGGCTGTATAATATAGTTGTGCAAAGAAAATTCATCACAACAGTCTCATAATACTAATATTTGAAAAATTTAAGTCTAATGTAGACGGTATACAAGGAAATACATGGTGTTTGTGTGTCACGTTTGCCAACGTTATCATTGTTTCTCTATACAAAAGCTGATTGCGACGTACATTGTTAACATTTTTTCCAAACACTTCCAATGTATTTTTGTACTACGCTTGAGATTTACCGATTCTTATAGGAATTTGTAAGTTTTTTTTTCAATTTCAAGCTGAGCTAAAGTAAAATATATTTGGTATTGGAAAGAAGAAATCAATTAATTGATCTTGATATAAACTTTGTAACTAAGTTGTATACAAAAGCATAGCATAAAAAAGTTTATAAAAGAAAATGGCACCGCCAAAAAGCGGATCTCAGAATGCCAGAGGACGAGGTGGACGTCCTTCTGATGGCGGCTCTAGAGGCCGTGGTGGTGGCTTCTCTGGCAATAACAGAGGTCAGGTGCGTAGCGGTCGTATTGAGAAAAATGGTCGTCCTTCGGGTAGTGGTGGTAACAATCGTGGAAGGTTTAGTGGTGGAGTTGTCAATAAAGGAATGAACAATAGAAATCCCGATAACTTCTCAAGTATGTAAGATTTATTTTTTTTTTTAATTCTGTTATCAAAAAATATATGTTTCTTAAGATCTACGTGGAATAAATTGGTCGCAGATGCGTTTACCTCCCTTTCAAAAAAACTTTTACAAAGAGCATCCAGTTACAAGGGGTAGGCCCATGCATGAGGTTGAACGTTATAGAGCAGCCAATGAAATAACTGTCCGAGGACCGGCACCCAAACCCATTTTCTGCTTTAATGAAGCCTGTTTTCCTGATTACTGTATGAATGAGATTAAGCGTCAAGGGTATAATGAACCCACACCCATACAGGCTCAATCGTGGCCCATAGCTATGGGTGGTAATAATCTGGTCGGTATTGCTATGACTGGTTCGGGAAAAACTTTAGCTTTTATTTTGCCTGCCATTGTTCACATAAATCATCAGCCGCCTTTGGCAAAGGGCGATGGCCCAATAGCTTTGGTATTGGCACCTACCAGAGAGTTGGCTCAACAAATTAAAAAAGTGGCTGATGATTTTGGTTCACATGTGTATGTGCGCAATACCTGTATTTTTGGTGGCGCACCAAAAACTAGGCAAACGAATGATCTAGAAAGCGGAGTGGAACTTGTTATTGCAACACCCGGCCGTTTGCTAGACTTTTTGGCTAATGGGGTCACAAATATGAGACGCTGTACCTATTTGGTACTTGACGAAGCCGATCGCATGTTGGATATGGGTTTCGAGCCTCAAATACGTAAAATATTAAGTCAAATTCGACCAGACCGTCAGATTCTAATGTGGAGTGCTACTTGGCCAAAAGAAGTGCGACAACTTGCTGAAGATTTCTTAGGCAACAATTACATCCAAGTAAGAATTTTTCAAAATCATGTTTTTATAATTATTTACATAACTGTTTTACATTTTGTATAGATTAATATCGGTTCCCTAGAACTTTCGGCGAATCACAACATTCGTCAATATGTTGACGTCTGTCAGGAGGCCGACAAGGGCTCTAAACTTAAAAGTTTACTCTCCAACATCTATGATCAACCTCAACCCGGTAAAATCATCATATTCGTTGCTACCAAAAAGAAAGTTGATGAATTGGCTCGTTTTATTAATGGTTTTGGAGTGCAAGTAGGTTCAATACACGGCGATAAATCACAAACCGATCGTGATAATGTTTTATCCGACTTCCGCAATGGTCGTTCCAATATTTTGGTAGCCACTGATGTGGCTGCCCGAGGTCTTGATGTTGATGGCATTAAATATGTTATTAATTTTGATTTTCCTCAATCTTCTGAAGACTATATACATCGTATAGGACGTACTGGCCGAAAGCATTCCACTGGTACATCGTATGCATTCTTTACAACAAAAAATGCTAAATGTGCCAAAGCCTTAGTGGATATTTTGCGGGAGGCTAATCAAAATGTTAATCCGGATTTAGAATATATGGCACGTAATGCGGCCGCCATAATGAGTAAAGAGAAAATTAATAATCGAGCTAATATGAATGGTTTTAATAACCGAAGAGGTGGTGGTGGTGGTCAAAGATTTGGTAATGGCGGTGGAAACTATGGCAACAGTAGAGGTGGGGGTGTTAATGGTAATGGTGGCAACAAATCTCGTAATTTTTACAATTCCAAAAATTAATCATCCAGTTTTTCCCTTCATATTGAATGCACTTTTTAAATTTTTCCTTTTTTGATTTACAAGAGAAGAATCACTGATAGAAAGAAATTTTATCGCAACAATATCTTCTTATAACTAAGTTCTTTTTATTTTTTTTTTTCTTTGTGTTATTTCACATTTTCTTTTTGGCAACGAAAAATATAATTTTTATTTTTTTCATATAAACTACCAACACTTTTATGAAATACACATATAACTACTGTGTAGCATTTACATAAACACCTAATTAAAAAACATTACTATAAACAAATTATCTGAAAGCAGAGAAGCATATTTATTCTAAAAACAAAAAACTACTGTATTATAATATGGTTTGTATATAAAAAGGAAATAGCGATTATTGTTTGTTCTCAATAAATAAATTTATTTATTTTTTTTTTATATGAAAAATCGAATTTTAATGAAATATATAAGTGATTTCAGTTTAAGAACCTTTTTTCGTATTTATTTATTTATTTAGTAGTATTTAAATACTTTCTTACGACTAAAATACATCAAATTTCTTATCCAATTTTATATTTTTAAATGCTCTGATAAATATTATTTTTTATATGTATTACACAATTTCTTTTAAAAGCATCAATATTTGTTTCATTTTTAATATAATTTGGTAGTTGGTTAAATAATTACAGTCCTTTGTACAGCAAAGATCCCTTTATTTTGTTAGTTGCTACTTATTTGAGAAACCAGTTGGAGACTTATTTAAGAAACTAGACCCAATTTTAATTTTCATATAATTTAATATGAAAAACCGAATTTCGATAAATATATAAGTTATCACATATTAACATCGTTTCTTGAATTGGATTAACTACTTTCTTTTTTTTGGATTGTAGGCTTATTTAAGAAATTGGAGTAAATTTTATTTTTCTTTATAAATTTATATAAAATCAACTTCGAATTTCGAAAAACAATATAAGTCATATCAAGGGCTAGCGCTCGTTTTTTGAATTGGAGGCTTATTTAATCAACTAGAGCCAATTTTAGTTTCCTTATAATTTTATATGAAAAATCGAATTTCGATAGAAATGTAAGTGATCACGGATTAACGTAATTTTTTGAATTGAAGGCTTATTTAAGAAACTAGAACCAATTAAAGTTTTCCTGTAATTTTATAAGAAAAATCAAAATTTTATGAAAAAATATAAGTAATAACAGATTGGCGTCCTTATTTAACGTAGTGTCTATATTAGACAATTTTTATCAAGACAAATGTCAAAATTAACCCCAATTTATGGTAGGTGGCAACTGTTGTACAATTCATAAAATGCAAAGCTGGGATCAACAAAAAATATGTCAACACGCAAAAAGTATTTTCTGGCGGTCGGCTTTTATAACGAGAGGGTCACCTCTGAATCACTTTTTAAATTACATTTTGCCCGGTTTAGGATTTTAGGTATTTTGGTACAAAAAAGTGGGAGTATTTCAAATTTCTGATCATAAAACAAATTTTTCAATGTTACTTTAAAATTTCAGTAAGATATCTATATTCCATTTCTAAAAAAATACTTCAAATCAATTTTTTTAATTTTCGAATCATGGTCTGAAGAAATTTATTCCCATTTAATATATTCTCTTTGACCATGATTCTCCATGTTCAAAGATATCAAATACTTATATATACAGCCAGCCTTACCGTTGAGAATTTTTAAAAAGTGTACAAAAAATGGGGATTTCAAAAAAGTCGCCAAAAAGGGGATTTTTTGAAAAAAGGGGCCAACTGCTTCACTACCTAAAAAAACTCAAAATTTGTTTTTTTGATAAAAATAAAAGCAAAAAATATTGTATCTTAAGGCGTCCATACTCATGCTGCAGAGAGATACTGCCAATGAACCCTCATGTACATGTGTGATTGACAAATTTGATTCGTTTTGGAATTATTGGCATTACTTAAGAAGCTATATATATATATATATATATATATATATATATATATATATATATATATATATATATATATATATATATATATATATATATATATACGACAATTTCAATGAAAAAGGTCAACTTTTAAATTACATTTTCCCCGGCTTGTGATTTTGTGTATTTTGGTACAAAAAGGTGAGGATTTTTTATTTACCTAAGACTAGTTTTTCTACATTACTTGATAATTTCAGTAAGATATTTTTATTAATTTAAATATATATCAATATTCGATAGTAAAAGCGATATTTATCAACTTCCCGGTATGTCGATGTAGTTACACTTTCGATAGGAAATATTTGCAGAATTTTAAAACTATTTTGCATAAAATTTTTAAAATAATAATGTCAGTAATACTTACATTTTAAAATGAAGGTTCCTAATCCTAATTATCAAAAGTTAAAATTTTTTAAATTACAAATTTAACTCTTTCTGATATTTATTATGGAAAGCAAGAAAATTAATTACACAACAATATTTTCAATTCAAATTAACATTAAAAAAAAAAAAAAATTAAATTAAAAAAGAATACTAAAAAAATATTTTAAGTACAAAATTAGAAAAGAATATTTGTTTCTTTCAAATTTAATAAAGTAGATATATATATATTAAAATAACAATAATTATTGAATCTAATTTATTTTTTAAATAACAAAAATAACTCTTCCTTGTATTTATTACAAAAAACAATGAAATTAATTGCACAAAAAATTTTGAATTCAAATGAACATTTAACATCTATTAGAATATTTGCAAAATTTTCTGCAGTTATTAGTATGTTCGGCGACAATGTATGATTTTTAGAAAGGTTGTGATGTTCGCATTATAAAATGTGTAATTCAATTATTATTATTTATTTTAATCTTGTATTGAATTTTCTAAATCGCCAGTTTTTCTAGAGAAAAATAATTAAAGAACAAATGTATTACACTTTTTACAAGGCGAACACCATATACTTTTCTAAAATCATACTTTCTCGCTGAACAAATAGCTGATTATTAAGAATTTTGGAAATATTTGAAAAAAATATTTATAACAAATTTTCTCTAATTTCTCTTTCAAATGTTTCCATTTTTATAAAGGTGATTCCCTTTAATAAAGACTATATGATCTTTTAGATCTTTTAATCATTTCCATACTCTATTACCAATTTTAATGATGATGTACCATTTTAAATCATTATTTAAATTTTATCTTGGCCCTGAAAGTTTTTTTAATTATTTTTGTTAATATTTAAGATTTTTGAAACTTATAAATAATAACCAAAAATTACCATAATCTACTCTACACATTTCAAGCATTACAACAACAAAACAATTTCTTAAAAATATTTTATAACAAAAATAATCTTTGAATTCTTTTCAAACTTTTAAAAAAATTTAATTTAAAATTTTGAAAATTCAAATTTAAAGTGCAAAATTTCAGCTCTTCTAAAATATATTTCGGATATTCTAATGCAATGCATTCTCAAAATTTTGATTTTTTAATTTTTGCTATATATACATATTTTAATCTTCCACAAAATAGACTTGTAAAATCGATTTTTTAATATATTCTGAATCTTTTGTTCTGTAGAAAATTATTCTGAAAATTAGCGACTTTTGCTGCGAGCATGTCACATATAAGTCAAACTCCCACACTTTTAAAAAATGTTGTTTAAGTTATCAAGAATTTTATATAAAACAGAATTTTCTGTCCATGTTCTGGCCCTCAAATTGTTAATAACATATTTTAATTGTATAGAAAATGAAAATGTTTTCCTGAATGTATTCGCTTGCCCAGAACTAGTTGAAATATTGATAATTTCTTTTATATTATAATAAACGCTTACCTTATTTTCTTAATTTTCCTTTCATAAGTAAAACTTATGAATAAATAATTTTAATTAATATCAATATTTTTTCACTCATCACTTCAAAACTTATATTTTTACTAAGCAAAATTATATTGTTTCTGCTTGTTCTTTTTCCCATTATGAAATGTAAACAATCGTCAAAATCATGATTTTATGATACAATTTCGAACTTAATGTGTAAAGGTTTGCACGTTCTACTACTAATCATCTTAGAGTGCCAAATTCGACAGATTATGTGGATTGATGAAAGACAATCTTCCAAATGCTAGAAAAGGTGTTGAAAAATAGTGTTTTCGTTTTTGGATAACTGTAACTGTTATCCAAATAACTTCTAATAGTGATTAAAGAAGTTAAGTTTAGAAGATTCAATTCGTATACTAATATATTTTGTTGTTGGAAAATTGAGAGAAATCTTCTATTGCACTTCTAAGAGTGGCGAAGAAGTGAGCTATTTCGAAAAAGAATTCACTAAATGCTTGCAGGGCAGGGACATACTGTATAAACTCATGCAATAAGTATGTATTAGTAAAATTGAGAGAGCTTTTGAATGTGTGCGTCGCATCGACAAATATCAAAGTACCCTGCCAACATTTTCTATCCAAATTTGCACTAAAGAGTAACCTCAAGTTGTTATTAACAATCGAATATGATATCATTTTCTTATCCAAGAAGAGTCACCACGCGGGAAGAAATGTGCAGCAGTTTTAATACTTTTTTAATGACACTATTAAGAGCTTTTTTTATGTGTCAAATTGGAGTCATTTTGAGGAACAGAATAGGCCGCTATTTCTGTCGAAATTCTAACTTAATACTATCAATATTACTATCCAAACTTTGACTTTGACTCCAGAAAAATTTTAATTTATAGGTGAAAATGTAAAAAATCCTATTTTTGGGATTTTCAGGTTTTTTTGTGAAATGTGGGATTTCTTCAACAAAAATCTTAAAGTTTTTTACAATTTCTCATTTTAAATAATCAACGAAAAATTCGTTAAGATATCCTAACTAACAAAGATTTTATTACATATATGATATTTATATTTTCTCCAAATATCTTTTACAGAAGATAATTTACACTACTTTAAAGTTTAATAAGATGTAAAATATTTGAAATCGGATGGGAAACAAAAAATTGACAAGCGATGAAATATTTTCTATGTCAGAGGTAACCTATTTTGAGCCTCCATCCAAATTAAAAATTATACGCTCCTCTGCTACTTGTATGTGAAAACTTATGTAAATCCAGCCAGGCGATTAAAAGTTAAAAAATGTTTTTCGAAAAAAGAAATCGAAAAAAGAATTGTGTCAAAACGTGGTGGACAAGCAGAATTTTTACGGCAGATTCGATTGCTTGTCTTTGAAAGTAACATATCAACTAAGTACCATTGTCTTCTTCACATTTTTTGTTTTTAATTTAAAAACATTGTAATGGTTTTTTTAATTTCAGAAGGTCGAAAATCGAAATTAATGTTATTTCTTTTTGTAAAATTTTTTACTATCAGGAAAATAACATCTTGAGAACACTAATGGGAGATAGTTTTTAGTAACTTTATATTTATCCAAAAACTAAACTTTTAAGTGACTTTTTCGACATTTTAGTTAGTAAGAAATGTAGAATAGGTAGATCAAAAATCGAAGTTAATGATATTTGTTTTTGCAAAATTGTTTATTAACAGGAAAATAACATATTGAGAATACTAGAAAGAGTCATTTTTCTGATAATGGATAAAATTATCACTTAATTGCTGGCAGGGTATGAAATATCAAAATCGTTTTGATTTTAAAATTAACTCATACTGCAGACAGTGTTTTTTAAAAGAATTTTATTACTTTTTTCTATCATTTATATATATATATAGCTTCTTAAAATGAAAATAAAAAAATAAAAATATTTAAAACTTTTTTGTTTTTAATAAATTTTTTTCACAAAAATAAAATTTTGATTGATGAGTATGTTTGCAGCGCATAGAGAAAATTATCCAACACCCAGCTTAAATTATACCAATCGATTCAGAATAACGATGTCCGTCCGTCCATCTGGCCATGTAAATTTTGTGCACAAAGTAGGAGGCTCAATTTTAAAGATAATTTAATAAAATTTGGCATGTGGGACTTTCATGATATAAGAACGAATCGTATTGAAATTGGTTGTTATCGGTCCATTATTTGGCCTAGTCCATATAATAAATGTCTCCCCGGAATAGAGTTTAAACACTCAAAAATGCCTTAAAAATAAGAATATTTTAATGAAATTCGGTGCAAAGATACAAGTATCAAATTTTGTACCAAATTTTATGAAAATAGGTCCACAATTGACCATAGCTCCCATATAAAGCCCTCTTTAGAAAATCACTTCAACGTGCATAAATCAGATGCGAAGGTCAGTATCAAGTTAATCTTCGACACAAATAAGTTTTATGTAATAGAAACAACATTGTCAAATTTTATGAGAATTGGTCCATAATATATGGTAATATCTCCCATATAAACCCACTTCCAGGAATCGCTCTAAAGTGCATAAAATCATCTAGATATTAGTATCAACGCATTATTCTGTGTTTGTATATTTTATTTTACATTTAGTAAAATTGGCCACAGGTGTAATATAAGTCTCCTTCCCGAATTTTTATGCTCGTATACAATGGTGTAGGGTGTCAAGATGGGTGCAGCGTTTGCTCTCAATTGACCATAAATGTAAACGTGTGATAACTTCAACGGATTGTTTGGAGTTGTTTAACCGCAATCCGAATGAGTTTTTGAGTCGTTTTGTACCTGTGGATGAAACATGGATCCATTACTGTACTCCCGAGACCAAGCAGCAGTCTAAACAACGGGTTTCTCCGGGTGAACCTACTCCGAAGAAGGCCAAGTTAAGTTTGTCGGTCAATAAGGTGATGGCAACAGTTTTCTGGGATGCACGCGGGATAATCCACATCGATTACCTTCAAAAGGGAAAAACAATAAACGGCGAATATTATTTTAAAAACTTCCCACGGGTATAGAAAAGACTATCTTCAAAATGTCAAAATATGCTCTAAGAGGATTAAATAAATATTATTTGAAAATAACAAAATATGCTATAAATATGCTCTTAAAATTATTATATGCAAAAATATGCCGTTAAGGGTGAAATATGCAAAAATATGCACTTACTAATCGATGACGAAATGCTTTGTTTTGAAACGAATAAATAAATATAGTTCAAAGTACAGGAAAAACTTGCAATTGCATATTTCTGGTTTCCCTGGTTATAAGCTATAATATCGAACCTTAAAATTTGTTTAATCATAAACTTTTAATAGAGTCAGGTGCAAGTTCAATGTTGCCAAAAAAATAGCTCTTTACAAGTGAGAAGTAATTTTTTTAATAAATTTTTTTTGGTTTTTTATATAATTTGTTGTGTGAAGAAAAAAGATCAATTATTTTGATTATTTATTGATAACAATTTGTTTGATTATAATTTAAGGTCATACGCAGAAATATTGCCAAATTATTAACAATTAAGGGTAAATGCGAGGATTTTAAAGATTATTTACAGCAACTTGATATAAAAGTTGCCAAATTTTCAGATTAAGCTATCATTCACTTTTGGTGTGTTTTAAGGAAAACATTATTAGTTTCTTTTTTCCAATTCAAATATCTTTCAATAAAATGTTCAAATTTGTAAGTTTTCAATTTCCTCTTATTATCAACTTTTATTTAACTATATTAATAATTTCAAATTCCTTTTAGATTTCTTTCTTTGCTTTGATTGCCGTTACTGTGGCTGCTACTGGTTTCGTGGCTGAAACTCATGTTGTTCAACCTGTTTTAACTAAAGTAGCTCATACTGTACCCTCAGCTGTCAGCCATCAAAGTTTCTCTCAAATTCATAGTAAAGCTCATATCGTTACTCCTGTAGTAAAAACTGTAGCAGCTCCAGTTGTACACACTTATGCTGCTGCTGTTGCTTTTATTCCTGTTGTCAAAACTGTGGAACCCATTGTTCCTGTGGTTAAAACTGTAGCCTCTCCCGTAGTCCACACTTATGCTGCTGCTGCTCCTGTTGTAAAAACTGTTGAACCTGTTATTCCTGTTGTCAAAACTGTGGAACCCGTTGTTCCTGTTGTTAAAACTGTAGCCTCTCCCGTAGTTCATACTTATGCTCACGCTGCTCCTGTAGTTAAATCTGTACACACTTATCATGCCGCTCCTTTAGTCAAAACTATTGCTACTCCAGTAGACCACACTTATGCTGCTGCTGCTCCTGTTATCAAAACTTTTGAACCTGTAGTTCACACTTATGCTAATGCTGCTCCTGTGGTTAAGACTGTGGAACCTCAAAACTGTCAATCATGCTGTTTCTTGACCGATTATATCTTTTTTTCTCGTTTTTTTTTATTACAATTGGAGCCCATTTTAGTGTCCTTATAATTTTGATGAACTATATAAGTGATTACAGATTTACGTAATTTTTTTCAATTGGGTGCTTGTTTAAGAAACTAGAGTAAATTTTAGTGCTCTTATAATTAAAAAAATTATAATTTTATATGGAAACTCGAATTTTGATGGAAAAAAGTGAAAGGTCCTTTTGTGAATTGGAGGCTTTTTTTTAAGAAACCAGAGCCAATTTTAGTTTTCATTTAATCTTGATGGAAAATATAAATGACTTAGATTAACGCTTTCTTATAATTTTATATGAAAAATTCAAATTTTATAAAAAGTTTAAGTGACTACAATTTTGACTCGAATTTTGATGAAAAATTATAAGGGATCATAGATTAAGGTCCTTTTTTGAATTAGTTGCAGAGCCAATTTTAATTTTCTTTTAATTTTGTGGGAAAATATAATTGATCCTTTTTTCGTATTGGAGGCTTATTTCAGATACTAGAGCCAATTTCAGTTTTCTCATAATTTTATCTGAAAAAATAAAAAGCTACAAATAAATACGATTAATTTCCCCTTTTTATTTAAAGAAAATTACGAAATTTATTTTAATTCTTTATAATTTTTAATACATATTTGTAAAAGAATAAAATTACATTTAATAGTTTATAAAACTTAAATATATTTAAAAAATAAATTTGTAAGTTTATTGGATATTATAAATACATATAGACAATTTATGCAAAATTTTTTTATTAAACTTGTAATATTTGTTTATGTATATTTTTTTCATAACTAATAAAATGTATTCAAAGGATTAAAAAAAAAAAAAAAACATAATTTATATTTAAAATTTGTTGTATGAATTTGAATTTTATGTTAATTTATATGATAATGCGTTTTCTATGAAAAAATTTAATATTTGTTGAATTTATATTAAATTAAATACACATTTTTCCTACAGAAATTTACTTAAATTACTATTGTTGTTTTGTAAATGAAGCTTAGATTTAATAATTTTATATATTTTGTGGTTTGAACTTCCTTTAGTTCTTAGCAACACGACGGGAACCTAAAAAGAGAAAAATAGCAAGAAGAGGAAAATAATTTAGAAATTTGTAGCTAATTGTTGCCGATATTTTACCTTTTTCTTTGTTTTTACGTTCTTTTTTACCGCCACCACCACCTCCACTAGACTGTTTGCTGGCATTACCATTATTGGGATTACATTTCTTGTTAATACTGCGCACTGGTTCACAGCTGGACTCAATACCGCCTGTCGATTTTAATTTATCCTCGCGCGTCATTTGTCCATTAGTACATTCAGACCAGGCACCCTTTTCATAACGACAAGCTGTTTAACGAATATATAATGTAAAGTATAAAATAATAAATTATTAAAACACATTAATTTTACACTTATTTTCAGCTTTTTAATGGAAAAAAATAACCTAAACAAACATTTACAATATTATGGAGAACATATTAATAGGATTATGAAAAGTTATTAAAAATTATTTATGTTCAAAAATTACTAAAAAAAATACGGTTTTGTAAAAACAATTAGGCAAAATATTTAAAAAGTAGTCTATAGTTTAGTCTATAGTCTAGTACAGGGGTTCTCAGAAGTTTTTGCTTCACGACCCCCCTTGAGATGTTACAACTAGAGAATAACCCATTACAATTTTTGTATAATAAGCAGGGACAGAAAATTCATGTCTTTTAGGCGCTTAAAATATGCACCAAATATTTTAAAATATACCGTAAAAACGAATAAAATATGAAATAGTGACCAGTGTGACCATTTTAGCAATTTTGTAGCTAAATTTAGCATTTTCTACTCCGGTTTAGCCGCAAATTGTTCATTTAGCATTTGGCATATTATTTAGCAGTTTTTAATTAATTTATATATTTAATATATTTAGCATTTTCTAGCATTTTTCAAAATAAGAACAAAATTCAAATAATGAAATTAAATACTATATTGCCTACAAAATATAGACATTTACGAAAGTAACAGTATCAGCACCAGTAAAAAGTCACTAAATTAAAAAAAAAGGTACAAGTACTAAGTGCTTCGTTCAAAATATTATTTAGTCCGTTTCGAGGAATTAATTTAATTCTTTTTTTTATTATTATTATTATTGACTTTATTGAAACCTTTATAAAATAATTACATTGTTATGAGAATTTACTTAAAAGTATTACTTACAACAATTAAAATCTAAATAATTAAATAAGGAAACTACTAATATCACAGTGTTAAGGAAAAGTTGTCAAAAAAAAAAAAAAAAAGCTTGTACATACTTAAACGTTATAAGAAATTTTAAAAACAACCATTAATTACAACTCCTTACATAGTGTCTACATTAGAGATTTTTTGTCATGATAAAAAATAATAAATAAACGTCAAACTTAATGCGAATTTGTGTGAGGTGGCAACAGTTGCAAAAAACAACAATATGGCGTATTCATAATTGTTTTTTATTTATACAGTTTGACAACTGTAACAGCCAAAATAATAATCAGCTGTTTAACTAAGGTTGCCTTGTATACATTCGTATTGATTTTGACGTTTGTTTTGATAAAAATTTGCCTAATGTAGACACTAAGTTAAGTAAAAAAGAGTCTTAGTGATTGTTTAGCAAATTTCTTATTATTCCATATGTAAACGTTCTGCATTTTTCATTAAATGACAGAGTCAGTTCCCTTGCAAATGAATTAAACATTTTATGCTTAAAATTTCTATGCAGTAGATCAGTAGAATATCTGGGATGTAGGTTATGCATTATTTTCAGATTTTTATTTTGTATTATCTGTAATTTTCTTGTGTAAGTTTTAGCAGCTTTATTAAACCAGACTTGGCATCCGTAGGTCATAATTGGTTGAATACACATTTTGTAAATAAGGGTTTTGTTTTTTAAATTAAGTTTAGATCTTCTGTTAAGTAAGGGGTAAAGTGCATGGCCACATTTAATTGCTTTATCACAAATATACTGTATGTGTTGTTTAAAAGATAGTTTTTTATCTAAGATAATACCTAGATATTTGATACTATCCTGCAGAGGAATAAAAACTCCCCAAGAATATAAATCTTTTGTAGGAATACGTTTCTGTGATCTATTCTATGGAAATATAATAGCTTGTGTTTTACTAACATTAACTTTTATCTTCCATTTATCAAAGTATTTATTGGTAGATTTTAAACTATCTTCCATTTTTTTTTTTTTTTGATTATTGCGTTTGACACCTTACCGCAGCAAATAAAAGCACTGTCGTCAGCGTAAAAAGCTACTTCTTGATTCTTGCGAATAGTAAAATCGGAAATATATATTGAATAAAGAGTAGGTGATAATACCGATCCTTGCGGCAGACCCGCAGGGATTTGTCTATCACTAGATAGCGTGTTATCTATAGATACAGCAAATGAGCGCTGATCTAAAAAACTCTTTATAATCTTTTGCAAATACGTTGGATAATTGAAGGAATTTAGTTTAAAAACCAGGTCTTCATGCCATATTGAATCGAAGGCTTTTTCAATGTCAAGAAAAATAACTCCAGTGCTTTTACGTTTTCTTTTGTTTGATTCAATAAAATTAACGACTCTTTTTAGTTGATGTATTGTGGAGTGTTCCTTGCGGAATCCAAATCTAAAATTCTCTTATTAATTATTTTTTCAAATACTTTATCCAATAGGCTTAGGATGCTGATTGGTCTATAGCTAGACGGTAATTTAGGATCCTTTCCTGGCTTAGGAATTGGGATAACTTTTGCCTTCTTAAAAATAGTTGGAAAATAGCCTTCTGTTAAACAAGAGTTGAAAAGTTTACATAGAGTTTAAAAAAAGTATTCGGGCATCTTTTTAAGGATAATGCTATTAATGCCATCTAAACCAGGGGCTTTATTATTTTTCAATAAAAGTACAAACGATTTAACTTCATGTAAATTGGTAAGCTCTTCGTTAGATCTGTCAAGAAGTGTATCGTCAAGATTATGAATGAATCTTAAGACGGCCGAGTCCATAGGTGAATAATTATTTAATGTAATGGTGTGTGAATTACCAAATAGGTCTGCTATTGAATTAGATTTTTCATTGCCAGTTTTTAAAACTTCACCGTTTACATAAAGATCAGTAAAAGACATTTTGTTTCCTTTCAGTGCTTTTTTTACTTTCCAAAACTTTTTAGAGCCCGAGGGCAATTAATGTAATTCTTAATATTAGATGTGGTTTAGAAATATTAAATACATTTTTTATTTATTTTTTAAGTAAATATTGTTATTTGCAAACAAATCTTATTTTAACATTGAGCAGAACTGACCATACATGGAAAATAGAACAGTTTGCAAAATGTTAAGGGATTTCTAGACCGGTCTATATACAGTAATCTTAGGCATGAACAAAAGAAGTTTACGATGAACATTATCACCGGATACTGCCCGCTCATTTCGAGGCTTAGTAGATGGAACAACGGCACATCTGATTTTTTTTAGGTTATGAGAGGATATTAAGGAACTGGGTGATGTAACTAGTTGCAAAATGTAGAATAATGCAGGCTTTGATATGTAAATTGGAAATCATCTTACTTGTAACATTATGAAAAATTAACTCGAAATAAAAATATACCACTGAAAAAAGTACTTTATTTATTTAGCATTATTTTTTTTTAGCATTTTTAAATAATTTTTAGAATTTCTTTTTTTAGCTTTATTTTAAACGCAATTTAGCTGAATTATTTTTTCACATCTGGTCACACTGCTAGTGACTTGTAAATCGATTTCGATTATGGTAGAAAATCGTTCCTCGTTGTTAAAAAACGATTAGTTTGTGATCGATTCTTACGAGCCTATTTTATACCGAAATCGACTTTTAGCCTTCGGTTTATCGAAAAATCAACCCTCCACAGTGAAGTAGTTTTTTGTACAAATATATTGTAAAAATTTGAAAGGTAAATTTTAAACTTTTCAAAAAATAAATATTGGCACAAGTTTTTAAAAGATTTTGATAAAAAAAAAATCAGTAAGAGTGCAATTCAAAAAAATAATTATTAAAAACAACTTTGAGTACGAGTTATATAAAATCTACTTTCGTAAGAGAATGATACTTGAGTATGCGTCTGGACAGTCACATAAAGAATGTTTCTAATCCTCTATAAAACAACTTCGGCAGCAGTCCTTTTTTCAAGCACCTATTTGTTGGACCAGAGCAATATAATCATCCGTCTGTGTTTTCACTATATACATAGGCCACCAATTTCTTGAGTTCTTATTAAACATTTCGATCCCAAGAATACCCAGACTAGAGATTGAGTGTAGTTGAGTAGACATTTCAACTTTACTACGTCGACAGTTTATATCTTCCGAAATAAGTGACCCTTTTAGCAGAAAATATTCCTAATGTCAATTTTATATCTAATATTTTATATATTTGAATATTTGATGAAATGTTTTTATTAAATACCTGTATTTAAGGCATTTATTGATGTTGTTAGAGTGATCTACGGAAGTAGGTTAACAATAAATATATCAATTATTTTTATTATTTTTCGATCTTTGTCGAACAGTCATGCGCCTATTGTATTCATCGCCAAAATGTTTATTTCAAACTCTCTGGTTTTTTTTTTTTTTTTTTTTTTTTGTTAAACATATCGACAGATATGTAGATTTAAACGTCTAATGGTCCCTTAAAAAATAATATAATTTACATTTAATTATTTTTTTTTTTATTAATTTTACAAATAATAATCAATTAAAAATAGATTATGGACTTTGATTAATCGACCATAAAAATCGAAATTAAAATGGTTGATCGAAAAATCGAAAATCAATTATTAACTTTTCATACCATTCACTAATATGTACTTATTTTTTTTAATTCATAAAATATAAATTCAGTATTATACACTGCCTGCCACTTGAATAAGGAATCACATTTTTTTTTAACTTTAATTAAGTATATCTCCTAAACTAAAGTTCACAAAAAAATAATTTTTTACACAACCAAATTTCAAAGTGTTGGCTTTAGTTTCCTGAAGAAATAAAAAATATACATATTTTGTTATACTAAAATTGTGCATTTATTTGTGTGTCATTTGAATAAGGAATTCTTTTAATATTAATCAGGAAGGCTATGACTTGAATTTCTTTCAATATAAACGGCTAGAGAATTTTTAATTTGATAGTTTTTAAATAGTTTTTATTCAAAATGGGACGTGGTAAGGCTCTTAATAACTCTGAAAAAGAAAAAATTCTAATTTTGAAATCACAGGGTCAGAATCCGGTCTAAAATTGCCAAAAACATTAATAGAGGAAAGACAGCTGTGAACAATTATTTAAATAACGTGGAAAGATATGGAAAAAACATGAAAGGGTGGCAGAAAATGGCAACAACTCCAAAAGAAAGACGAAAAATTCTTTGAATTGCATCAAATTCTGCCATGTCGGTATCAAAAATACGTGAAAAAAGTGGAGTCAGTGCCAGTCTAAGAACAGTGCACCGTATTTTAAAGTCGTGCCCATACATAGTCCGACGAAAACTGCAAAAAAAACACCACTTAATGAAAAACGCAAATCACAACGTCTACAGATTTCCAAAAATACAATGACATGGTCCGACAAATGGTTTAAAGTTGTATTTTCCGATGAAAAAAAGTTTAATATTGCTGGTCCCGACGGGTATAACTATTACTTCCATGACCTAAATAAGGAGGAATTATTTTAGAGACACAGACACAGCCGAGAGGGCGGAATAATGGTATGGGGTGCCATTTCGTATTATGGTACCATAGAATTGGTTTTTGTATCCAACAAAATGACTGCAACGACTTACAGAAATATTCATGAGAAAGCATTTCCAAAACTTAATGATTTCTTTGGACCCATACCTTGGACATACCAACACGACAACGCTCCGATTCATACCGCCAGTGCAGTAAAACAATGGATTAATCAACAAGGTGTTCAGCTTTTGAATTGGCCCCCATATTCACCAGACCTGAATCCAATGGAAAATGTCTGGGATTGGCTTGCAAGAAAAGTTTATGAAGAAGAAAAACAATTTGAGATGATAGAATCTTTAAAGGATGCAATAACGGAAGCATGGAGTTCAATTAAAATTAAATTACTTAGAGTCATTATACAAGTCGATGCCAAATCGCATTTTTGAGGTTATTTCTCATTACTAATTGAATGCTAGAAAATAATAAGTTTCATTTTTATAACCTAAAATTTAAAAATAAATTACAGTTTGTTTAGTTTTAAAATATTCCTTATTAAAGTAACACACGAAAAAGTACCACAGAAATACATGCCTTTAAATAAATGCATAATTTTAGTATAACAAAATATGTATATTTCTTTATTTCTTCAGGAAACTAAAGCCAACTCTTTGAAATTTGGTTGTGCAAAAAATTATTTTTTTCTGAACTTTGGTTTAGGAGATATACTTAATTAAAGTTAAAGAAAATGTGATTCCTTATTCAAGTGGCAGACAGTGTATTAAATTAAAAATAAATGTGCAGTGAATATAAAAATTAATTAAAGTTTTTATTTATTTATTAGTTTCAGTCTATGGATACAATATTATCCTTACAGACATCAATGATTATTTAATATACATAATTAAATTAATTATTTAAACCAACTGTTTAACAAATTTTTAAATTCAAGATTTGATATACTTAAGTCTAATTCATTAGAACATTTATTGAATAATCTCATAGCTTTTATTAAAGGTTCATTCAAAGCATATGTTGTTCTATGAATATCTATATAAAGATATTATTATTTTGCCTTAGAGGCCTGGAGGTACATATAGTTTTATGGTATGAAGCAAATCAGGACAATCACGTCTTGTTTCTAAAGTTTTCATAGAAATCAAGGTACACTTATCAGGGTATGTAGGAATCGAAATTTGTGGGTTAACAAATGGAAAATTTAAAAATGAAAGAGCAAACTTTATAAATTTTACTTGAATTTTTTCAATTCTATTTATATGTAATTGACTACAAGGGCTCCAGTTAAATGAAGCATATTCTAATCTAGATCTCACATAAGATGTAAATAGAACTTTTTTTTTATTTTTAATAATTTTTTAAATTTTGCATTAAAAATTTATATTTTTGCCACTAATTTCTTAATAACTTCGAGACTATTGAGCGTATAAAAAAAGTAATAATAAATATTTTAAGATGATTTTATTTGGCATCTATTGGAGTTTTATTTATGTAAATTGGAAAAACTGTTCTCGAGTTATGCAAGAGTTACCGCCTAATAAGGGGATCATATTAGACAAGTCATAAAAAAATCAGTACTTTAAAGAAAACAGAAAGCATTTTCTTGTTTAGCACATCTAATTTCACCTAGTCCATATATTTTTGTTAAAAAAAAAATTGGTGGCAAATGTAATCTGCGCCCTTCCGTTATTGTAAGTTTTGGAGATATAACTTACCTAATATTAAGTTATCCATAGTATTTTTTAATATTTAAAAAAGCCTTTTTTTAGCTCCTTTCAAAATTGTAAAAAATAGACTTAAGATTTTTTAACAGAAGTACACAGAATAATTTTTTCTACACAAAAAAAAAAAAAAATGTATTTAAATTTTGCACAAAATATGATACAAAAGTATGGATTTATGACAAAATATGCAAAACATTCATTTTCAACAAAATATGCAAAAATATGCACTAACAAATTGATGCCATTTTAAAGCAAATTACCCAATTCGCAAAGATATTTAGTTTAAACTGCTCTAAAAGTAAAGGCAAAAAACATGCATTTACATAATCATATTTCAAAAAAAATTTGAAACATGAAATTATGTTTAATATCAAATATATTTTGTAAACGGTGTTCAATCATAGACCAAAGTTTTAAATTTAAGTTTGTGGTTCGTTTTACAAAAAGCGTTAAATGAATTGTATTTTATTATTTGAATATAAAATATTAAGCTCAAATCATTCTTAAATCTAAATATAAATACAAATAACACTGTGCTAGTCAAAATATTTAACAAGCTGGGCACACCACTGGTAAAACTAAGTCAAATACGCTGAACTCAATACTGGCAGCCCTTTTTGGAAGTCAGCGCTCGTATTCGCGATATTTGGGTTTAAACTTAATTACGTAAGCACAAATAATAAATAATAAATTAGAAATAAAAGGAAGATTATTTACGTATAATAAACATTAAATCGATTAAATATATTCTAACATAGTGTCTACATTAGAATTTTTTTTATCAAGACAAACGTCAAACTTAACGCGAATTTGTGGAAGGTGGCAATAGTTGCACACAAACAACAATATGGCGTATTCATTATTGTTTTTTATATATGCAGTTTGACAACTGTAACAACCAAAATAATAATCAACTGTTTAACTAAGATTACCTTGTATATTTCGCATTGATTTTGACGTTTGTTTTGGTATAAATTTGCCTAATGTAGACACTAGGTAAGCGTAGCAGCCAATCTATACGTAACATAATATGCAACAGCGTTGTTGTCAACTATTTGTTATAAAAACGCGCAGGAAAAATCCAAAACGCGCTAAATAGCGTTAAATTTATCCAAAATTAAAGATATTGGTTAAATTTAGCGCTTTTTTTAGCTCATTTTTTAAAAAAAGAGGTAAAATTTTATGTAAATTGAAAATTCCTGATTCATAACAACTTTTTTCAAAGAATTTAAATTCAGAAAACTGTTATCTTCGGTTAGATTTTTTAAATTTTAGTGCAAAACCTTTGATTTAATCAGTCCAATTTTACTCCAAAAAAGGCAATTTCTAAATTAAATAAGAACATATTTATGCACTTCAAATGACATTTCGAAATGAAAAAAAAAAAACGTTTTAGTTTTTGGTGATCTCGAAAATAATTAAAAATAAAAAAAATGTCCTATGGTAGAAAATGTTTTTTTCTCTGGTGAGAAAAATTCTTATTTCTGTTGTGTGAAATATAATCTGTAAAATATTGACAAATTAAAATTTTATCATTAAAGAATTAAAAAAAAAAAAAAAATGTTTTAATTGCATTTTAAATCCATTCTGAAAGCCACACTCTATTTTGGAAATGGATATTTAATAATAACAGCAGATTACTATTTCTGGTTGTTAAAGTTGTCAATTTCTATATATAAAAACATTAATGAATTCGCCTTATTGTTGTTTTTATACGACTGTTTCCATCTTGGCGTTTATGTTGACGTTTGTCTTGATAAAAAATTGTCTAATATAGACACTATGTTAGAGAGTGTCAAGCTCGCTCTCTGAGAGAATTATCTCACGTGTAGATTCAAATATTAGTATTATAAGCAGTGTTGCCATTTTCGTTATTTTTAACCAAAATTTTTTATTTTATTTTCTGATGTGGAGATGATCACTTTTTCCAGTTTGGTTACTATTATTATTATTATTTTGTTAAATCAAAATTTTATACTTATTAGTTTTAAAAATCTTATTTACTCATGTTAAACTTGCGAACAATAATAAAACAATAAAATGAGAGTGTGCTAAAAATTCACCACACTTTTAAAAACTAAAGGTTCCTAAAGTTCTCCTTCGAATTTTAACTGACAAATGAAGAAAAAAAAATTAAATCAATAGAAAATATAAAGATTACTAATATTTAACCAAAAAGTGAAACGGATTGGAAGATTTTTGTGAGAAAGTTCTAACGATGTAATAAACAACCTAAATTACAAAATAAATTAATATTACAAAAAAATGTAAATTCGGTGAATACCTACTATGTGACTTAAAGTAATACATACTTGAGAGAGAGAGCATTATATGGGTGCTATGGTTAATCTTATTTGAGCCAAATTTTATTAGCATATAAACATTTATGTGGGATTTAAGTACTTTTAACTGTATGTAGGTACATAAAATTTTTTTTATGGAATATTTTAGGATTAAAAATGTTTTCTTTATGCAGAATTCTGTAAAAATACGCTTATATGTATTTAAGATATTTGAGTTTCAAAATATTACTTCAAAAGAACATTTATTTGGGGACTAGGTGAAATAATAAATCAATTTCGACCTGCTAAGGAGATTCTGAGTCGAATGGTATATTTTAGGGGCCAATATCGCACTATAGCGAATAAAAACATTTTTTAGTTATTAATAAACAACATAGTTAAATAATAAAAATTTAAAAAGGGTACCACATTATTTTACAAATAACTGCAATAAACGTATTTTATCAATCCCGATGTATTTTAATTAGACTACAATTTTGTACACAATTTTTAAATTAACTTATCAAAATTAAAAACATGTGAGTGACTTGGTACATGAATGAATAATGTTGAATCTTTTCGTCAAACATGCCATTTAAATATCTTTTACTTTAAATCTTTAGATTTAGATTTTGCAATTCATATTATCTAATGAGATTGGCTAAGTCCCTATAAAAAAAACTCTTGTTTGCATTCTTTTTTTGCAAACACATAAAGTTAACCTTATTTTCTATTACTGTTCGACCCAGCTGCTTTGCAATTCTAAATTTATTACAATCTGGTTTGCTTTCGATATCATATCATAAGAACGTGAGAATAATGAAATTTTTATAACTAAACTTTATATCCCGACCTTCTACAAAATTGTATCAGAGACCACATTTTAATATACATTGTTCTAAACGGTTAAATTTTAAATATTTTTTTCTCCTAAAAACTAACTAAAGTTTATGATTAATAGCCAAAGTATTTAAAACCTGAATATATATATCAAGATTGAATTAATTTTTATGTAATAACTGAATTTTTAAAATTTGGTTATTTTTTTGCTATTTTAGTAAACAAAAATTTTTTGCATTGGCAACACTGATCATACATATTAATAATGTCTCTGCTGCGATAGCGAGCAGAGACATTAGTTCTAGCCGGTTGTTTTTGTTGACAAAATTTTAATTTATAGGTTTTTTATTGTGAAAGTTCTTAGATTTTTATAATTTTTATATAAAAACGTTCTTCGGTAATTAAAGTTTATGTAAATTATAAAAGTTTATTAGAAAATATGTTATTTATCGTAAAAAAAGTGAAAATAATAACGGACGGTCAATTCAATTTGCCTAAAAAACTATTCCCAACAAACATTTCAAACGTTTGAAAAATTATGTTCTGTTAAGTTTTCTTTGATATCAAAGGTTAATTCAAACCTTAAATAAAATCTGCATCAAAATTGGAGAAAAAATCTCCTGTTTGTTGAGAATGCTATTATTATAAAATCATTATTAAATGATTTGAGAATATTTCAGATCACTCTCAAATTTTAAATCAAACCTTTGGTTTGCTGGGTTTATCCTCCATTATTTTTGGCAGTTATTTGTTTTTGTTCTTTTAAGCATAAAAGTGTTAAATGTGAAAGTGTTAGTGTAATTAAGAGAAAATAAAAAGATGAGAAATATGGTGAAAAGTTGTGTTCAATGTTAGAAATAATTCAAAGGAACTGCATTGTTTACATTACAATGTTATTAAACTGAAATTACGTGTATTAAGGGTTGCCAGGTAAGTGGTTCATTATTTAATATAGGGAATTTTGTTATAAATGAAATTTGGGTAGAGTAAATAAAAATATATGTATGCAGCATTGCGTAATGAAATAAACGATTTTTTTTTATAAGAAGTTAAAAAAAACATTTATTTTATCTTCAAAAAATATTCTAACATATTTTTAAATATATATTGGATTTCAAGATTACAGGTAATTAACCCCTGAAAAACAGCTAAAGGTACAATTTTTATACTTTTGGTTCCCAAAATATTAAATCAAAACTCCAGTATAAACTCCACAAATGATAACTAGAGTTAGAAATCCTTCTCAAATGTAATTATAGAAGACGTAATATTATTCTTAATTTAAAGAAAAATGGTCTGATAACTCTAAACTTTTCGTTAGCACACCGATGATTTTTGAGTTTACATGATGATATTCATAATATTTCAATTAACTTTCTTGTAACTTTTTTTAATTCGGTTTTAATTTTACTTTTTATTTTTAATTTCGAATACAACTTTTGTTTAGAGAAAGCAATTGTATTATGAAAATATTAGTTTTCGGTATAGCCGTTTGAAAATACTTTGAGCAAAAGGAACCATTATAGAAATTTTTGTTTAAATTTATTTCTATAAAATTTCACTAAATAATTTATAACCATAACAAAACAGTTTTGAAATAATAATAGATTTTTGTATATATTATAAATTTTCTATGGATCATTAGAATATCTTAAAATTCAAAACAACCATATTTTTATAACAGCTTCTTTAAAATATTTTCCTCAATTTTAAATTAAAATTATTAAGTTTTAAAATGTTTTATTAAAATATTCGAATAATATTTTATATTCGTTATTTTTTCAAATATCATCAAATCAAAATAAAATTCTAATAACTGACATTTTTAAAAATTGATGCTTTTTAATTTGGTGCTTTTCTTTCAAAATTGGTACTTTTTAAAAATGAAAGCTTTGTTTCCCTAATGTATCCAATTTTCAAAGAAAAGTACCAAGTTAAAAAAACTCATGGCAAAAAAAAAATATTGTCATCAAAACAATTTTTAATAAAAAAAAACTTTTTTTAAACTCGGCCTATAAAAAATAATTATTATTCATTTATTATTAATTTCGCCTCTAATCTAAGAAGAAAATCAGTAATTTGGTAATAATGCATTTATTTGCTTATGTTAGTATCAATACAAAATTTATTACATACATTCAAAAAATAATTTATGTAGACGGAAATCGGAAATGCGAAAGATAATTTTTCGCATCATTTGTTCTAAATATTTGCGGTTGGCAATAATATAATTTTACTTTTTGTCATCTTGGAAATGTGTCTTATAGTTGTCTAGAATATTTGGTAATACTATTTTGCTACTTAATAAATAAAATTTAAAACAAAATAAATAAATAATTAATTAATTAATTAAACAAATAAAATTTATAATTAAAATTCAATATTTTAAACAATTTTAAAATTTTAAAAACTTTATTTGTAATCTGAATTCTGCTTTTTTAATACAAATTGTTTAAATATTACAAGCGTTTCGCCTATTGGAATATTCAATCAATTTAAAAAGCTTATAGCTAGGTTATCAAAGTTGCCAGATGTTATTGTAATTCAAGAAACCTGGTTTCATAATGACATTACACAAATTTGTGAAATTCCTGGGTTTACTAATATTCATTGTTCATTGTTGTATAAAAAAAAAAATCTTGGATATTCATTAATACAACTCTTGAACGTAAACAAAAAATAATGAGATTCACCTAAATGATGCTCAAGGGCAGAGATTGGCGAGTGATCAAGCTAAGGTTGATTGTTTTAATAACTATTTTCTAACAGCCATAAAGAACCTCAAGAGAGGAATTGAAATCTATTCTACAGACAACTGTAATTTGCTGCGAACGATTTCCTATTCACTGAACCACTTCACCCTTGACAACATTAATTGTAGTGAAGCAATTGGGGTGATATTAGATATTTGTCAAGGAATGTCGAGAAGAAATTGCTCCAATTTTATACGATATTTTTAACAAAATAATTAATAATTCAGTTTGTTTGTTTATATTTTAAAAGTTCATAAAATAGTAGCAATACCAAAAGAAATGAATGTATCTACTGTAGGTAAATATCAACCGATTGTCGTACTATCTTCAGTTGATAAAATTTTTGAAAAAATATTGTATGATAAGGTGTTATTGTACCTGGAAGAAAAGGAATTTTTGTATAATTTTCAATTTGGTTTTAGACGAGGTTGTAGTACCGAAGATACTATCCTTAACGTTGTTAAAAATATTTGTAAGGATCTTAATGATGGGTTTACTGGAGCTGCTGGAAGATTTTTTCACTTTACTAAAGCTTTTGACCCAGTAGGTCATCAGATAATGCTACAAAAGTTAAAATATTATGGTATTGAAGATCGTGAACTTTTGTTTGAAAGTTACTTTACAAACAGAAAACAATATGTATGTAAATATAAACAAAGCAAAAAATTTTATTGATTATCTTGAATGTGGTGTGCGACAGGGAATTGGGCTAGGACCTTTATTATTCTCAATTTATTTAAATGATATCAAAAACCTGAATTTAAGTGGTCAACTGTGTATGCTTGCTGATGATGATTAGGTTCTTAAAACCGAAATTGAAAGGGATACTGCATTTATTTTCGAATTTGCGAGACTAAATCGATTATTGCTTAATCCTGGTAAAACCAATCTTATTATTTGAGTAATAATAATAATTCAATATATATTTTGATGGAAAAATTGTGCATGAAACCCATTTAATAACGTCTTTATGAATTATTCTTCAAAGCAATTATAATGGGATCTGCATATCAGTGATGTGAAAATAAAGATAGCTTCAGCGAATGGAATTTTATTTAAATTGAAGAACAAATTGAAAAAAACATCAAAAATGATGATATATCATTCCTTAAACTTAAAATAACAACAATAATTTACTTAAATCTCTTCAATGTATGCATAACAAAGTATGATATATATTGGTGCATATTCCTATAAACGCATTTAAAATTTTTGCTTTTCTTTGAAGTATATTCGTTCCTCTTAACCAAAAACAATGTTGTTATAATAACTCGCGATATAACGGTACTTTTTTATGTAAGAAATAAATGTTTCTTGCTTTTTTTATTTTCTTTAATTTAGCAATCAGAACATATTGGTGATCATTTCAGTGGAATATTCTTATAAACGCAGTCGAGAAAAATTTGTCTATAAGTTTTGGTTGTTTGTTTCGTTTAAGGTAGGTTTCTGATGACAAAATTTCTTTTTACTGGAAATGCCCAAAGCAATTTTTCTTACATACCAGGAAAAAATTTAAATTGAATTTTTTCGTGATCGAAGCTGGTTTAACAGAGAAATTGGACGAAAAATTAACCATTCGGAACGATTTATTCGAGGTTTACTTAACCAACAAAAGGTAATCAAAAATTAACAAAAAGGCAAATTAATAAAATAAAAGAAGAAACCACCCACAATAAATTAAATGCTACACAAATAAAAAGTAAACCAAAATCATAAGGAAAATCATTTAAAAATTGCGCGCTAATACATAAAATGGACAGATGAGTGGAATAAACTAATCTCTTCTGATGAAAAGAAATTCTATTTGGACGGTCCCGATTCATATTCTTGCTATCGGGTAGAGGCAGGATTATGTTCTGGGCATTCTTTTCTGCTGCAAGAAAATCAAAAATGTGTTTTGTTTCAACTAAAATGAACAGTGCAGTCGAAGATACTCTTCTCTCATTTATGGATGAAAAATTGGTGAAGATTGCATATTCAAACAGGAAAAGGCTGCAAACCACCTCTCGAAACAATCTAAATCATGGTTTAATAAACATAGTATTCCACTATTGAACTGGCCGGCTTGCAGTACGGATTTAAATCCAATGTAGAATCTGTAGCGGTGCATTGCCCGTTAAGTTTACCCAAGAAATGCACAGAATGAAACCATAATGACAATAAGGTAGTTAAAACTAAAAATTAAGCAAGCAAAAATTAAGGGAAGAAGGTTACAGTGATTTTCTTATAAAATTAGTCGAATCAATTCCTGACCGAATTTTTTAAATTACCCAAAACAAAGATTCATAAACACATTATTAATAGTGCTAAATTGGTTTATTAGTTTATGTACGTATACAGGAAAATGCCATTAAACTACTAAAATTACAACGAAAAAATTTTAATGTACGTTTTAAGTTTTTTGTTAATTTTTTTAGTGAAATCAATAAATGATTTAAAAAATTAATTTGTAGCACTTCAAATATTTTTTAGTCCCACTTTTTGTAAGTTGATTACAAAAAATTTATGTGCGCTTATAGGAATATGCACCAGTGTACAATTTACCATTATTGTATTCAACTATTTCATTATATAATTGGTTGCTTAAATATCAAGTTTTAATGTTTGTTTTTAAATGCATTAATAATATCGGTTACCTTACTCTATTATTCACGCAACATAAAATGAATTTCAATACACGAAACAGAATTTTAGAATTCCCAGATGAAGTTTAGAAACAATCAAACATCGAATTGATTTTATTGGTGGAATTAAATATAATAATTTGTCTATAGCTTTAAAATTAATTGGTCGAATTTCCATTTTTAAGTCTTGCAAAGAACAGTGACTGTTTGGTGTGGTTTATGGACTGGCGGCGTCATCGGGCAGTACTTCTTCGAAAATGAGGTCGGCCAAACAGTGTTCGCTATGGCGAGATGATAACGGACTTCTTGAGGATATGGTTCCAACAGGATGTTCTTTTTTTTTGCTCTTTTGGCGCGAGAAATTCGATGGCCGTGCTGTCTCACGTTTTGGCGATGGTAATTGGCCGCTACAATCATGTGATTTGACACCGTTGGACTTCTTTCTTTAAGGATATTTAAAAAAAAAATGAACGTCAATAAGCCAAGAACAATTCAAGAATTGAAGGATAAGATAATACGGCACATTAACTACATTGCACCTCAATTATGTCTCAGAGTCATTGAAAATATGGACCATCGGATAATGACATGCCACCGAAGCCGTGGCGAGCATTTGGCCGATATTTTGTTTCACATAATAAACAAATACATTTATTTGTAGTTGTGAAAAAAAAAGTTTATATTTTAGTACTTCCGTTTTTATATGGTTAACTCGATTGAGTTTCGGTTGGAAAATTTAATTATTGATTATACCCCTCACCACCATAGGTGGTTGGGGTATTATGAGCTTGTGCTGATGTTTGTAACGCATAAAAAAAAATCATCCAACACCCACCTTAAAGTATACCAATCAACCCAGAATGACTTTTTGAGTCGATCTAACTATGACCGTCCGCCTGGCTGGCTGGACGGTTAGATGGCTGTCCTTGTAAACCTTGTGCACAAAGTACAATTTTGAAGATAATTCAATGAAATTTGGCACGTAGGACTTTCATGATACAAGGACGAAGCTTATTGAAATACGTTATGATCGGTCCATTATTTCACCTAGCCACCATACAAATGTTCTCCCGGAATAGGGGTTAGCGATCATAAATGCCTTAAATCTATCAGTATTTTAATGCAATTCGGTGCAAGGAAGTTTTGTATAAGTATTAATCCTTGTCCCAAATTTCATGAAGATCGGTACATAATTGACCATAGCTACCATATAAAACCCTCTTCCGAAAATCACTTTAACGCCCATAAATCACATACACATGTTAGTATCAAGTTTATAATCGACACAAATAAGTTTAATATAAATAGAAATCACAGTGACAAATTTTATGAGGATCGCTCTATAATTTGCCATAGCTCTCATATAAGCCCACTTACGGGAGTTACCTTAAAGTGCATAAATTCATATAAATGTTAGTATTAATGTAATATTCTGTAAAATCTAAATTAAAAAAATACAATTAGACTTTAATTAGAGAGTGTTGTGAATTTAACAGTAAATGGAAAAAATAATAAAGAAATAATGTTGCGCTGAAATGTTAAAAATAAAAGTATATTTTAAAAACCAAAGTATACATTAAAAACCAATTAAGCTGCCAATATTCAGTGTTGCCAGATTAATTACTTCATAAATAGATCAATTGTTAAATAAAGTGAACTTTTACTATATTGATAGTATTTTAACATACGTACATATTTATGCACATATTGGTTTGATTCTTCGAAAAGACAATAAAGTTTTCATATTATTTATTTAAATATTCTAGATTTATTTAAAAAGCAATAATTTTTATCTTATTTATCTGGATTAATTTCAATATAGAAATCCATATATATATTTTTTTTTTGCACAAATGAATTTTTATATTTTTTATTTATGAATTAAACCCCCAAATTACAACGATAACTTTTTAAGGATAAATAAAAGGAAGAATATGGTTGGTGAGAGTATGTAGGTGATTTATTCAGACTGTTATCATATTGTGTGTATATTTTTGGTTTCACCTAATTCTTCTGTTGCGATAAAACAAATTCATTTTATTTTTGTGCATTGACATTTTTTTAAAATAATTACAAATACTTGTATTATTTACTAAGGACTTTTGGGATTTCACTTTAATAGAATATTTTATTTAAATTTAAAATTTTTATAAATATTTTACTAAATAAATTATTCATGTAGCATATTTATGCAATTTGAAGTGAACAGCAAAATTCTTCTCAATGTTATTTACTCATTTAAAGCACTTTCATTTTCCGTTCCATTTTTTTCTTTTTTCACTTATTGTGCTAAATGGTTTCAGAAAAAAAAAAAAAAAAAAAAAAAAAAAAATAATTTAAAGATTTGTTGTAAGTTTTCTTTCCTCAGAAACAGAAATCCTTAATTGCTTTTATATACTTTTATACGCGCAACTAAACATACACATGTTCAACTTACAATATGCCACATACTCTCCTCATACTCCAACACTTTTTTGTTGTAATATCAAACTTAAACGTCTGTGTTTGGATTTTAAACATTTTTTAATTACACATAATCCACCTCTACTTCTAAACAATGTAACAACCATAACTAGTTAGCATCCTGGAAATTAAACGAGAAAAAATTACTGCATTTCTTGTTTTGTGTTCTTTTTTACGTTTTTGGTTTTAATGCAGCGCGCAAAAATCTAACGCTCATTAAAATAATCATAAAAGAAACTAATGATTTTATAACAAAAGGTATAACCCTTTTCAATTTCAGTAGAGCGAGCATCTCCTCCTTTTTTTGCCAGCATCATTATTATTCCACCCATTAACACCATTAACACATACCAAAAATATATATGAATAATAGGGTGGACCTTAAGAGGTTGGAATATTTTGAATTCTTTGAAGTTGGTCAAATAAGTTTTTATTCACATCATAAATTATAAATAAGGCCATTTTGTTTTTGGATAATATTATAAGGCAGCAAATTTTAAAAGTTATAAAATATCGAAATCACTTCTGTTAAATATAACTGGACATTGAAGTGTTAAAGATGTTGGATTTTGGAAATATTTTTGTATATTTTTAAAATTATTGGAATGAGGTTTTGATACCTCATTGTTATTAATTTGTATGCGATTTCGTGTGTTCAAAAATCCGAAAACTTAAATTGCCAATGTGACCAAAACTTTTATGGATTTTAAATAGAAATGTCCCCTCAGTTAATATATCTCAATTCAAAGTTTCTGTTAAACAAGTATGTTAAAAAAATATATATATACTTTTAGTACCATCCTAATGTGCCTTTCTGCATGTGAAAATTTTATGTTGAAAAAATGTTATTTTACAAAACTTTTTCGTATATATGTCACATGGAAAATGGTACAAAATAGAAAAGAAAAAAAAAAAAAAATATATATATATATATATATATATATATATATATATATATATATATAGTAACAGAAAAAAGTAAACAAATCGTTAAAGAGAAATTATAAAAACACTGAAATGGTATCATAAATTCAAGAGGTTTTCAATTTCTAACGTAATTAGGGCAAAAATTGTTGGCAAAAAAAAAAAAAAAAATAAAAAGCACAATTTAGTACAGGGTGTTCAAGAATGGAGATTTATTTTCAATAAATCGCCACTCAAATGTTTTGTTATATATTAAATTGATATACAGAAAATTATCTATTATCTAAACATATTTAAAATACGTTGGATATTATTAATTTTCTAGTCCTATTAATATAAAACATTACATAATTATCTCCAGGGTAGATAAGTCTTATTTTGGATCAATTCTAAAAAATATTTTTCCCACAAAATCTGATTTTTCACAGTAAAATTATTTTTCATTGCAAATCCTAAATCTCTTTGTTTTATTTTTTACAAAAATATTTTTCCATTTTTAACCACAAATACGAATTTTCACCACAAAACAAATTTTTCGCCACAAACCAAATTTTCCTTACAACAATCGATTTTTCTCTACATAATAGATTTTTTACCACAAAATCGATGTTTCACTATAAAATTTGATTTTTTACCGCAAAACTATATTTTTTTTAACCACAAAAACAATATTTCATTCCAAAACTATTTTTTACCATTAACTCCATTTTTTCACAAAAACGGACTTTCACGATAAACCTATTTTTTGGTCATAAACCTTATTTTTTTTATCATCAAACCTATTTTTTCTACACAAAATCCATTTTTCACCACACAATCATTTTTCACTATAAAACACATTTTTCACCACCAAGCGGGATTTTTTGCTAAAAATTTCGATATTTTACTTCACCAAAAACAGTTTTCCCATAACATTTATTTTTCACCACAAACCAAAATTTTCCTCTTAAAACTTGATTTTTCGCCATAGACCGGTCATTCACTATAAGAATATTTTTCCTTTAAAAAATTTAACTTTTTAACTCCACAACTGTACTTCACCACAAAATACTATTTTTTTTTAATCACAAACA
Source organism: Protocalliphora azurea (assembly GCA_932274085.1). NCBI lineage: Eukaryota > Metazoa > Arthropoda > Insecta > Diptera > Calliphoridae > Protocalliphora > Protocalliphora azurea. The sequence continues at coordinate 134,913,010 of OW026522.1, read as the reverse complement.
CAACTTTCCACCTTAAAACTGATTTTCCACCACAAAACAGATTGTTCAGCCGAAAATTTTGTTATTCACCATATAAACGATTTCTTATGAATTTATAATAAAATATATACATTTTTCACCAAACCCTAATATAATATTCGACAAATTTCATATTCTTAAAATTGTTCGCGGAAAAATGGAGTTACGACGAACATTGATTTCTTCTAGTTCTTGACCCATAAATTTTTTTTGTTTATGAACCGATTTTAAAAACCAAACAAACCTTACAGAAGGTAAATTTTTGAGCCAAATTTGGTGGCCCTAGCTCAATTATACTTCCAATAGACAAACAGACAGACGGACGGACATAACTAGATCGTTTTTGAATGTCACGAGGACCCAGAAACGATATGTATCGTCACCTAAAATGCAAAACTGCACAACCAAAGAAATTGAAAACTGGTTTTTTGATTGGTAATGTTACATTGTATGAAAATACATACATATTTAAACCTTTTGGACTTCTATTGCAAAAAATATCGACTTTATTAAAGAAATTTGAAAGGGTCTAAAAAATTAATATTATTTTTCACAAGTAAAAAGGCGTAGTAGGCAAATATTATTCCACATCAAACTATGTAAACTTGCCAGAACTCTCAACTTCAAATGTGTTGTTTTGTGTTGAGATGTAACAAAATCGTTTTTTTAGAGCCGCAATAGTTTTCAACTTATTAAGTTTTTTTTAATCTCTCTTGTAAAATTTTATAAAATGTTGTTTGACCTTTTTGCATTTTAAGTGACGATATATATTTTGTGAGGTTTTAAATGAATATTTCGATGATGTTACAAAAGAAATGATAAACTCAACATATACTCCATTTTTTTTTGAATAGTGGGCATAAAAATCAAATTTTGATGGAAAATTTTTGTGATCACAAATTTTTGTTATTTTAGTTCGAGTGATCTCAATTGGAAGCTTAATGTAGAATGAAAGAATATAAGTGATCACATATTTTTGCTATCTTCTCAATTGGAGACTTACTTTGAAACTTGATCTAAGTTTTTTTTTTTATATAATAAAATAATTTTGATGAGGAATATAAGTCATAACAGATTTCCATTATTTTCTCAATTGGTCATAGATTTTTATAGATTTTTATTAATTTATTAACTGGAGACTTACTTAAGGATTTACGCACGAACAAAGCGTTCTATTTGATATCTTCTTAAGCTAATTTAAAAAAATATAAATGTTTCACCATTGATATCACACATGAAAAAATCGATATATGCGTGAAACTAGAGATTATATTTACTAAAACTATGTACTCAATTTTTCTGCAGGACATCAAAATTTCCTCATAAAAGGACTTCAAAGGTTAGACATTAAAAAAAATTATAAAATACGAATATCATATAAACCCATTATGCGTGCCAAATGAAAGCTAAGAATTCTCACAATTTAAACATATTTTTTATTTAAATGCTGCAGCGCAAAGACCTAAAAGAATATCCTTTTGAATATGCTAACTTTTACGTATTATTTATATATTTTCAAATATATATCAGCCTGCAAAAATCATTCTCACACGTGAAAAAATCGTTATACGAGGGTGGATCAATAAGTCTGTGACTTTTCGAACTTTCCTCGTAGTTATATGAAATGCAACACTATTCCCATCAAGTACCACCTGTTAATAAACTACTGTTAAATTTTGAGCAAGTGTCGTCATTTACTTTGCGTTTAACAGCTGTTCAAAACATATAACCTCGTGTATTTTTCTAAAAATGGAAAAAATTGAATTTCGCTATTTTTTCGAAAAAAAAAACCGTCAATCAAATAAAGAAAAAGCTTGATATATACTATGGGGACTCTGCGCCATCGATTTCAATCGTAAAAAAGTTATTTACTGACTTTCGTTGTGGTCGCACGAGAACAAATGACGCTCATTGGGGTCAGTACACCCGAAAATGTCGAAAAAATCCACGATATGGTGTTGGCCGAACGAAGGGTAAAAGTGCGTGAGATTGTTGATGCCATAGGCATTTCATATGGCAGTGTGGTTTCGATTTTCAATGATCAGCTGGGTTTAAGAAAATTGTCTGCAAAATGGGTGCCGCGTTTGCTCTCAATTGACCATAAACGTGAACGTGTGAAAACTTCAAAGGATTGTTTGGAGTTGTTTAACCGCAATGCGAATGAGTTTTTGCGGCGTTTTGTAACTGTGGATGAAACATGAATCCATTACTGTACTCCGGAGACCAAGCAGCAGTATAAACAGGTTTCTTCGGGTGAACCTGTTCCGAAGAAGACCAAGGTAAGTTTGACGACCAATAAGGTGATGGCAACAGTTTTTTGGGATGCACGCGGGATAATCCACATCGATTACCTTCAAAAGGTAAAAACAGTAAACGGCGAATATTATGCCAACTTATTAGACCGATTTAATAAGGATTTCAAAAGAAAACGACCCCATATGGTCAAGAAAAAAGTTCTTCTTCATCAAGATAATGAACGGGTGCACACATGTGCAGTCTCAATGGCAAAACTCTATGAATTGGGCTACGAATTGGTACCTCATCCACCATATTCTCTGGATTTAGCCTCTAGTGACTACTTCCTATTTCCAAACCTAAAGAAATGGCTCGGTGGAAAGAGATTCAGCTCCAACGATGAAATTATTGACCAAATAAATGCCTATTTTAAGGACCTCGAAAAATCCTATTTTTTACGCAAAGTAAATGATGACACTTGCTCAAAATTTGAAAGTAGTCTATTAACAGGTTGTACTTGACGGGAATATTGTTGCATTTTATATAACTACGAGGGAAGTTCGAAAAGTCACGGACTTATTGATCCGCCCTCGTATGAATAAAACCAGAAACCATCAAGTTGGATTAATCAGGTAATGACATTTAAACAGCTGAGAATTTTTTTTCTTTTTGGCAGCAATATGTCGGCTTGTTTTCTAAAATCTGTAGTGTCAAATTGTTGTTTATGTTTACAAACTTTGTTTACATTTTTTGTTTATTTTGTGTTTTTTTTTTATTACGTGAAATGTCAAATATGTTTTTGTTTTTTATAAACAAACATGTGAAATATCAAAATTAAAGTTGACATAAGAGATTTTAATGTAAAAACAAAATACATGGGGTTTTCTGTTGTAGACTTGTCGTTGCCTTACTTCTTGTATAGTGTATTCAAAAAACCGACATTTTCAGAAAATCGGATTCGAATACGGTTTTACTTAAAAAAAACCGGTTAACCTGTTTCTATTAAAAATACAAATATAATAACAATGATTATTATTTTTACTAAAGAAACTACACTTACAATCAAGGTTGCTAGGAGATGAGAAAAAAGAGAGGACAAATTGAACTTTAAAAAAGGTCAAAAAGGCTAAATTCCCAAAAACTAAGGTCAGAAAAAAGTTATTATTATTATTATTATTATTATTATTTTATTTTTATTATGAAACTTATTTTTTTCGTTCTTATTAGTTTTTAATATTTTTCTAAAGAAATTGTAATAAATTTATAAATAACACCCAACAAAATGACTGAATGAAAAATTGTCCAAAAAATTCCCATACAAATTTGGATTATATTTCATATGAAAAATTACCCAATGTTTTGAAGTGATTTGGCGTCATTTTCGAATTATAATTCCTTTTTTTATTAAGCATTAATAAGATTTTTTCTAAATTATTTTCATAAATAGTTTCTATGGTTGATGAAGTATATTAAAAAGTAATAATAAAAATCAACTTAGTAACGCCACAAAATGATTTAAGGCACTTTTTTCGAATTTTTTTTATTAAATATAAATAGTCTCGATTTTTTATGCAAATAAGTACACAAAAGTGCTTAAACGGGTGAGACTGTAAAAATAAAATTAGTAATGGCAAATAATAAATTATTTACTACGTTGTTGAAATACTAACATTTTAGACATTTTAAGGCAATTTTAAGAGCAAAAAAAAAAAAAAAAAAAAAAAAAAAAAAGGCTAGAAAAAAGCTAAAACGAAAAATAAATTGAGTTTAAAAGCGAATTAAAAAGAATAGATTCAGCCTTACAAAAGCTAACCTGGCAACACTGTTTATAATACATGTCATTTGTAATGAAAAGTAACATAAAAATAAAAAGTTATATGGCTCTTTTGCAGATAAAGGATAATGCTCAAATTTTGTTTTTTTTTAAATGAATTCTGATAATGCTTCTTCATATTCAACTCTGCCTATGTACCTATTTATTGGAAATCACATTATTCTTGGGACAAACGATAACACTAAAATTGATTTCTTACCTAGACTTTGTCAATAAAAATTAGCTTAAATTTATTAAAAAATATACAAATTTCAGTTCTCAGTACGTCTGGTATTATTTTGAATCTCAAAATAGAAATTAAAAAACAAGTAAGAAAGATATAGTCGGTCAAGCTCGACTATACTATTCTGCAGGGGTCTTATATTTCATGGAGGGGTCTTATATTAGACATGTGGACAATTGTGGACCGATACTTTTACTAAGTGTAAAATAAAATATATGAATATAGAATATTACGTTAATACTAACATTTGAATGAATTTATGAACTTTAGGGTGATTCCCGAAAGTGGGCTTATATGGGAGCTATGGTAAATTATGGAGCGATCCTCATAAAATTTGTCACTGTGATTTCTATTTATATAAAACTTATTTGTGCCGAATATAAACTTGATACTAACATGTGTATGTGATTTATGCACGTGAAAGTGATTTATAGGGTTTTATATGGGAGCTATGGTCAATTATGGACCGATCTTCATGAATTTTGGCAAGATTGAAATTTATATAAAACTTCCTTACACCGAATTTTAATATCTAATTCATTTATGATCGTTAAACCCTTATTCCGGGAGGACATTTGTATGGGGGCTAGGTGAAATAATGGACCGAGCATCACTAATTTCAATAGACTTTGTTCTTGTGTTATGAAAGTCCTATGTGCCAAATTTCATTGAATTATTTTCAAAATTGCAACCTGTACTTTGTGCAAAATATTTACATGGACAGCCAGCCAGCCGTCCAGTCAGCAAGAAGGACGGACGGACATCATTAGATCGATTCAAAAAGTGATTCTGAGTCGATTCGTATACTTTAGGGTGCGCGTTGGATGATTTTTTTCTGTGCGTTACAAACATCAGCACAATCGCATATATGGGGTACAAATAAATTTAAAGCTTTATTATTTTATAATGAAAATGAAAAATACCTTCATATAATTAAGTGTCTGATTCAGTGCAACAAGAGTTTTGTTTAAAAATAAAATTTATATGAAAACTATTAAAAAAATGTTTAATTTTCAAACAATTTGATACTTTTAATGCATTAGGCCATAAATAAAGTTCATTTAGCAAATATAAAAAATAAAATGGGAAGTATGGATTAATTTAGTAGAAAAAAAAATAACATTTCATAAAAAAATTGGTTAACCGGCAGAAAAAACCGATCTGTCGAATTATTCGAAAATAAAAATTATTCGAAACCGGTCGGCTTTTTAAAAAGCAAAAACCAGTTAACCGGTTTCCGGTTTTTGAATACACTATTCTTGTACCATGGAAACCATCCATGATAAAACTTAGTTCCCAGTTCTTCTCCAAGAAGTTAAATTTCCTCTCGAAAGCATTTCAAAGTTTCAAAAGATGCGCAATTTTTAACAATACTATAAAATATGTACAAAGTTTATATCGACCCAATATAGATGTCAAATGACAGTCACGAATCCCTGGAATATAATAAAATTTTTTTATTTATATGTTGCGGTACAAATACTTAAGAAAATATTATATTTATTAGTTAATTTTATACTTTTTATAAAGGACATTTTCTTAACATTTTGTCCTGCAATATTCAAATAAAAACTTTTGCTATATTGCAGGGATTCTTAGCTTACATTTGATATCCATATTGGATTAATATAAACTTCGTAAATATTTTGCAATATTTTTTTAAAATTATGTATTTTTCGAAACTTTGAAGTCATTTTGAGAAAAATTTTACGTCCTTGAGGAAAACTGAGTTAATGATTTTATTATGTATGAGCTATAGTTTGACATATATACTGATTTTTTCAAGTGTTAGAAAATTTTTGGGAAATTGTTACGCAGTGTATTCTAACGAATGGAAAAATCTATGACATTTTTAATATATATTAAAAAAAAATAAAAATAACATTTATTTTCAATATCCATTGTATTTATATTTTTTAAGTAGCTGTTGCAAACTAATATTTATTAACAGTAAAAACAGAATATATTGATGTAATTTATTTTATTTAAATGTAAAACTAAAGATTTTCGGTAAATAAAATAAAATTATATGTAATTGTAATACTTTGGATAGAAATTAGTGACATGTTGTAAAGCAAGATTCTGACGTTTCAATAAATTAATACAAATTAAATTGTATAACTGTTCTTAATGAATAAAGAGTATTTTCTATTTTGAAATGAAAACATAATTTACTACAAATTGTAATTAAGGTTATAAAAATTGTGTTTAGGTTTCAACGAAACCAAAATGGACAAGACACCACGAATGCTGACGAAGTGTGTAGCGACACAGAAAATACGTATTCTATTTTCTGGTGTCTAATTATAGTCCACAAAATCTGCTTTGGTACTGCCAAACAGTGACAACAAGGCAATTTAGGATTGCAAACTTGTTTATGGTCCTTTGAACCGGATGTCGGCTTATGACATTACTGTAACCATATTTATAACAGCGTTTACGATGCTCGGTTCTATATCTCTATTACTTGCCTTAAACGCCTGGTGCTGCTAACTAAGTCCCTCAAACTTGCATCCAGTGTAAGGCAGGCGCCATGTTTAGGTTTCAACGAAACTAAAATGGGTAAGACACCACACACACATGCTGACGAAGTGTGTAGCGGCACAGACTTTGCTTTGGCACTGCCAAACAAAGACAACAAGGCAATTTACGATTGCAAATTTTTTTATGGTCCTTCGAAACGGATGCCGGCTTACGACATTACTGTAACCATATCTATAACAGCGTTTACGATGCTCGGTTCAATCTCTTTTTTACTTGCCCCAAACGCTTGGTACTGCTAACTAAGTCCCTCAAAATTGTATCCAAAATTGTATGTATGTGTAAGGCGGCGCCATGTTTAGGCTTCAACGAAACCAAAATGGATAAGACACCACGAATGCTAACAAAGTGTGTAGCGGCACAGACTCTGTTTTGATACTGCCAAACAGAGACAACAAGGCAATTTACGATTGCAAACTTGTTTAAATTGTAATAAAAATTATAAAAAAGAAAACAAAAACGTTCGAGAAATATAACAGCTATTTGTAAACATAATTCTGAAACCGCAATCTAAACAAGTTCATTTCCAAAAATAGCAAAATTAAAATTTTTCCACCAAAATTTGCATGACTTTTTTACAAATTGTTTTCCTTCAAAATTAAATCACATTTTATTTAATCTACTCTAGATTTAAGCTTTGTTTGTTTCTACCCACTTAATATGCCATATCTAAATTATTCTTTCTTTAGATTCTTTTATTGAGTTTATTTTGCTTGCCTAATACAAATCAAATCTTTTTTTGACCATAAATAAATTTATGCCTGCAATAAAAATTTGACTCTTTACCAAAAAAAAAAAAAATATATATATTTTTTCCCCCTGATTTTAGTTTTTTTTTCTCAGTTTTTTTTTTCTCCATTCGCTTCTAACTACATTTAGGTGAACATCATAAATTTAAAGATTTATCATGTTTGTCAACATTACCTGGTTACTTGTACTTATAAGTGAATGAATGTTGATACGTACATACGGACGTCAGTACAAGTACACATAATAAAGTATGAAAAGAATATTGAATGACAAAAATATATTGCTTTTGTGTATATAAGTAACATTTGGAGTTGGGGAGTTTTTTCTAATATATAATGAAAGGTACACTGAGACCTTTAAGGACACTTTTCGTAATTTTATTTTTATAGAAAATCTTCGATAAATTTAGTTTTTATAGAAAAATTTTTTTAAGATTTTTTTAAAAAGGAAATATATTTTTTTACATTTCGATTTTTTCTTTTTTTTTTTGGAAAATTTTCGATAAAATTTGTTTTTACAGAAAATTTTTGCTAAACTTTCTTCTTGTATAAATTTTTTGTTAAATTTCATTTCTATAGAATATTTTCGATTAAATTTTTGTTAAATTTTGTTTTTATAGACAATTTTTGTTGTTTTATTTTTTAGAAAATTTTCGTTAAATTTTATTTTTATAAAAAATATTCGTTAAATTTTATTTTTATAGAAAATGTTCGTTAAATTTTAAATAAATTCTCTTTTTATAGAAAATCTTCTTTAAATTCTGTTTCATAGAAAATTTTCGTTAATTTTGTTCTTTTTTATATAAATTTTTCGTTAAATTCTCTTTATAGAAAATTTTCGATAAACTTCATTTTCGTGGAAAATTTTCGTATTTTTTTTTTTATAGAAAATTTTCTTTAAATTCTCTTTTTATAGAAAATTTTCGGTAAATTTTATTTTTATATAAGTTTAAATACAATGTGCAGCTGTCTAATCAATAGGAGATAGCTCACTTGGCTTCGATTTGGTCCCGTTGTGCAACCCTGGATATCATGAGTTACTAATTCACGTATCCATAACAGCGTTCGAATTGAACCATCCCCGACACATGTATGAAAGAATTGATCCATCTGTTGTCAATATCTGAGACATCTGATAATACATGCACAAACGGACTACCAAAATTAGTGTTCCTAATCTCAGTGAGAGTGGGACAATGGCATGAAAACTGCTCCAATCCTCATTAAGTTTCGCAGAATTATTGATCTGCATGACGAAAGCGGTACACCAGCCAGTTGGTCCATATCTACACATCGACGAAGGGAGTCATTTTTGGCTTGTTTATTCGCTATAAGATTACCCGGGGTGTTTGAATGACCCCTCCAGACCAGCTCCAGGTTTGAATGTCTCGCCATCTCGTTCAGAGATGTCCGGCATTCATGTACCAGAGCAATTTAAACGTGACTTGACTGTCTGTACAGAATTGGATATCCACTCCGAATACCCCATACTACATTAACCGAGATCTCTGCTTGAAGAATGCTGCAGTGATCTGACAATTAGAAGGATATGTTTTTCCTATAAACGGAATATAGATCCCCCCAACCCCTTCAGCAGATTTGGACCCATCAGTGTAAACCTCCACTGAACCAGCTCCCTGCCAAGAAAGGGTGTGGAATATTTTTATAGTACATTTTCGTTAAATTTTCTTTTTGAAGAAAACTTTATTAAATTTTCTTTTTATATAAGATTTTCGTTAAAAATCTTTTTACAGAAAATTTTTGTTAATTTTTTTTTTTTTTTTAAAGAACATTTTCGCTAAATTTTATTTTTATAGAATATTTTAGCTAAATTTTCTTTTTATAGAATATCTTCGTTAAATCTTCTTTTTATAGAAAATTTTCATTTTTTTTTTTAGACAATTTTAGTTAAATTTCTTTTTATAGAAAATGTTCGTTAAATTTTCTCTTTGTAAAAAATTTTTGTTGTTGCCTCTTTGTAAAAAATTTTTGTTGTTTTCTTTTTACAGAAAAAAAAAAACATTTTCGCTAAATTTTCCTTTTATAGAATATTTTCATCAAATTTTCTTTTTGTAGAAAATTTTCGTTAAATTTCTTTTTATAGAAAATTTTCGTTAAATTTCTTTTTATAGAAAATTTTCGTTAAATTTCTTTTTATAGAAAATTTTCGTTAAATTTCTTTTTATAGAAAATTTTCGTTAAATTTCTTTTTATAGAAAATTTTCGTTAATTCTTTTATATAAAAAATTTTTGTTAAATTTTCTTTTTATAGAAAATTTTCGTTAAATTCTTTTTTTTATAGAAAACTTTCGTTAATTTTTTTTTTATAGAAAACTTTTCTCTCTTTATAAAAAAATTAATTCTCTTTTTATAGAAAATATTAACTAAATTTTCTTTTTATACAAAATTTTAAATATTTTTTCTTTTTATAGAAAATCTTCATTAAAAACTTGACAGCCATTATAAATAAGAACAATTTTACAGTTTTCTTATCTTTTTCTTGAAAGAAACTTTTTTCTCTGAAATTGTAAGAAAGTTGAGGGAGAAAAAATCAAAAAGGCAACATTTTCTATGCTGTGGAAGGAAAAAAAATTTATCGTGTTTTACCCTTTTGAAAAAATATTGAAAATAAAATTTGCAGATTTGTAAATCGAGTATTTAGGGTTTATATAAACTTTTTTTTATTTGTTTGGCATTGTGGGAAAACTAACAAATTCTGTTTTTTTCCTCTGGTTGAATACAATTTTTTCGTTTTTTTTTCATTTTGCATGAACTCTACAATATACCCTAGAGAAGTAATTAAATCCCTTTATATTTAAGGCGAATAGCAAAAATTGTTTAAGATGGAAACAGAAAAAAAAGAAAATCATACATTTACAAATACTGTTGACAATGATGAATAACAACAAGCAGCAGGGTTCTAAGAGAAATGTATAAAATTGGGGATAACAAATTTGTGTACACGAAAAAAAAAAGAACTTTAATTGAAATAAAAATATTGCAGTTATTGTGGCAAAACTCATTAAATAAAGAGTGTTAAAGATGCCAGATAAATTTGGAACAAATGAACAAAAAAAAAAAAAAAAAAAAAAAAACTCCATGCTATAAAAAGTTATTAAGACATTTTTCTTTATAAGTTGTGTTAAAGTTTATATTTATTTTAAGATGACATCCTTTTGTTTATCTCATTTTTTTTTAACAAAAAATATACCAATTTAATTTTTCATTATTAAAATATTTTAATTTTTTGAAGGAAAATACTTACACTTTTTACAATTCTTTTGCATAGTTCTGGTTTCGGGACAATTTGCTTCACCCTTTTTCAAAGTTAAAGAACGGGTACGTATATTAGTTTTGGGATCACATTCTGACCAAGCACTTTTAACATAACGGCAAGTGGCAGCTAAAAGTAAAATAAAAAATAAAACATATTAAATGTTTAACATTTTAATTAAGTTGATTTAAATATTTTTTTTTTTTTTGCTAAAATGCCTTAAACAAATTTTATCATACTTTCCTTTTTTATCATTTCCTTTTTAATTATATAAATCATAGTTTATGTATTCATGTTTTAACAAAACAGGAAAAAAGAAAAAATGGAGCAAACTGAATGAGAAGAAAAAACCGTGTGGAGAATCTCTGTTATAATTAATGTTGAAGTCTCTGATGATGACAACTATGATAACAATGCTCTGACCATGGTTAATATAAAAGCAACAACAAAAAATTTGTACTTTTTTTCTCCTCTGTTAGATATAATTTTCTCTGTGTTTTTTTTTACCTCTTGATATCTATCCCATTATCCTTTGAAATATGATCCGCATGTTTGTAATTTTGTAAATTCGTGTAGAACGCTATGGTATAATTAGTTGGGTTAATGGTTTAGTTATTCTGTACTGTTAGAGGAAATTTATCGATAAATACAAATACTTTGTGATACATTTAAATATTTCTCTGTTGCTTAAACTTTTAACAACAGGTTAACTTTTAAGTTTATTAATCGCCAGATGATTTCTATTATTAATTTAAAACTCTTTTGAACTTGCAGCTTAAATCAATTTCAAATACATAAAGCTTCTGTAGTAGATAAAGAGAGTAACGACCAGGTATGGAGAGCATACCAAAAAGATGCAGATGCTCTGTGAAATCCTGTGTAAGGCCGAGCGAATGTCGCCCTTAATAAGGCATCCAACCATATAGATATACCTGAAAGAGGTCCAGTCCATTGTGACTTTAATTATGGTATTTCTGGAAAAATAATTAGGGTTTGGCGAACACTGGACCGATGATATATGTTTATGCGAAGGTGAAACTCTTCGAAAATGGTTTCTAAACTATTGCCACAACCGCAAGTCTCAAGGTGCGCTCGAAATTAATCCGACTAACGCGGATCTGGCGCTGGCTTGAGACCATATAACCCCCCTGAACGTATAGATAACCATGGTATCCCAACAAGACTACACATCGAATGGAGATAGCCTGGAGTTTGGCCTGACAGTATGGATTTATAAAGAATGTAAAGAAGTTAGAAGGGACTTGTAGGGCTGAAATCCCGTTCAGAAGGAGTTCAGTGATAATGAGATCTAAACCTGCAAAAGAGGAAAACATGGACACAACCTTCAATAAAAATGCAAGAAGTGATAATTTTGATAGACTTGGAAAATAACACCGTCGGTGGAATGTTTAAGAGGATTGTTAATAATAAAATTCATGTAATAGCTTGCGAGATACATGCTCTCTTCTTGCAAGTATCAAGCAGTTCTACTGTTAAATCCCAAAAGATATCATTGGAGTATAAGGACACTCTGACGGAAGTTCCAGCAAATAATTTCGTTGCTACCTGCCAAAGACCATTTGAAAGACCTGCAAACTTCAGCAACATCAGCCATGAAGCAGGCTCTATGGCTTCCCCTAGGCACAATATGATATCAGATTCAATAGTGGGGCAATCACATAGTACATATTCAGATGTCTCAACTCGTGTTATGCTAAATATACACTGACTATTTTTAACATTTCATGAGATATGTTGGTTGTATAGAAAACCACAATACCCAATAAGTAATCCCGCCATTACTCTAAGTTTGTTTTTATCGAAAAATAGCAACTCCTGAGATCTTCCCTAAGATAACGTCTTAGCATGTCTCAGTCTAAAGAGATAATCTCCGATAGTTGAGCAAATTTTCTCTCAACCCAGAAGGTAATCTTTTCCCTGGGATATCCCACAGGGATACCGAAAAATAGTTCTTGCCAAAAAAAAAAAGCGTCGGGAAATTCGATGGATAAAGTTCTTTGGAAATTGGATCTAAGAAAATCTGTTTGCTACCATCGGTGAGCAAAATTGAGTACATAAAAATAACAGGGCGACAAACAGTTATAATATCCGTCATAATCTCAATATTCACCTAAGCCTCACCAGATCTCCAGCCTTTAAGTTGGAGATAAATGGTATTGAAATAGCATTCCTGCAAGCCTACTACATTACTGAAATATGCAATAGAGGAATATGCAAAATGGCTCCAAAGCGGGACAGGACTCACTGCGACTGTAATTAAAACACAGATAAATCTTGTCTAATAAAGCTCGAGGGTGAACCTGCTGGCCAAGGACGCTATCAAGATAGACAGCGTAGGTCAATAAGGGTCTAATTATTGTAATTATATTTTGCAGAACAATCTAATAAAAAATATTAATAGAAACGAATTTACTATATTATTTTTTTGTAATATTCTGAAAATGTTTAAAATACGTGAATAATAAAATAACCATCATAAAAATAACGCTTAAATACAAAAACAAAACAGCATCAACAGTTCAACACTTTTTTATCTCTTCTAAAATTCTTTAAGAGAGAAAGGAAGGATAAAACTTTGAATACTCTAATAATTCTCTTCGGTTTTGACAATTTCTTCAAGTTGCCTATTTTTTCATTTTGCGATTTTTTCGTTTTGGTGATTTTTTTGTTTTGTCGCTTTTTACTCTTGGCGATTTTTTCCGTTTAGCCGATTTTTTTATTTTGGAGTTTTTTTTGTTTGGAAATACATTTTTTTTCATTTTTGAAACTTTTTTTCTATTTTGGAAATTTTTTCCCCGTTTCGGAGATTTTTTTTACAGGTTTTTTCAGCTGTGAAAATTTTTTTAATTTTGAAAATTTTTTGTGTTTTACAATGTTATCACATTTCTTGCCGTTTTTTCCGTTAATATATTTTTTTATTTTGACGATTTTTTTTGATATCGGTGATTTTTTCCCGTTTTGGTCATTTTTTCCCGCTTAAGAATTTTTTGTATTATTTTGACGATTTTTTTTCTTTGAGCTATTGGTTTTGTTTTGGAATTTTTTCGTTTTGGCGACTGCATATCTATGGGAAAATACCTTTGTAATGGTATATTTTTTATTACAATTGGATATATATATATATATATATATATTGTGGTCGTAAAAGGACTATATTAATTGTGTACCTAAAAGTAAAGAATATCATTTAACGCTTTCCAGAAAAACCCTAGCAAGTATAAAGCCTTATTGGTGACATTGAACATTTGGCTGTTCCAAGCGATAGTATTTTCAGTAATGACCAAAATATTTCATTTCGTTTGTGTATTTAATAGTTAAGCAATTTATAGTTGGCTCCACGAGCCTCAGACTTTTGCGCCCAGTAAATGGTACAACTGGGTTAATAATCAGCCATCGTTTCCTATAATCAGTTATACTTTAAGCCATAATAAGTTTTTAAAATTTTGAAATAATGCATAATAAATCCGTAAAAAATCGACATTTTATTATTAAAAAGAATATAATATTGTTTTCAGTTTAAAAGAAACTTTAACCCTAACAACTTAAATACTAGCAAAATATTTAAAAGTATAATCTGAAAATTTCATTATGAAACTTTAACCCATTCTTCTTCACCCGTTTCTATTTAATTGTGTTTAAAGCAAAAACTATAAAAATTAAATTAAAACATTTTTCTTTAGTTTTTTTTTTCCAACATGATTATCATATCTTTTTGACTCATAATTTTTTGTTCATTCTTTTATATTTTCATAACAATTTTGGTTAAAATAAAAATATATAAATCTGTATAATAAACAGAGCGGTAGGTGCAATATATATTAATTATGATATTATTGCTAAAATGCCCTAATGAATCTTTGGATAAAGCATTACTAAAACTGAAAATAGTATAAAATTATAAAAAAGCGTGACTAACGCCCACGACAAAAAATTCCAGTTATTAAATATTTAGCATAATCATTCGTTGGCTTCTTAATAATTCGACACTGATGTGGTATAAAAATGTTAATAAATTTTTATTGTTGCTTTTTTTGACCATGACGTGTATAATTTCAACACATACCTGGTTGATAAACAATTGACACAGAATGGTGTTATTTTATACACGAATGTGTTTGATATTTCTCCAGGTGCATGTATGTATGTAAGTATTTATGTATACTACAAAAAATCAGTCGAAAGGGATAATTTTATAAAATATTTTTTTTATTCCTTTTTAATCGATTATGTATGTAAGCTTTTGCTATAACTATATGAAGTGAAAAATAAGCACATTTCACATACATTTCTTTGAGCGTTAACGTTTTTTATGGCGAATAAAAGAACAGAACACAATGTATTAAATATGAAATTGGTATATGCATGATTAATTATGAAAGGACATGAAAACCTTTAAACGAAAACAGAAAATAAAAATAGGAAACCAAAAAAATATCATTTAAAACTTAATGCAATGCAAATTTCTGCTTAACCGTTGGTCTATGCCAAACAAATACTTATAAAAAAAAAAAAAAATACAAAAAATGTGTGTGTGTTAATAAAATAACAAACATTTTAAACATCCTTTATATCTCTGTCAGGATCTCTTTAATATGTAAAATAAAATACTTTTTTTGTAGCCAATAACCCTGCTAATGTCTAAAGGTTGTTTTTTAAATGAAAAAAAAAAGAACTAAATAATATCAAAAGGACACAATAATGTATCCTTTTTCAGATTTTGCTTCCTTTTTTCACTTTTCTGCTGGAGAACATACCTTAATAAATGCTTAGTTTATGTATATGAAAAAAACCTTGAGGGATTTTTAAGTAAATTTTCAATGAAACCAAATACATTTTGGAAGACATAAATCTGGATAATAAAAAACGACTTTTTGGGGAGCTATGTATTCCTATAAAAAGAAAATTTAATGAAAATTTTCTATAAAAAGAAAACATTCTATAAAAAGCAAATTTAACAAACAGTTTTTATAGGAGGAGAATTTTAAAATTTAACGAACATTTTCTATAAAAATAAAATTTTTCATAAAAAGAAAATTCAACTAAAATTTCCTGTAAAAAGGAAATTGAACTAAAATTTTCTGTAAAAATATAATTTAACAAAAATTTTCTTTAAAAAGAAAGTCTAACGAAATTTTTATGTAAAAAGAAAATTTAAGTGACTATTTCTATAAAAATAAAATTTTAGCAAAAAATTTTTTTTAAAAGTAGAAATTAACGAAAATATTCTATAAAAAGAAAATTTAACGAAATATTTCTATTAAAAGAAACTTTAACAAAAATTTTCTGTAGAAAGAAGATTTAACGAAAATTTGTTATAAAAATAAAATATTAAATTTTGCGAAAAATTCTCTATAAAAATATAATTTAACGAAAATTTTCTGTAAAAATGAAATTTAACTAAAACTTTCTACAAAAATAAAATTTAGCGACAGTTTTCTATAAGGAGAAAATTTAACGAGTTTTCTTTAAAAAGAAAATTTAGCGATATTTCTATAAAAACAAAACTTTATATTAAAAAAAAAAAAAATCTAACGAAAATTTTCTATATAAAGAAAACTGAATGAAAAGTTTCTAAAAAAAGATAATTTAACCAAAAATTTCTATAAAAAGAGTATTTAGTGAACATTTTCTATAAAAAGAGAGTTAAAGGAAATTTTCTTTAAAAACAGAATCTAAGGAAAATTTGCTATAAAAAGAAAATTTAACGAAAATTTTCCATAAAAAACAAATTTTTAACGAAAATTTTCTGGAAAAACAAATTTTTAACGAAAATTTTCTGAAAAAAAACTAACAAAAATTTTCTATAAAAGAAAATTTATAGAAAATTTTCCATAAAAATAAAATTTAACGAAAAATTTCTATAGAGAAAATTTAACGAAAATTTTCTATAAAAAAAAATTTAAAGAAAATTTTCTATAAAAGTAAAATTTAAAGAAAATTTTCTATAAAAATAAAATTTAAAGAAAATTTTCTATAAAAGTAAAATTTAGCAAAAATTTTCTATAAAAGTAAAATTTAACAATAATTTTCTATAAAAAGAAAATTTAACGAAATTTTCTTTAAAGATAAAATTTAACGAAAATTTTCTATAGAAATATTTTTTTCTCTATAGAAAAAATATTTAACAAAAATTTTCTATAAAAATAAAATTTAACGAAAATGTTCTTTAATGATAAAATATAACGAAAATTTTCTATAGAGAAAATTTAACGAAAATTTTATATAAAAATAAAATTTAACGAATATTTTCTATAAAAATAAAATTTTGCAAAAATTTTCTATAAAAATAAAATTTTGCAAAAATTTTCTATAAAAATAAAATTTAGCGAAAATTTTCTATAAAAATGAAATTTAACGAAAATTTTCTACAAAAGTAAAATTTAGCAAAAATCTTCTATAAAAGTAAAATTTAACAAAAATTTACTATAAAAAGAAAATTTAACGAATGTTTTTTCATAAAAAGAAAATTTATTAAAAATTTCGTATAGAAGGAAATTTAAAATTTCCTCTATATCCTAATTTTTTATTCAAAAATCCTATAAAATTATCTTTCAAACACAATATAGTTATTTTCTCATTGTAGCCTGTTACATTTTAAGGACACAATAAAATCACATTTTGCTTCATGATGTACAAAAGATGTTAATGTTAAAGATTGTAACATTAACATTTTTTTCCCTTCACTTTTTGTTTCTTTTCTCATCATAGTCTTGCAACTTTAGGATTATTGTTGGCTTAGATAACAAGTCCTTTTTTGGGTAGTTGCTTTAGTTTCTTGAATCGTAAAAGTAGGTGGTGTGTTTGCGTGTGTGTAAGTAAAAGAAAAGTATAAAAAAAATTGTCAAAATAAATTCATAAAAAAATATATTAATATCCATGAATACTAAGGATTTAAGGCTATAAATTACATGATAATTTGATAGGATTGAAATGTGAACAAAATTGAACTATTTATTATACACATACAAACACTTACAATACAACGAAAATGTTTTTAATCTTTAGGTGGTGAAGACTATTTTTTATAACTTTTCTATAGAGTTTTATACATAATAGACGATTTTCAGCAAAAAATTGTATGACCATAAAATTTGGTAAAAAACGTTGAAGATAAAATTTTATTTTATATAGAAGTATTTAAAAATCATAGATAAGCCATAAAGATATGAATAAAGGTATGTTGGGAGGATTATTTTAAAAGCATTTAGAAAACTAAAGTGATATTGTTGTATTTTAAGGGCCAGATTTTGTAAAGCGAATCGAATGTTCGTTTTTTTTTCTCATATCATAGAGAGAATTTTAATAACAAAATACTCAGGAGCGTTCCTTATATATTGATGTATAACCAGTGCTTCAAAAGAATTAGTTATATGTTGGTTTAATGCCCTTAAATCTCAATTCTAAATTAAGAAATAAGTCCTTGCGAATTATATACAAGTCGAGGTCTATTGTACTTTTTAATTAAACTAATTTAAAATCCCACAATTAGTTAATAGCTACTCGCCACTAACAAACTTTAGAATGTTCTATTCACACAGTCCAATAGTCTCTCCTTTTTTGTCTTTTATATGTCCATTTAAGATTAAAAAGTCCATCCAAAATATTTTGCCAAACGCTATAATATTGCATTTTAATATTCCGTATCTTACTGTTTGCTACTCGTTGCTATATCGTCTAGAATATTCTGTCCGTTAAATCCTTAGAGGTAAAGGAACTAACACAAAACATGTAACGGCACTGATTCTTAAATGACAGGAGGAATTGATTCCTTTTAATCATTTTGGGACTGGTTACAGAACTAACCCAAGGGGACATGTTCAATGTCGTTTAATATAATACAAATTTGCTACAAATTTGGAAATGGTTTACTTTTTAAACAATTTTCTTTAATTTTTGATATTATATTAATATCTATTTTAATATTTTATTTTATATTTTTTTTATTAATGTCGATGGCGGTACCTCAAAGCGATCTCACTTTCTTCTTACTTATCTTATGTTTTATAGTGTCACAAGCTAATCACTCAGCCTCAGATTGTTATTTCTCATTTAACAGAAATTGACTGTCAACTGATACTTGGTGAGCGTGGTGGTGGCAACAAGAACTTTGGTGAGGGTTAGGTGTCAATTTATGATCAACTGCCGCTTTACAAGCGATAATGAACCAGTCCTATTGCACCAATTGACATAAATTTCCTGCAGGGATACATATTGCGTATTAGCATCGGCCAGACCTAATAACTAGATCAGGACCCAATCCTACATGAATGCATAGGAAATCAAATTTATTTAGATTTTTGAAATTACACAAAAAGTTTTTCGAAAATCTGTGTCTAACACAAATTTTAAGGGGCCTTCTGAAAGTTGTTTTCCTGTATACAGGCAGACATCTTATGTACATCGGAATTTGAAATCTCCCACCTTTAAGAATCCGGAATATACCTATTAAAAAAAACTTTATATTGACAAAAAATACTTCTGAGAAAACCTGAAATTTCTTCAGAAGATTTGTGATTATTTTGGACAAATATGGACTTGCACTTTATAAGTAAACTTTCTGAAATATTTTTGGAATTTAAAAAAGAGAAATGATTTTTGAGAAAATTTGAAATTTCTTAATTATTATTCGAATTTTTCAAATCATTTAGATATTAAAAAAAAAGAAAAAAAAAATAAATAAATAAATAAATCGAAAAGGATCATTATTTTGCACATATGTTTGGGTTATACCCTAGTATTAATTTTTCAAATGATTAATATGAGCAACAAGGAATAATATGGCCAGAATCATATTTGTTTTAAATTAAATTTAAATATTTAAAAAAAAATATATATAAATGATATTTAGCAATTCGAATTATACAATGTGATAGAGGTAAACCTTGTGTTATGTATATGGCTCATAAGAGGAGTAAATTGACGTTTAAAAATTTTGATGAATTAAGTGAAGAGTACCTCTACTCTTCACTTAATTTTCTATGTGGTCTATATGAGAGACAAGGAAAAATGTGGCCAAATAATAAGTAATAAGACAATGTGTTGGCTATCAATTCTGGCAAAACAGAACTCATAGGCTATCTTGCCTAATTGTGTGTTACAAAATTGATCTTAAATGGTCCATCTCTGATATCGACTGCTGTGATGTGATCTTAATGATATCTTGAACAGAGGAGGGTTAACTTGATTTCTGCAGAAGTGATGGCTGTATATACAATGCTTTGTCGTCCGGAGTTGTCCGAAACTGCCGCGTGTATCTGAACGACTCTGCTCTCAGTACAATCTGCACTAAATTTGTGTGCCTGGACACAGTGGCAAGCAATTGAGATTGCCTGAGAAGGTACTATCACATAGATTCTTCCGAATAAGAAAACTGTAGGTAAACAAACGTCTACGAGATAATTGCACGGTAGAGACTACTTCTTTGAGAGACAAACAATCATTTGAGAAGTTTGAACGCTTTCTGGATTTCAAGATGGTGCGTGTTTGTAACATACAGGAAAAATCCGCTTCTGAATCACGATCTAAGTCCATTTAGCGATGTTCGTCCGTCTACCCATTCTGCTGTCCATGCAAATATGGGCGCAAAGTACAGGTCGCAATTTGGAAGACATCTAAATGAAATTGTTACGAAAATTAGATTTATAAGTTTAAAATAACGACTTTAGAATTTTCTAGTTTGTAACGTATTAGAAGTTTCCAGTTTGCAAATAATGTTTATTTAAACTTAATTAAAATCTCTTAATTTTGATATACCTTAATTGTCTAAGAGAGGGGTGCTTTTTGTTAACTTGCTTATGTATTAGAGAGAAACTTGTATTACATAGACTGCTATAAATAATTGCTTATACACTGCCTACCACTTGAATAAGGAATCACATTTTTTTAAATTTAATTAAAAGATATACTTATCTCCTAAACTAAAGTTCAGAAAAAAATAATTTTTTGCGCAACCAATTTTCAAAGTGTTGGCTTTAGTTCCTTTAAAAAAAATGCATATTTTGTTATACTAAAATTATGCATTTATTTAAAGATATGTATTTCTGTGATACTTTTTCGTGTGCCACTTGAATAAGGAATATTTTAAAACTAAGCAAACTGTAATTTATTTTTAAATTTTAGGTTATAAAAATGAAAGTTATTATCTTCTAGCATTCAATTAGTAATGAGTACTGCCACCATTTTTAGAAATAACCTCAAAAATGCGATTTGGCATCGACTTGTATAATGAATTTAGCGAAATTGAACTCCATGCTTCCGTTAATGCACCCTAAGGATTCTATCGTCTCAAATTGTTTTCCTCCTTCATAAACTTTTTTTGCAAGCCAACCCCAGACATTTTCCATTGGATTCAGGTCTGGTGAATATGGGGACCAATCCAAAAGTTGAACACCTTGTTGATTAATCCATTGTTTTACTGCTCTGGCGGTATGAATCGGAGCGTTGTCGTGTTGGTACGTCCAAGGTATGGGTCATTAAATTTTGGAAATGCTTCCTCCAGAATGTTTTTGTAAGTCGTTGCAATCATTTTGTTGGATACAAAAACCAATTCTATGGTCTCATAATACGAAATGGCACCCCATACCATTATTCCACCCTTACGGCTGTGCTGCGGCTCAGAAATAATTCCTCCTTAATTAGGTCATGGAAGTAATAGTTATAACCTTCGGGACCATCAATATTAAACTTTTTTCATCGGAAAATACAACTTTAAACCATTTGTCGGACCATTTTTGGCAAACTGTAGACGTTGTGATTTGCATTTTTTTGCAGTTTTCGTCGGACTATGTATGGGTACGACTTTAAAATATGGTGCAATGTTCTTAGACTGGTACTGACTTCGCTTTTTTCACGTATTTTTGATACCGACATGGCAGAATTTGATGCAATTCTAAGAATTTTTCGTCTTTCTTTTGGAATTGTTGCCATTTTCTTCCGCCCTTTCATGTTTTTTCAATATCTTTCCACGTTATTTAAATAATTGTACACAACTGTCTTTCCTCTATTAATGTTTTTGGCTATTTGAACCGGATTCCGACCCTGAAATTTAAAAATCAGAATTTTTTCTTTTTCAGAGTTATTAAGAGCCTTACCACGTCCCATTTTGAATAAAAACTATTTAAAAACTATCAAATTAAAAATTCTCTAGCCGTTTATATTGAAAGAAATTCAAATCATAGCCTTCCTGATTAATATTAAAATATTCCTTTTTCAAGTGACACACGAAAAAGTACCACAGAAATACATGTCTTTAAATAAATGCATAATTTTAGTATAACAAAATATGTATATTTTTTATTTCTTCAGGAAACTGAAGCCAACACTTTGAAATTTGGTTGCGCAAAAAATTATTTTTTTTTGAACTTTAGTTTAGGAGATTTACTTAATTAAAGTTAAAAAATGTGATTCCTTATTCAAGTGGCAGGCATATATATATATCATTGGAAACAACAAATTAAGAGCTTACAATCAAGCTACAAATGGTTTATGCAGTAAAAGAAATATAAAAGTTGATATGAAACATACAAATTCATCAAGAATGTTCCTGGTAACACATTTCTTACATTAGTCAATTTTGGTATGCAGCAAAAGAAATGTAAAAGTTAAATGCAATTGTATATGAAACATATTGTGCCTACACCAAAGTCATCAACAATACTCCCAGTGACGTATTTCCTGAACCAGTCAATTTTGAGTTCCTTTCCTAAGCTTCTTTTAGCAATAGTTATACATCATTGGAAATATAAAGCAAAGGTCATTTAATCGAGCTATAAATGATTTATATAGCGAAAGAAATATAAAAGTTAAATGCAGTTATATGCGAAACATATTGAGCCTATACTAAAGTCGTCAGCAATATTCCCAGTGTCATATTTTCTTAATCAGTCAATTTTGAGTTCCATTCCTAAACTTCTGTCAGCAAGAGTTGTACATCATTGGAGAGACAAAATTAGCAGGATATTTTTCCCACCAGTGTTATTTGCAAGTGAAGGAACTCCCAGTTTATTTAAAGAAAATTAACCAATGTTCTTAAAAATGCAAAAAACGTAACAAAATATATTATTTTGATACAAGGACCAAACCTGGCTCATAAATTCTTTAAATATATAAATATTTTTATGAAGTTATGCATAAATAGATTTTATATAGATATAAATCATAATTGACACTATAGCTTCCATATAAACCCGTCATCCGAAAATCTCTTTAACGTACTCTTATAAATTTTGGTATCATTATAATATTTGTCAAATTTCTCAAGAATCGATTTACAATTAACCGAATAAGTTTGCTTTTTGAAAATCTTATATAACTATCAATTCTTAAAAATATAATAAATTAATTTTAAAATCGTATTCAAGTACCTGATTTGATTACATATTTTTAAACTTACATATTTTTTCACTTTCGGTTTGTGTCTTCTCAACATTTTCCTTGTTTGCTTTGCCACCACCCGAGCGTTTATTTTGATGATTTTGTGATTTAAGCATTTGACGTTGTTTATTATTGGCTTTGTTACTGGTGTCGCTGTTGCCATTTGAATGTTGTTGTTTTTGATTGTTTGATCCTGATGCAGCAGACAATTTCTTTTCCAAATGTTTACGTCTATTTGAGGATGATGATGATGATGATGCTGTGGATGATGACGATGATGATGGTGATGATGAAGTTACTGCCTCTTGAGAGGTCAAGTTTTTATTTAATTTTTTATTATTATTTTTTTGACGTTTACCATCATTGTTTCCGGCAGCTGGGTTTAGATCTGTGGCTGCACCTCTAGCGGCACGCACCAAAACATCACCCGATTCCATAGACATGACTAATTTTGCAGCCGAAGATGAGGATAATGCGGGTGTATACAAAGATTCAGTTGAGTGCCTTTTTCCGTATTTAGAGGATCTAATATTGCGGTTGCTGTTAACGCTAACGCTGCCGCCATTAGTTCTAGCGGATGCCAAGTTCTTTGTGCCATAAATCAATGTCGGTTGAAATGCCAACATGACTAACAAAAGCACGGATGCCATTATGAGATTCATTTTGAAAATGAGTTAAAATTTTATCCTCTCTATACACAAACACTCACACGCACACACACACGAACAGTGACTACAGTTTTTCAGGACACTCAAAGACACACACAGAAAATAAACAATGTGCGATAGTAAATTGTGGGTAAAAAGTTGTTTTGTTCGTTTTTTGTTGTCGTTGTTGTTCTACTCCTATTGCTTGCTGTCGTCGTTGTTGTTCTTATTTTTGTTGCTGCTGTTGTTATTCAGAATGTTTTTGTTTGTGGTTTTTTATAAAGAGAAGTGGGTCGACGAGGTTAACGTTGTTGCCTCTTTCTACACTGTTGTCCTTGTTGTTCTTGTCGTTATAAGAGTTTATAACTAGTTTTGTGGTTCTTGCCAAAATCTGCAAAAATACGAAAAAAAAAAATTAAATAATAAATAAAGAAATTAAAAACAAGAAAGAAAAAAAACTCGCATTACAAACATTTCTCTTTGAAAATAGGGAAATGAATTACACAAAAAAGTCAACATCATTTACGTTGTTATCTTTTAGAGAAAAACTTAAAACTCATCTCATGTTGGTTGCTAAAGTAAAATCAACCAAAGTAAAAGACGTTAAAAGTAAATTGTGTAAATGGCTAAAATCTTACTAAAAATACATTTTAATTATTTTAAATTGCTAAAAAATGTTTTGCCAAAATAATACATTTTTTACTTTGCTATAAAATCCTTCTAAAACAAATCCAGTAATAGGATCTTAACTAGCAAACAGACACTCTGTTATGCAAACATATTGCAGGCTTAACTTTTTGGCTCTTAAAAGCAAAAATTTAACCTCAAGCTTAAAAACAATTACAACAAATAAACAGCAGAAGACGAAAAAGAAAATAACACAAAAATAATTGTTTTGGCAAAAGTAAAATTAAGCTTATTAATTTTTAACTCTTCTTGCTCTATAATGGGAATGAAGATAAAATATTTGATTTAAAGCAAGGTTGGAAAACGATGCCGTTATAAATACCGATACCGTTAAATATTGTTTAAAATGGGTTCCGTAACCGATGCCGTTACCGAAATTATTATTTTTCAAAAATACCGGTATTTAAATACCGTTTCCCCTAATACCGATATTTTAGTTGGGGTATTATGCGTTTGTGCTGATTTTTGTAACGCATAGAAAAAGTTATCCAACACCCACCTTAAGATACACCAATAGACTCAGAATCACTTTTTACATCGATCTAACGATGCCCATCCGAACGTCTGGATGGTTGGACGGCTGGCTGGCTGTCCATGTAAACTTTGTACACAATTCATTATTTCACCTAGACCCCATACAAATGTCCCCCTGAATAGAGTTTAAACTCTCAAAAATGCCTTAAAAATAAGAGTATTTAAATGAAATTCCATACAAAGAATTTCTGTAGAATCATCAATTTTTGTACCAAATCTTATGAAGATTGGTCCACAATTGACAATAGCACCCATATAAATCACTCTTCCAAAAATCGCTTTAACGTGCATAAATTCCATACGAATGTTAGTATCAAGTTAATATTCGATACAAATAAGTTTTATGTAAATTGTATGAGAATCGGTCCATAATTTACCATAGCTTTCATATAAACCTACTTTCAGGAATCGCCCTAAAGTGCACAGTATCAACGCATTATTCGGTATCAACGCATTATTCTGTATTTGTATATTTTTTGTTTTACATTTATTATCATATCATTTAAATAAAAATGTGATATTTTAACTTTGACTTTAATCTGATTACAAATTTGTGTGAATTTCCCCGTTCACCTAAATTGAACTTTTTGCTAAAAATATCCCACTTTTGTCAGACTTTTTCAAACACATACTTAATTTTTTTTCATGTGTATCCCAGGAAAAGCAACAAAAAAGTGCTGAAAAAGTCATGATTTTAACATCATTGTGTTGTCATTAGAAGTAAGTACTTAGTGTTGAAAAAGGGCTGAGGTTCTTTTTTTAGCCCATGTTTGTCATTGGTAGAATGTTCTTCTTTTACGCTTCTTGTTCACTGCTTTTGAAGTACTTCTCTTAAAATTATATATATAAATTTTTTTTATAAAAATATGGTTTCAGCTTTGATAATGGATAATGAAAATACTTCTTAATTAATGAAATTTTTATTTTCTCAGAAATTATTTACCTTTTTTCATGCTAAAATTATTTTCACTTGTTTGGAAGTGATTTTTATTAGCTTTCAAAAAAGTGATGAAAAATGTCTTTTTTGGAAGCGCTTGCTTGTTTTCTTTATCGCTGGGTATTTAAGCTTGTCCTGGTATTAAGATATCATTATTTTTGCATACTTTTTAATGAATGAATTTTTGTATACGACAGTGTTGCCATTTTAGTACTTTCATTACTACATTTAGCATCTGAAAGGTTAAAATGCATTGAAATTTTATGCTTTAACGCTTTTGATAGTATTTCATAATACAATAAAATTTTGATATTTTTAAGAAATATAACGGTATTTGTGGTAATTTTTAAAATATTATCACTATTTTTATTTTAATTCTCAACGTTACAAATAATTTTAAAAATGTTAAATGTTGTCTATAAGTTGTCAATTTTACAAGAAATATTAATTTTCTTTACAAACAATTTGATATTTGCTACTGTAGAACAATTTAGCATAATTTTTTCGAAGATTTAGCATTTTTCCAATCACATGTACTGGCAACACTGTTATTGTAAATTTTTTTGTTTTAACTTTATTTGAGGTTGGAAACCGATACCATTTAAATACCATCTAAAATGGGTTACCGTAATCTATACAGCTACCGAAATTATTATTTTCCAAAAATACTGGTATTCAAATATTGTTTCCCTCTATACCGGTATATACCGATATTTTAGTTTCGGTATTTTAAAATATACTATTTTCTATGTAATATGTTCTGTAAAAATAATTTCACATATAATTTACTTGCTTCAAGATAGATGAAATTATTTTTAATAATAAATGTTTATTTAATCTAATATTTGAGCCGTTTATTTTGAAAGTGGCTTAAGTCCATACACAAAAGTGATGAAATTAGGCATGAACATTTTTCAATCTTCACGTAATTATTTGATTCTTATGTATTTTTTTTTTATATTAAAACTTGTTAAGATTTCTAAATGAATAAAGAAGAAAACTTAAATTAGGATAAAATTATGACGTAAACATTTAACTATTTTTATGATTAACTCGAAGGGACTTAGGCCACTTTCGAAATAAGGGGCAAATTCATGGAATCTTGTTTTTATCAAGATTTTGGAAAAAACAATTTTTTTGTTCCAATATATAATAAAAAATGAAATAAACTTGCGATTAAAAATCAAGCGCTTATTATATTTCGCCCTAAAGACCTTTAGGTTTTTTGTTGTAAATAGGTTTCTAAAAATTCTTAAAACAAATAAACAAAGTGGTTGAGAAACTTGTATCGCCAATAATTTGACCTAATTTATATCCCTTGTGCTAGATATATTAGGTGTTTTCGAAGTCACACAAAAGCGTTCAAAAGATAAAGTCCTCATTCTGAAATGTTTTTGGGCCACAAATTTGTTTTTTTTTTTCATTTCCTTGCTTTTGAAAACTTTTTACAATTTTAGAGAGCAAATTTGTTAATACATTTGTCATTTTTCTAAACTTTCCTATAAGTTAATCGGACACAGCGTGCGTATAGAATACAATAAAAATGTGACGTCACTGTTTTATGCACCTTTGATTATAGCTTTAAAAATAAATTTTCTTTCAAAGCGGTTCAAAAATTTTGATTACTTTTGGAATTGTATTTATGTGACTTTTTTTATTTTGACGATTTTTCGTGTTAGCGACTTTTTTCATTTTGGCCTCTTTCTCTGTTTTGGTGATTTTTTTTCGTTTCATAAAATGTGAGAATTTTTTCCTTTTTTCCATTTTTGGCGATTTTTTCCGTTTTGGGGATTTTTTCATTTTGGCGTCTTTTTTCGTGTTGGCATTTATTCGTTTTGGTGATTTTTTACTTTTTGACCATTTATTTTTATCTTGGTAATTTTCGCATTTATAATAATAATTTCCTCAATATATATATATAAAAAATAAAAATTACAAAATAACTTTAATTTCAGCTTGAAAAAAAGTAAATATTAGCTTTTCGATTTAGCGTTTTTTTTTTTAAATTTTGGCAATTTTTGTTTCGTTTCATATGTTGTGACGATATTTTCACTCTAGCGTTTTAACGTTTGGATGTTACTTTTTTAATTTTAATTTGGCGATTATTTACCGTTTTTTTTCGTCTTATCCGATTTTGCTCATTTTTAATACCAAACAAACCTTATATAAGACAAATGTTTGAGTCAAATTGCGTTCCTATAGGCCCCGAGCCTATTCTGTTTTCAACCGACAGCAGAATAGGCTTGAAAATCGAAATATCTTAAAATAACTATTATTTTTGATCAAAAAATATAAAAGTGAAGAAAGCCTACCCTTTTGCTACCCTTTGACTTTTATGATAAAAGTTATAACTGCTACGGTCCCTGATTTTAAATATCCAAAATAAAAAAATAGTAAAATGAGATTAAAAAAAATAGCTTTCAAAAAGCAACTCAAATTTTTCTTTGTAAACTTTTTCTACTTTATTTCTCATTATGCATAAATAAACGAAGTAATTCAAAGTATTAAAATCTTATCTGCCTTGTTTATAACTCCTCTCTTATAACTCTCTCAATTAAAATGGTATAAAACTGTAACTTATTACTGTTATATTATTACAACTTATCTAGTTTGTTTTTGTAAAGAAATAACAACAATGACATTGCTTTTAATTGAGAGAGTTGTATGATAGGCACAGAATAGTGTTTAGCAATACCAGACGCTCTTTTATATGAAGCTTATACACACAGCAAGAATACGCATCACATACTCAGTTAGCTCAAAAAATGTTTTCCCTTCCTATCCCACCCACCAATAGTAACAAGCAATAAATCTGTCAACAACTTAACTGATAATAAATTGTTTTGATAATGATTTACTTTACTTACAGTCAACTAAATGCATAGTAAATGCATTAAATAAATACTTAAATTTATTAATACATTATTCAAAATTATATTAATGTCATCAACATCATAATCATCAACATCATTCACATCATAATTGATAATTTCAATACAATTTTATTATTTATGGGGTGGCTGCCTGAGTCCATGCAGCAAGTTGTGTACTTAGTTAATCAATTTATAAATCATTAAATATGTATTATTAGATAAATATGTATTATTAGATAATATGTAAAAGCGTATTAGTAGTTTATCATATATGGTTATATGTATATGAATGTTTGTGTGTTGGTATATTTGTACTTTAGAGCTATAACTTTAACGCATTTAAATAGCCATTAGAGTCTTAACTTCATTAACATAATTGTTCACGTATTGATTCAATTTGAAAAGTTTATTTTAACACCACTAATACACATGCAACTAAAGTATATAAACTCTAATAAATTACTAACGTAAATATACAAATTTAAGAGAATAAAAAGAGAAAATGGTTAGTTTGAGGAAGAGTATTAACTATAGGAACAATTAGCAAAAAAATTTGTGTAAACAGAAAATTTAATGAAAATTTCCTACAAAAAGAAAATTCAATCATAATTAATAATTCAATTATCTTTAAAAAGAAAATTTAACAAAAATTTTCTATATAAAGAAAATTATTATTAAAAAACAATTATAAAAAAAATTAACGAAAATTTTGTATTAAATGAAAATTTAATGAAAATTTTTTATAAAATTAAAATTTAACGGAAATTTTCTTTAAAAAGGAATTGGGGGAAGAGTATTGACTAAAGGAAAATTTACGAAAAATTTTTTACAAAAAGAAAATTAAAAATATTAAAAAAATTTTCTAAAATCTTCTAAACCTAAAATTTTCTATGAAAAGAAAATTTTATATAAAAGAAAATTTAACAAGATTTTTCTATAACAAAAAAATTTTCTACGAAAAGAAAATTTTTTATGAAAAGAAAATTTAACAAAAATTTTCTATTACAAGAAAATTTAACAAAATTTTCCTACAAAAAGTAAATTTAACTGACTGCAAAAAAAAAAAAAACTAACGAAAATTGTCTTTAAAAAAGAAATTCAATGAAAACTCTCTATAAAAGGAAAATTCAATGAAAATTTTCTATAAAAAGTAAATTTAAGAAAAATTTTCTATAAAAAGAAAATCTAACAAAAATTTTCTATAAAAATAAAATTTAACGAAAATTTTCTGTATAAAACGAAGATTTTTAAATGAATAAAAATTTTCTAAACAAATTAAAATCCTTAAAAATTTTCTATAAAAAAATGAACTAAAATTTTTTATAAAATTAAAATTTTAAGAAACTCTTATAAAATGAAAATTTAACGAACATTTTCTATAAAAAGAAAATCTAACGAAAATTTGCTATAAAAGAAAATTTTGCAAAATTTTTCTATAAATGGAAAATTTTGTATGAAAAGAGAATTTTTTACGAAAAAAAAAAAATTAACAAAAATTTTCTATTACAAGAAACTTTAACAAAAATTTCCTACAAAGAGTAAATTTAATTGACTGCAAAAATAAATTAATGAAACTTTTCTTTAAAAAAGAAATTCAATGAAAATTTTCTATAAAAG
The DNA here is from genome assembly GCA_932274085.1 of Protocalliphora azurea. Lineage (NCBI taxonomy): Eukaryota > Metazoa > Arthropoda > Insecta > Diptera > Calliphoridae > Protocalliphora > Protocalliphora azurea. The sequence continues at coordinate 134,882,448 of OW026522.1, read as the reverse complement.
GAAAGTTGAATGAAAATTTTCTATAAAAAGAAAATTTAACAAAAATTTTCTATAATTTCTAACAAAAATTTTCTATAAAAATAAAATTAACGAAAATTTTCTGTATAAAGAAAATTTTGCGATATATTTCTATAAAACGAAGATTATTAAAAAAATAAACATTTTTAAAATAAAATTTCTCAAAAATTTTCTATAAAAAAGATTAACGAACATTTTTTATAAAATGAAAATTTAAAAAAAAAATTTTATAAAATGAAAACTTAACGAAAATTTTCTATAGAAAGAAAATTTAACGAACATTTTCTATGAAAAGAAAATCTAACAAAAATTTTCGATAAAAGAAAATGTTACAAAATTTTTCTATAAAAGTAAATTTTCTATGAAAAGAGAATTTTTTTATCAAAACAAAATTTAACAAAAATTTCCTGCAAAAAGAAAAAATTTTTTGTATAAAAAGAAAATTTGGCGAATATTTTCTATCAGTAATAAATTTTGCGTAAATTTTCTATTTAAAGAAAATTCAACAGAAGTTTTCTATAAAAAGAAAATTTAACAAAAATTTATTATAAAATTTAACGAATATTTTCTATAAAAAGAAAATTTAACTAAAATTTTTTATAAAAAGAAAATTTAACACATTTTATTCAAAAAGTAAATTTTCTATACAATTTTTTGTAAAAAGAAATTTTAATGAAAATTTCCTGTAAAAAGAAATTTTAATGAAAATTTTCTTTAAAAAGCAAATTTAACGAAAATTTCCTGAAAAAAGAAATTTTAATGAAAATTTCCTGAAAAAAGAAATTTTAATGAAAATTTTCTTTAAAAAGCAAATTTAATGAAAATTTTCTGTAAAAAGCAAATTTAACGAAAATTTTCTGTAAAAAGAAAATTTAACGAAAATTTTCTATGAAAAGAAAATTCAACAAAAAAAAAAAAAAAAGAAAAGAAATTTTATGAAAAATTTTTTAGCAGAAAATTCAACGAAAATTTTCTATATATAGAATTTACTAAAAAAGCAATTTATAGAAAATTTTTGATACATTTTCCCTTTATGGAAAATTTCAGGTCGTTTTTATTTTTGCAAGAAATGTTTAATTAATTTTGTCTTATAGAAAATCAATACAAGTTTTATTGTAATTATTATTATTATTTATTTCAATTTATTATTATTATTATTATTTGTTTTCAAATAATACATTTCTATCGAAATAATAATTATGGACGAGAAAAATAAAATATATCATTTATAATTATTATATTTCTAATTTTTCTTTAAAAATCATTTTTTAATAGTTATACAAAATTAAAATGCACAATAGTTAAAATTATATAGGCTGTGTGTAGATTTCGAATACTAAATAAGCTTAAGTATAGCTTAAATGCTGTATGTCAGAAATTTCCTGTAGGATTTTTTTTAATATTTTTAAAATTTCATAAATTAAAAAAAATAGTAATGAATTTTTTTGTTAAGCATTTTTGAAACTAATCATTTTAAACAATTCCTTCAAATTTAGTAAAATAAAGAAAAACTTTCCCCTAACATATTTACTTTCCATTTACGCTTCGGTAAAATTCTTTTGCGTCTTGTTTCTTTTTACATACAAACATATTTACCAGAAATGCACTTTCCCTAACTATTTACATTGTTAACGCCCATTTCAACAAAAGCAATTAATATTAAAACGTTCACCGACCGACAAAATGAACACAAAACAAAAAATAAATTTTAACGCAAAAGGAGAAGAAAAGAAAAAAAATTTAAAAAATGGGGACACAAAATGAAAATGAAAGAAAGTTTTGCAATTGCCTGGTGCATAATAAAGATAAGAAGACTAATTAAAATAAATACATAAAAAATAAGCAAAGGAAAGCATATTGTTGCACTATGGAGAGAAAAAAAGAGCAATTTAGACAAAATAAAGAAAGAAAATGTTTGCATTAATCAAACAAGAAGAATAATTTAAGATTTGATTAAAGAAACAGAAATGGAAAACTAGAGAACTGGGGCGAAATACCATTTTAAATATTAAACAAATTAAATTTAAAAACAAAACACAGCATTGACATTTTATAATTATTTACAAATAAAACATATTTATATAAATAGGTTTTTAGATTACATGATGTTTGCAAAAAAAATCCAAAAATTAACAACAACTAAATGCTCAAATTTTTAATTATAAAATACGCTATATAAAATATAAAATATATATAAAATATATTTTAAATAAGTACCAGGGATAAATTATAGTAGCAACAAAAAAAAAAAAAAAAAAAAATTGTTTTCAATCTGTGTAGCCAAATTAAAGTGTGTACTTTTGATTATATAAATCGATCGGATTATAATTCTAAACGGAAACCAAAAGTACAACAATGCGTATGATTAATATTGTACAAATAATTTATATGAAATTTATGAATTCTCAATACTCATACGCACTGTGTGGTTCCAGTCACGTTAAACTGTGAAATTAAATGAATTGTATAGAAATTATGACCACATTTCCAATAATACTGATACAATTACAATTAGTGTTGTCGGATGAGGAGAAAACTTTCTTTTTTTTTGTAGTATATTTTCGTTGAATTTTCATTTTATAGAAAATTTTCTTAAATTTTTATTTTTAAAGATAATATTGGTAGACTTTTCTTTTTAAAGAACATTTTCGTTGAATCTTCACGTTATAAAAAATATTTTTGTTATGTTTTTTATACATTTACATTAATTTTTGTTGAATTTCTTTTTATAAAAACATTTTGTTGAATTTAACCAAAAATCTTTATAATATTTTTTTTTTTTTCGTTAAATTTCATTTTCATTTTAGAAAATTTCCGTTGATTTTCTGTCTAAAAAATTTTCTTTTTGTAGATTTTAATTTATTTATTTATTTTTTTACAGAATATGTTTTATAAAAAATGTTCATTTTATAGAAAATTTTCGTAAAAATTTCTTCCATAGAAAATTTTTGTCATTTTCTTTTTATAGAAATTTTTCGTTAAAGTTTGTTTTTGTTGAATTTCGTTTTAAGAAATCTCTATTATTTTTTTATTTTTTTTAATTCGATTATTATTTATATTTTTTATAGAAATTTTTTTTTAGATTTTCGTCCTATAGAAAATTTTTGTTAAATTTTCTTCTATAGAAAATTTTTTTAATTTTCTTTTTATATACAATTTTAGTTAAAGTTTGCTTTTACAGAAAATTTTCGTAATTTTTTATTATTATTTATTTATTTTTAAATTTTAAATTTTGTTTTTAAATTTTCTTTTTATAGAAAATTTTCGTTGAATTTTCTCTTTATAGATAATTTTATTTTTTCTTTCTATAGAAAATTTTCATTGATTATTTTTCTGTAGGTTTTGTTTTTTAATTTTCTTTTTATAAAAAATATTCGTTAAATTTTCTCTTTATAGATAATTTTGCTTTTATAGAAAATGTTTGTCGATTTTTCGTTGAATTTTCATTTTACAGATTATTTTCTTTTTTAAGAAAATTTTCGTTAAATCTTCTTTTCTTAGAAAATTTTCGCTGAATTTTCTTTTTGAAAAGCATTTGTTGAATTTACTCTAAAAAATCTCCCTGAATTTTTGTTTATTTTGTTTATTCGTTAAATTTTATATTCATAGAAAATTTTCGTTGAATTGCCTTTTTATAGATTTTCAATCTACAAAAAATTTTCATTATTTTTTTTAATTTTCCTTTTATAAAAAAAATATTCGTTTCACTTTATAGAAAATTTAATTTATAGAAAATTTTCGAAATATTTTTTTTTATAGAAAATTTTCGAAATATTTTCTTTTTATAGAAAATTTTTGGTGAATTGCTTTGTAGAAAATTTTTGTGAAATTTCCTCTATAACACTTTTTGTGTTAAGTTTTCTTTCTGTCTACGGAATTTTTTTTTGTCAATTTTCTTTTTATAGAAAAATTTTGTTAAATTTTTTTTATTAAATTTTTTTGCTAAATTTAATTTTATAGAATTTTTTTTTTCAAATTTCTTTTTTATATAATATTTTCATTAGATTCTCTTTTCATTAAATTTACTTTTATAAAAAATTTTAATTGAATTTTCTTTTATAGAAAAATTTTTATTGAATTTTCTTTTTATTAAAAATTTTCTTTGAATTTTCTCTTTATTAAAAAATTAAATTAAATTTTCTCTTAGATAAAAATTTTCGTTAAATTTTTGTGAATTTTCTTTTTATAAAAAATTTTCGTTAAATTTTCTTTTTTAGAAAATTTTCATTGAATTTTCCTTTTTTATAGAAAATTTTCATTGAATTTTACTTTTATAGAAAATTTTTCATTTAATTTTCTTTTTATTAAAAATTGTCGTTAAATTTTCTTTTTCTAAAGAATATTCGTTAAAATTTTCTTTTATAGAAAATTTTCGTCGATTTTTTTTACAGAAAATTTTTATAAAATTTTTCTTTTTATAGAAAATTTTCGTCGATTTTTTTTACAGAAAATTTTCATAAAATTTTTCTTTCTATAGAAAATTTCCGTAAAGTTTTCTTTTTTATAGAAAATTTTCATTAAATTTTCTTTTTTATAGACAATTTCCGATAAACTTTCTTTTCGTAGAAAATTTTTGTTAAGTTTTCTTTTTATAGAAAATTTCCGTTAAATTTACTTTTTATAGAAAATTTCCATTAAATCTTTTTTTATGTAAAATGTTCGTAAAATTTTCCATATACAGAAAATTTTCCCCGGTTTTTCTTTTTATAGAAAATTTTTGTTGAATTTTCTTTTTATAGAGAATTTTCTTGAAATTAAATTTTCCTCAAATTTTCACACACATTTTTTCGTTAAATGTTCCTTTTATTGAATTTGAATTTTCTTTTTATAGAGGATTTTCGTTGAATTTTATTTTTAAGGAGAATTATCTTTTCATAGAAATTTTGTTCTGAAATTCCTTATAATTATTTTTTTGTTGAATTTTCTCTTTAAACATTTTAATTATATATATAAATAATATATATATTTTTTGCTCTTCGTTCAATTTCCTTCCAGTAATTTTTTGCGTAAAATTTTCCTTGAAAATTTTCGTTGAACTTTCTTTTAAAGAAATATTCATTTAATATTTTTTTATAGAAAAATTTTGCTGAATTTTTAAAAAATTTTACCATTTTTTCGTACTTTACCTTTTTATACAATTTTCTTCTATAGAACATTATTTTTGAATTTTCTTTCTATAGGAAATTTTTGTTATATTTAATTTCTATAAGAAGAAAGGAAAGCTTTCTAAAGAAAAACATTTATCGAAAGTTTTCTATGAAAATAATTTTGCCGAATATTTTTTAGAGTAAAAGAATTTATGGAAAATTTTCTGTAAAATGAGAAATTATCGAAATTTTCCTTTAAGTACAAATTTAGTGAATTTTGTCATTAAACATACTACATTTTTAAAAGCATTTCAGGAAAAAAAATTCTTCACTACTTTTATTAATTCAAAATCAATTTCTCTTCTTGGATGTTAAAAACAATTTGGCATTTTTGAAAAGCCATTCATTTTAAAACAAACAAAAACAACTGGAAGATAACAAAACCGTTAAATATAAATGTTACTAAAAAGTGTGAGAGAAAAAGTAAAAACGAAAACAAGGACTAAAAGTGAACTAAATCTCTTGTTATCCCAATGAAAGACAAAAAAAGGGAGAGAGAAAAAAAGAACTGACTTTTAAATCATTTGGCAATTTATCACATCACACTTCAACATAAACACACTCTAAAACAGAGCAGCATTTTTTAGCCATACTAACACATACACACTTATAGACCTTACTCGCCAGGGATGGAAAATGAAAGTACTTTTTCGGTATCAAAAAGATATTCAAATGGTACTTTTTTTCACAATCAGAGTACTAATATTGTATTTTCTAAAATGGAAGATACAAAAAATGAAATACGATAGCAATAATTGAATCATGATAATTAGGGCTGTCTTAAACAAAAGTCATATCTCTTCGTTTTGTTTTTATTCAGCGAAAATAATAATTTTAATAACACTAACTGTTCATGAGATTAAGTTTAAGCGAAAGTGGATTTGGAACAAAAATACTCAAAGATAAGTTCTTTTAGAGTTTAAATTTTCCTAATATCGTAACCGTCGATATAAGCACATATTTTGTAAAATTTATTTTATTTGTCCCATAGACTTATTTATATGACTAAATTATCTTAAATGTCTTTTTTTTAACTTGTTCGATTAAAGGATATTATTATTACTTCAGAACACCAAGTGGATGAAAAATAAATAAATCAGATTCAAAAGCCTGAAAAAAAGATACATAAAATATAATTACTGAAATTCTATTGTAAACTTAGAGCATTTGACATTATCTCTGAAACATATTGTCATTTGAAAAAGTTTAATTTCTAGTCGAGTTACTAAGAATCAAATTACTTGAGACTACTAAGGTACTTTTGAATACTAAATAGTATAAAAAAGTATGATCGTATTAACTTTTCCATCCTTGTTACTCGCACTAATTGCAGTTGCCTCCCCGTTGTTGCATTTTTTTTTTACTTATTTTCTGTTTTTGTTGTTTTCAATGCTCTAGTTTTTTTATTTTTGTTGTTTTTTTTAGCAAAAAGCTTTCATACAATTGCTGTGTTTGAAGCTCTCTGTTGTAATGTTAGCTAGTAGAAGTCAATGTTTAGTTGAAAAAAAAACTATGGCAGCTGTCATTTAAAATGCTTGTTAAAACTTCATTAATGTTACACACAGTCACTCATTTTCACACACTCATATACAAACACATGCTGTTTTTTTTCACATATATATGTGAATGAGAGTGTATAAGTAAATAGAGTAGAACTAAACATAGAATGCAATTGCAATCTGCCAGTCGAGGTGTTTTTAAAAAATGGCAAACATTTTTTGTTAGCTTTTTTGTTTTTATTTGCTAAAAAAATGTAGCTTACAAAGTAAGTATGCTGGAAAACAAAGTGTTAAAAGATAGAAATTTTCAATACATTTTGAGCATTATTGTGAAGGGGTTAAAGTAAAATAGTTTTTATATACGTTTTTTACGATTGTTCACACTTTTAAATCAAACCCATTTATAAGCAATAGAAAAATCATTTATCAATTTGATAAGGATGCTTTTTAAAAGCAGAGTAGTTTAATTTTAAGAAAATATAAAGTATTTAGTAAGAAATAAATAAAAAAAAAATCAAATAAATAAAAGTAGAAAGTCAGTCCCCTATTCAAAGAATTGTAATAAAAATAATTACAACTTCCTGAACAGCAGTTTACTAGCTTCAATGAAAGAGGCGAAGCTGCTCTTCTGATGATATCAATGATATCATTCTAGCTCTTAATATTATTTATCATATCCTTCTTTTTTTATTTAAAATGCAGCATCAGTTTTTCTTTTATAACGACATAAATTTATACTTAAGCATTTATTCTATAGAATTATAAAAAAAGAAAGTTTTATTTTTATTAATTTTTTTATTTGATGTGGACATACTTCAAAACTTTTTGTCGCTTTTTTTCTTGTCGTCTCTTAAAGCCACAAAAAAGAAAAGTACTTTGTTTTAGCAGCAAAATTTTCTTTTTTCCTGTTTTTAGAAATATGGGCGCTCATTATATTCAACAACAATTAGAGGTAGTTTTTTGATTTTTTTTTTTTTTATAAAATTGTTTTTTTTTTTGTCATACTTGTACTTATTTTTACTTTTTTTTTTTTGGTATGTTATTTCATCTTTTTAAATTATGTAAACCACTATGTTTCGTTTTTTTTGCTGGTGCTATTGTTGTTGTTGTTTGTACTTTAATACTGGCATTTTTCACCAAGTATTTGTAGATAGAGTGAAATTACACACCAATTGAAAGGGCTAAAAACAATTTTCTAGAAAAAGAAAAATTATGAAAAATTAAAAAAAAAAATAATAAAAAAATAAATAATAAATAAATAAAATTTTCGCTATATTCTCTTTTTATATAAAATGATTCACTAATTCTCTTTATATAGAAAGTTTTAGTGAAATTTTCCATGTATATAACGAATTTCTATAAATCCTTTTTTTATAAAAAATTTTGAAAAAAATCCCTTTTTTTTATAGAAAACCTTTCTTTAAATAAAATTGTTCGATATATTATTTTTTATAACCAAATTTCGTTAAATTTTTCCTTAATAAAATTTTTTTCTTGATAAATTGTCTTTTTATACAAAATTTCATTAGATTCTTTTTTTTATAGTAAATTATCAATCAATTTTATTTTTAAAGAAAAATTTTGATAAATTCTATTATTTTAGAGAATTTTCGATAAACCTCTTTTATATTATTCGATAAAATTTATTTTTGCTTAAAATTATCGATTAATTATTTATTATAAAAGCATTTTCGATAAATTCTCTTTTTATAGAAAATTTTTGATAAATTCTATTTTTATAGAAAATTTTCTAAAAATCGTTATTTATGGAAAATTTATCGATAAATTCTATTTCTACAGAAAATTTATTGATAAATTTATTGAAAAATTCTCTTTTTATAGACAATTTTCGATAAATTTCCTTTTTAAAGAAAATTTCCTATTTGTAAAAAATTTTCAAATATTTTTTGAGCGCGAGGCTAAAAGTTATAATTTATAATGCCAATATTTAATCACTCATCGAGTGACATCTTCAGAGCTATTCTGCTAAATAATTAGTGAATATAAATATTAACACGCCATAACATTTAACATATACAAAACATCATAAGACATTATAGGTCATGACAAAGACATACGTATTACTAAAATATTGATAAATAAACCAACATGTTGTCTATTCATTGTCCAATATCGCACTGATCATCTTCAACTACTTGCATTTTTCTTTTACCTTCTTTATTAAGTGTCTGTAGTTATGAGCACAAATTTCCTATACATTTCTTTATATAGAAAATTTTCGATAAATTTTCTTTAAATTTTTTATAAAAAGTTTCTGATAAATTTTCCCTTTATCGAAAATTTACAATAGATTTTCTTTTTATTGAAATTTTTCTTTTTTATAGAAAATTTTCCATACAATTTTTCTAAAGTAAATGTTTGGTAATTTTTTTTGTTACAGAAAATTTTCAATAAATTTTCTTATTATAAAAAATTTTTAATAAATTTTATCTTTTTTGAAAATGCAGTAAATTTTCTCTACAAAAATTTTCCATAAATTTTTTTCTTTATAAATATTTTTTTTTTAATTTTTTCCTTATAAAAAATTTTCAATAGTTTCTATTTTTATAAAATTTTTTAATAAATTTTCTCTATTGAAAATGATCAATAAATTATCTCTATGGAACATTTTAAATAAATTTTCTCTAAAAGAAATTTTTAGTAAATTTTTTCGTTATAAAAAATTTTCAATAAATTTTCACTTTAAAAGATTTCAATAAATTTTTTCTTTGAAAAAATTTTGCATAATTTTTTTCTTAATAGAGAATTTTCAATACATTTTTTCTTGTAATAAAATTTTCAATAAATTTTATCTTTATAGAAAATTTTTAATAAGTTTTCTCTTTATAGGAACTTTTTAAAATATTATCTCTTTATAAGATATTTTTGTTAAATTTTCTCCTTATAAAAAATTATCCACAATTTCTCTATTTTTAAAATTTCGATAAATTTCCTTTTTGTAAAAAAATGTTCGATTAATTATTTTTCCATAGAAAATTTTCAATATGCTTTCACCTTATAAAATATTTTTATTTAATTTTCTCTTTATAGATAATTTTCAACAAATTTTCTCTTTATAGAAAATTTTCAACAAATTTTCTCTTTATACAAAATTTTCAATAAATTTTTCCTTTATTGAAAATTTTCGAAAAATTTTCTCTACATAAAATTTTTAACAAATTTTCTTCTTATAGAAAACTCAATAAATTTTCTCTTTATACAAAACTTTCAATGAAGTTTCTCTTTATAGAAAACTTTTAACAAAGTTTCTCTTTATAGAAATTTTTAACAAATTTTCTCTTTATAACAAATGTTTAACAAAATTTCTCTATAGAAAATTTTCAGTAATTTTTTTTATATAATTTTTTCAGTAAATTTTGTTTTATATAATTTTTGCACTAAATTTTGTTTTATAGAAACTTTCTATCAATTTTCTCAATAGAAAATTTTCGACAAATTCTCATTTTATAAAGAATTTTCGGAAAAATATTTTTTCATAGAAAATTTACAATACCTTTTCTCTTTATAGAAAATTTTCAACACAATTTCTGATTAAAGGAAATTTTCAATAAATTTTTTCTATAGAAAAATTTTAATAAATTTTCTCTAAAGCAAATTTTCAATAAATTTTCTCTATAGAAATTCTTTAAAAAGTTTTTTAAAAAGTTATTTTCCCTTCATAGACAATATTCAATAAGTTTCTTACTTTTAAAAAATTTCTCTTTGTACGAAATTTTCAATAAATTTCTTCTTTATAGAAAACTATAATTTAATTAAAAAAAATTAATTTAAATTTAAAAATTAAAAGAAAAATGTTGCAAAATTCTCTTTCTAAAGAAAAATTTCCATAAATTTAATTTTTCGTTTAATTCTCTTTATGTAAAATTTCGATAAATTTTTTTTTTTTTTAAAGTATTTCAATAGATTTTAATTTTTATGAAATTCTTGCCTTATTGAATTTGATCGTAAATGCGGATATGTTAGGACACTGCACTAAGGGAATAACTGCTTCTGCAGTTCCCAACTACTCATGTTTTTCGTTTTAATTTTTTTTTCACCTTTATTTACAATTTTTTTCTTTTACATCTTTCTCTTTTTTTACTCTAGTATAACGCGCACTTAACTTTTGGTTTATTCTCTCTACTTTGTTTTCTTTTCCTTTATTATGTTATTTTTAAGTTTGTGATTTTTTTCTTCTCTCTGTTTTTTTTGTTTTTGTTTAATTTATAACTATTGTATAAAGCACGAAGTTTTCTTTATTTTATTTATTTTGTTGTTTTACCTTAATCTTCCATCTTCTACAATTTCTTTTTTTTTTGTATGTTTTAATTTAACTAAGAGTAAGAGAAGTGTATTCCTCCAAAAATAAACGAAAAAAAATTATTGTTGTAAATAACTTTAATTTTAATTGTTCTCAAGTGAGTTGTAGGAGAAAAGTAGAGAAGTAGTTTTGCCTACAACCAAATAGTCAACTATGTAACCATCCAACCAACCAGGCAACCGACCAACTTGTAGTTTTGTTAAAGTTCTGATCCATCCTTACAATCATCAGCAGTTTAAGTTTTCTAAAACTTCTTCCTCTTCAACTGACTGCTGTTTTCGCCTCTTATTCATTTCTAAGTGTCTCTTGAGTTGTGTGGCCAGTTAGAGTTGCAAGTGCAAACACAGTTGAGTTGAATTGAGTTTTTGTAATTCTTACTCCTCATAAAGTTTTAAAATTGAGGGGGGGGATTATAAAAATAATACATCTTTACTTTATTTTAGTTGCTCAAGTATTTTTATGGGTTTCATAAACAATGTAAGTAGAGAAAAATACAAAATAACATAAACTTAATGAATTTTAATTTTCTTAGGTTGTTGTCTGTACTTTACTGTAAATTTACCTAAGTTTTACTTAGGTATTTTTTGGAGATTTTTACTTACACTTTTGAATGTCATCATCATGTGTTTTTTTTTTGGAAAGGCATTAAGTTTTTAATCTTTTTGTAGACAGTTAAGAAGCATTTTATAAATATTTTAACCCATGAATGTCAAAGCAGTTACGTTTTTTATTAACAAAAAAAAAAAAAAAAAAAAAAAAATATATAAAAAAATATATAAATTTTGTCTTTCTAATACTAGGAAATATTTGATAATTTACTTCATTGTAAAAAATTTTAGAAAAATTCTTTAAAACAAAATGTTTTATTAATTTTCTATTTATATAAATATTTGATAATTTTTTAGTTATCATTAATAAAGTTTAAATAAAATTCTTTTCTTATCGAAAATTGTCGAAGAAATTTCTTTTTGTAGAAAAATTTCGAAAAATTTTCTTTTCATAGATAATTTTCTATTAATAAAAAATGTTCGCTATTTTTATTTATGGAAACATTTTGATAAAATCTTTTTATAGAAAATTTTCATTATTTTTTTTTACAAATTTTCGTAAAATTTTTTTTATAGAAAATTTTCGTTAAATTTTCTTTTTATAGAAAATTTTCGTTAAATTTTCTTTTTATAGAAAATTTTCGTTAAATTTTCTTTTTATAGAAAATTTTCGTCAAATTTTCTTTTTATAGAAAATTTTCGTTAAATTTTCTTTTTATAGAAAATTTTCGTTAAATTTTCTTTTTATAGAAAATTTTCGTTAAATTTTCTTTTTATAGAAAATTTTCGTTAAATTTTCTTTTTATAGAAAATTTTCGTTAAATTTTCTTTTTATAGAAAATTTTCGTTAAATTTTCTTTTTATAGAAAATTTTCGTTAAATTTTCTTTTTATAGAAAATTTTCGTTAAATTTTCTTTTTATAGAAAATTTTCGTTAAATTTTCTTTTTATAGAAAATTTTCGTTAAATTTTCTTTTTATAGAAAATTTTCGTTAAATTTTCTTTTTATAGAAAATTTTCGTTAAATTTTCTTTTTATAGAAAATTTTCGTTAAATTTTCTTTTTATAGAAAATTTTCGTTAAATTTTCTTTTTATAGAAAATTTTCGTTAAATTTTCTTTTTATAGAAAATTTTCGTTAAATTTTCTTTTTATAGAAAATTTTCGTTAAATTTTCTTTTTATAGAAAATTTTCGTTAAATTTTCTTTTTATAGAAAATTTTCGTTAAATTTTCTTTTTATAGAAAATTTTCGTTAAATTTTCTTTTTATAGAAAATTTTCGTTAAATTTTCTTTTTATAGAAAATTTTCTTTTTATAGAAAATTTTCGTTAAATTTTCTTTTTATAGAAAATTTTCGTTAAATTTTCTTTTTATAGAAAATTTTCGTTAAATTTTCTTTTTATAGAAAATTTTCGTTAAATTTTCTTTTTATAGAAAATTTTCGTTAAATTTTCTTTTTATAGAAAATTTTCGTTAAATTTTCTTTTTATAGAAAATTTTCGTTAAATTTTCTTTTTATAGAAAATTTTCGTTAAATTTTCTTTTTATAGAAAATTTTCGTTAAATTTTCTTTTTATAGAAAATTTTTGTTAAATTTTCTTTTTATAGAAAATTTTCGTTAAATTTTCTTTTTATAGAAAATTTTCGTTAAATTTTCTTTTTATAGAAAATTTTCGTTAAATTTTCTTTTTATAGAAAATTTTCGTTAAATTTTCTTTTTATAGAAAATTTTCGTTAAATTTTCTTTTTATAGAAAATTTTCGTTAAATTTTCTTTTTATAGAAAATTTTCGTTAAATTTTATTTTTATAGCGCATTTTCGTAAAATTTTCCTTTTATAGCAAATTTTCGTAAAATTTTCCTTTTATAGCAAATTTTCGTAAAATTTTCCTTTTATAGCAAATTTTCGTTAAATTTTCTTTTTATTGGAAATTTTCGTTAAATTTTCTTTTTATCGGAAATTTTCGTTTATTTTTTTGCATTTATTTATTTTTATTGAAAATTTTCGTTAATTTCCTTTTTTTATTTTCGTTAAATTTCCTTTTTATAGAATATTTTTGTAAATTTCCTTTTTATAGAAAATTTTCATTAAATTTCCTTTTTATAGAAAATTTTCATTAATTTTTTTTGTAGAAAATTTTCATGTAATTTTATTTTTATTGAAAACTTTCGTTAAAATTTATTTTTATGGAAAACTCGTTTAATTTCATTTTTATATAAAATTCTCATTAAATTTTCTTTTTATAAAAAAATTTTCGATAAATTTTCTTTTTATAGAAAACTTTCGTTATATTTTATTTTTATAGAAAATTTTCGATAAATTTTCTTTTTTTTTTAGAAAATTTTGGTTAAATTTTCCTTTTTAGAAAATTTTTGTTAAATTTTTTATAGAACACTTTCGTTAATATTATTTAATTTTTTTGTGGATGATTTTCATGTCATTTTCTTTTTATAGAAAACTTTAAGTTTTAGTGTTTTAGAGAATTTTCGTTAAATTTGCTTTATATAGATAATTTAATAAAAATATTCTTTATAGAAAATTTTCGATAAATTATCTTTTTAAAGAAAATTTAATAAATTTAATAAATTTTATTTTAAGAAGTATTGTCGTGAAATGTTGTTTTTATAGAAAAAATTCGTTAAATTTTCTTTATGTAGATAATTTAACAAAAGTATTCTTTACAGAAAATTTTCGATAAATTTTCTCTTTAAAGAAAATTTAATGAACATTTTCGTTAGATTTTATTTTTAAGGAGAAATGTTGTGAAATGTTATTTTTATAGAAGTTTTTCGTTTCATTTTCTTTATATAGAGAATTTTTATTAAAATTTCCTCTTATAGAGAATTTTCGTTAAATTTTCTTTTTATATAGAATTTTCTTTTGATAGAGTTTTCGTTAAATTTTCTGATCATAGTTAATGTTTGTTAATTTTCCCTTTATGGTTAATTTTCGTTAATAGAAATATAAGTTTTTTTTTATAATTTTTGTAGATTTGTGCTTAACAAATAAAACTATAAATTTACCATTTTTGTTGCTTATAGTCCTATCATCTATTAAAGGACCTTAAAAATAAACTTTATTAACAGTTATTCATTTTATCTCCATTTTTCAAACGTTCATATGTCTCTTAATATGCTCATGTCTCCATATATTTTCATTTTTAGCAAAAAGATAACTGAATGCACTAAATCTAATGCCATACAATGCATCTCAACAAAATAGGGAAGTTGTGTTTTTTTTTAACTTTTAATGAAAGTAAAAATGTGAATAGTTAGCTTTTAGACAAAATTATGATACCAATTTAAACTTCAATAGATTTGTATAGATTGCTAAGTAAACCTAACTGCTGCATCTATCGATAATTAAAAAAATTATGCTACTTTTTTTTTAAGTTAATTTCCCGATCACTCTAAAAATTTGTGTCCCTTTTTCTATTGCCTTTAGTGTTTTCTTTAACAAAAATATGCAACATATTTTTTCTTTTATAACATGTCATAAATTTTCTTTATGCATTTTGCATTTGCAATGGGACACACACTCACAAGCTTACTGAAATACATTCATTTAAAAACTCACACAGGAAACAAAAATATAAAAGAATAATGATGCCAGTTGCAAATTTTTATGGCTTTTACTTTTAACATGTGGAGATTTCAGTTTTTGTGCTCCATTTTGGAAAATTGCATTTATAGTTTTGTTTTTCTCAAAAAAAAAAAAAAAAAAAAAAAAAAAAAAAATAAAAAAAAAAAATAAAAAACAAAAAACTATTGCAAAAACTATCTGTTAAAAGAGTTTCTTGAAGATTTATAGTCGTATGTTTGGAATATTAGTTTACTAATGTTTTGTAAAATATGAGTTCTTGAAATAGAAAATACGTTACATTAAGGGAACAGTTAAATGCATAATAAAAATGAAAAAAGTTTATCTAACACTTTGCAGACATAATAAATTTGTCTATAGAGGAAATTCTGGCAAGAATGCGTACACAAAAATATCACAATAAATATATAAAAATAAACTAACAACAACTGAAAAGTATTGGGGTTTGGTTTTTGGAGCTAAAAAATGTAATATTATTTTCAGTAACTTTATATTTAGTAACTAATGATTATATTTGAAAGAACATTAGATCATGATTTTATATTTGAAATTTAAATTTGTAGTTACTATATTATAGACTTTTCAATTCCTGTAGCTAATATAGTAAATATCAAATAATTAATAGTTTTTTATAGTTTTCAAAAAACTTTTTCCACTCAAAAGTTAAAATTCATACTTTTGGGGTTTTATATATATTAATTTAGAAACTTTTAAATAATAAAAGTACTTATTAGATATACATATATAGTTGAAAAATATTTTGTTAAGGAATTTTTTTTTAACATTTCAAATTGTGTGAAATAGCAATTATGATTTTTCATAAATAATAAAATGAAAAATTTATTGAAGATTTTCTATAGAAAAGAAAATTTCTTGGAAAATTTGTTTAAAAAGAAAATTCCTTGATTTTTTATAAAGAAAATTTGTCGAAGAATTTTGTAAAGAGAATTTATCGAAAACTTTCCATATTACGAGGGCGGATTAATATTTCCGTGACTTTTCGAACTTCCCTCGTAGTTATATGAAATGCAACACTATTCCCATCAAATACCACCTGTTAATAGACTACTGTCAAATTTTGAGCAAGTGTCGTCATTTACTTTACGTTTAACAGATGTTCAAAACATACAACCTCGTGTATTTTGCTAAAAATAGAAACAAAAACAAAAAACCGTCAATCATACCAAGGAAAAGCTCGATAAATACTATGGGGACTCTGCACCATCGATTTCAATGGTCAAAAACTGGTTTACTGACTTTCGTTGTGGTCGCACAAGTACAAATGACGCTGAACGTTCTGGACGGCTAATTGAGGTCAGTACACCCGAAAATGTCGAAAAAATCCACGATATGGTGTTGGCCGACCTAAGAGTAAAAGTGCATTTGATTGTTGATGCCATAGGCATCGATTTTAAATGATCAGCTGGGTTTAAGAAAGCTGTCTGCAAGATGTGTGCCGCGTTTGCTGTCAATTGACGTGTGACAATTTCAAAGGATTGTATGGAGTTGTTTAAACGCAATCCGAATGAGTTTTTGCGGCGTTTTGTTACTGTGGATGAAAAATGGATCTATTACTGTACTCCGGAAACCAAGCAGCAGTCTAAACAATGGGTTTCTCCGGGTGAACCTGTTCCGAAGAAGGCCAAGGTAAGTTTGTCGGCCAATAAGGTGATGGCAACAGTTTTTCCACATCGATTACCTTCAAAAGGGAAAAACCAATAAAATAATGATGATTTAAAAAGACAACGACCCCATATGGCCAAGAAAAAAGTTCTTTTTCATCAAGATAATGAACGGGTGTAAACGTGTGCAGTCTCAATGGCAAAACTCTATGAATTGGGCTACGAATTGGTACCTCATCCGCCATATTCTCCGGATTTAGCCTCTAGTGACTACTTCCTATTTCCAAACCTAAAGAACTGGCTCGATGGAAAGGGATTCAGCTCCAACGATGAAATTATTAACCAATAAATGCCTATTTAAAGGACATCGAAAAATCCTATTTTTTTTGGAAGGGATACAAAAACTGGAGAAACGTTTTACTAAGTGTATTGAGTTAAAAGGAGATTATGTTGAAAAATGAATTTTTGTTTTGCAAAAAAAAACTGTGTTTCATTCAAAAAGTAACGGATTTATTGATCCGCCCTCGTAAAAGAACAGATGGATGGACACAAAGACCTACAGACAGACGGATGGATAGCAATCAGATAGATTAGATATATTATATATATATATATATAGATATATAGATATGTAAATGGTAAATGCTTAGAAAAAGTCATATAAATGTGCAGATCTAGCCAAAGCATTTGGTTAAGTTGGGGGGGGGGGGGGGGGTTGTGTAGAGTGGACATTTTTTGAATTTTTTTATCATGAAAAGTTTGCGATTTGAATTTTCAAAACTTTGTGTTAATTTAGCCAATATAAAACTTTTAAAACATAGATTTTTAATTGATTTGTTCAGTATGAAGCTTTTATATTTCTGTCGCCCAAAAAACTCAATATTTAATATAAATTTTCTATTTTTTGAAATATAAACAAAAAAATAAAATTATGCCCCAATAAGCATTTTTGCTGGAATTCAAATTGAAACCAAATGTGATTTAAGCCTTGGATCCGGTGCCAAGTATTGAACTAAACTTGTATTATACTTTAATTCAATAGCGTTCTCCAGTAAAAAGGAAATTTAAATTCAAGCCAAATTTATTTTACTTGAAAATTTTGATATTTTCCAATCATATTTCATTATTTTACTGTTATCCTCTTAATAATTTGAAAAAAATAACCTTAAAAATATTCATAATATATTTAATATCTAAAATTACTGATTTAGAATTTGAAGCAAGTCAGATAAAGGGCATCTGTACTAAAAATGGATTAAAAATTATGAAAAAGTACAACTTTTTGAAATTTTTTTAAAACAATTCTGATTTGCAGTCTGAAATTTACAGAAAAATTTTTTAAATAAAATAAATTACTCTCATTGATTTAAGTTTAAATATTTAAATATAATTTCTAAAATACATTTTTCATATTTTTTAAAATTAAATAAAATCATCAAGACTTGCATAAAATTATCTAAATATTTCGCTGTGCAGACGAAAAGTCTTAAGTGTTTTTCAACATAAAAAATTATATACATAAGTATAAATCCTTTTGGCTACTTCGAAACTAATCCAAATTTTAGAAAATCGATTAAAACTGATAATGGATGATTAATAGGTAAATAAATCGGAAAATGACTTTTCAACTTCTAAAGTTATGTTTGAAAATTTCTTGGGAATATTTTCAGTTTTTAATGCTTTATAGCCGCATAATAGGGACATAATAATTATTTTTAAATGATGTAAATATGCACGCAGAGAAAAAACATGGTTACAGCATTAGCACTACAATAATAATATGTTGAATTTGAATAACGCTGTGTTCATGATAACAATGTTTTTGTTTAAATTTTGTCATTTAATGTTTACACTCAATAAAAATTTTAATATGGTTGACTGCAAAAATTATATGTTTTTAAATATTTTTAACAGAAACAAAATTTTATTAATATGAAAAATTTCATCACTTCTACAACCATTAAATATTTGTGTTTTTTTCCTTGTTCTTAAACCATGTTCTGTTTTTAAACCATATTAATATTATTATTTCCATGACAATAAAATGTTTTAAATAAATATAATAAATATAATATAAATATTCAAATAAATTGTGTAAAAATTCAATATTTGTTTATTTTTAAAAATATTTTGTTTTTAATGGTTGATTTCCAAATTACGTTTTATTTTAATATACGATAAAATGGAATAATAATATAACAAAATTAAATATTAATATGATAAGAGTGGATAACTGTACAATAACATGAGATAATAATATGATTAAATGGAATCATAATATGAAAATTTGGTATAATAATATAATAATATAGAATAATAATATAATAACATCAAATCATAATCTGATAGAATGGTAAGATTGTTCAATTATATGTGAAACTAAAATCATAATAAAAAAAATACAAACCATAAAATCGGGCACAATATGACAAAATGAAATCATAATAATTATTACTTATAATTATTTATATTTTTCTCTGTGATCATATCTAAACAACTAGTCCCATTTACATACAAATTTATGCAATCATAGCAAATAATTTTCGCATTTTATGTGTTATGATGCTTTTCGGGCTTCAAATATTTCAAAAATTATTATTATTTCAAATTCAGAATTGTTTTTATTTTGCACTCGGAATAGTTAATGACGTGAGGTTTTTTATTTTATTTATTTTCAATAATATATCATAACCTAGCCTTTTGGCCATAATCGGTCACAAATTTCTACTACTTTCTAAACAATTTGGTAAAAAACGAATTGGATTCAGGTTTTGTTAAAATTCGAAATTTGAATTTTCTGATGCGAAGAACTCGATAACTATAAACGTTAAATAACATTCACAAGGCTTAATGAGAGAAAATATACTAATCTTTGAAATCGGATGAGAAAACAAAAATATTAGCAAGCATATATGAAGTTTTATTTAAATCGGACTAGCCGACAAAAATTTACAAATTTACTTGCAAAATATGCGTTTCACATAAAAATTGGAGGAGAAGCTAGGTTTATCAACGATATTTTGTGTCCAGTTACCAGAGTTTCTAAGTTATATACAGTTTTTATGATATATTGCCAAAAAAATTGTAGGTTTAGTTTATTTTTATTGTAGTTATCCTTAAGGATTTCATACGTTTATCTTTTTATTGTACCGATATCATTCAAGTTAATGGACTTACTAACTTATATTCCAACAATTTTTCATTACCAGAAAAACAACTGACTTTTTCTCTATATCAAAACAAAGATTCGTTTCGAATTTATTGTATAGAAAACAATTAATAAATTTAACATTTTATTGTTGTTTTCCATAAACATTTTCGAAACGATTAAAATTAAAATTATTAAAATAAAAAAAGTATATTAAAAATTTTTTATTTTTTAAAAAAGTATTTTTTTTATGAAACTAAAGTTTTTAGATAATAATAAAATTTGTTAGGTTAATTTAAATATATTTGTTTAAGTGATAAAACTATAACAAAGAAATATTATGCAATATGAAATATAATATGAAGAATGGCATAATAATATTATATATAAAATGTAATCATAATATGACAATATGGTACAATAATATAATAGGATAGAATAATAATATAATAACATCAAATCATAATCTGATAGAATCGGATAATATTGTAGTAAGATTGTTCAGTTATATGTAAAACTAAAATCATAACATAAAATCGGACACAATATGATTATTACTTATAATAATTTATATTTTTCGCTGTGATCATATGTTCCAATCATAATATGTTGCTCTTAGATTATGGTCACTACGACTATATTTTTTCTCTGCGCGTATGCGGCACCAATTTGGGGAAATACATTTTTTTCATACATAAGTGCTTTTGGGTTTTGGAAATTTGACATGATGAAGAAAAACTGATCACGTAGTTATACTGTGAATGATCTCTCTCTAGTTTTATGGATATATCGATTTTTTCATTTTTTTTAATAACTGTTGCAGGGTGTAATCAATTCATTAAATTATTTCCTATTAATTTGTGTAAAAAAGTAAATTATCGAAAAAATTTAAAAACAACAATTAAAATTTATTTTGCCTGTCGAAAACATTTCATTGTTATCTTTTGTGAAGTTATTTAAATCATATTCTCTTTCTATTTACCAAAATTTAACATTTCAAACTAAATACTTACAAATGCAATTCATAAATTTCTGTTGTTGCTATTTTAGTTATTGTGGGTTTATTTTATGCTTTAATTTATTGTATCCTACAAAAAAGCTAAATTGTTTGTATTGTAATTCAATTAGCTTCATATGTATTCATGCACATATGCATAAATTCAAAATACAGAAATGAATGAATATGTGAACGAATATAAGATTAAACTTTACACATACATACCTGCATATAACTTAAGGATATTCCTATGCGAGTGTGTACATGACTGTAAGGAGATTTTAAGTGTATGCGACGCTTAAATTTCTTTATCAAAAATTCTACTGAATAACAAAAATTTAACTAACACTACTACTGCTACTATAAAATACTTATATTCCTGAATTTTATTCCAGTAAAGGTACATAGAGTACGTGCTATTTAACATTTTATTATGGATGGAAGAAGAAACGAAGAAATTTCAATGAATGAAGAACTTAAATGAACCAAAGAACTAAATGAAAAAATAACTGAATCACCAAATTGTTAAATAAAAAAAAAAAAAAAGTGAATGAATGAATGAATAAACAAACATACGAATAGGTTCCAATATGAGAAAGGCCAAATAAAATTTACGGACACACTTATGTATAGTAAAGTATGTACATATGTATATGTATATACATAAGAATCTGGTCATGTATGTTTAATACTACGAGTATTTTTGTAGATGCCTATATGTAGTTTTTTTTTTTTCTTCAGTCGGTATGAAATCATAAATATAGTTTTTATTTCTTTTTTTAAATCCGGTCAAATAGGGTGTTGCAAAAGAAGGTAAATTTTGCTTGATCGATCAAAAATCTATTAAAAATTGCTTCTTAGTGCTCATATACCCGAGATAATTTCATGTTGATTTTACTCTTTAAACGAGAAAGAAAGATATAGTCGGTCAAGATACCCTACATCATTGTGTACGAGCATAAACATTCGGGAAGGGACTTATATTACACCTGTGACCAATTTTACTAAATGTCGAATAAAATATACAAATACAGAATAACCCATTGATATTTTATGCACTTATGAGCTATTCCTGGAAGTGGGTTTATATGGGAGCTATGGTAAATTATGGACCAGTTCTCATAAAATTATGCAATGTTGTTTCTACTTACATAAAACTTATTTGTGTCGAATATTAACTTGATACTAACATTCGTATGCGATTTATGCACGTTAAAATGATTTTCGGAAGAGGGGTTTATATGGCCAATTGTAGACTGATCTTCATAAAAATTGGTAAAAAGATTGATACTTGTACAGAACTTCTTTTCACCGAATTTCATTTAAATATTATTATTTTTAAGGCATTTTTGAGTGTTTAAACTCTATTCCGGGGGGACATTTGGATGGGGGCTATGTGAAGTAATGGACCGATAACAACCAATTTCAATATACTTCGTCCTTATATCATAAAAGTCCCATGTGCCAAATTTCATTAAATTATCTTTAAAATTGTGGCTTGTACTTCGAGCAGAAGGTTTACATGGACAGCCAGCCAGACGGACGGACGGACACCGTTAGATCGATTTAGAAAGTGATTCTGAGTCTATTGGTATATTTTAAGGTGGGTGCTGGATAACTTTTTCTATGCGTTACAAACGTCAGCAAAAACGTATAGTACCCCAACCACTACAGGTGGTGTAGGGTTTAAATATTGATTACGAATATTTAGGACCAGTGTTGCCATGAGGTGAGAAAAACAGAGGCTAAATTGTACTTTAAAAGAGGTCAGAAAAAGCTACGTGCTCCAAAAGATGAGGCCAGAAAAAAGCTAAAATTTTTTAAGTTTTTAATATCTTTTTATTAATATTATATTTATTAATTGTAATAAATTTATAAATAAAACATAGAACCGTTGTTACCAAAATAACTGAATGAAAAATCGCCCACATAATTTTCATACATATTTGCATTATATTTCATATGAAAAATATCCCAATGTTTTGAACGGATTCGCCCTTTTTGAATTATAATTCCTTTTTGATAATTAATTTAAAAATGCTTGTGTGATTTTTGCTTTTATATTTTTTAAATTATATTTATTTTTATATTATCTTAGTTTCTATGCTCAATGGTGTATTAAAAATTAATTATAATAAATAATACACTGTTACAAAATGGCACTTTATATTTTCACTCGGAAAACGATCTAATGTGAGTTGTAGACCTTCTTGAGGACATCACAAAACAATTTAAAAAATTTCGAAACACCGCCTAACTTTCGTTTTATATAGATGTAAAGACTTTAATTTTACAAAATAAACTTTGAAGAATAATTTCTAATTTGAAAAACGAAATATAATTATTAGACCTACAACAATGGCCAATTTTATATATAAATACAGATTTTCATGACTAGAGGTCATGTCCTTATATTTTTTTCCATGATTATTTTTGGTTTTTATTTTATTGTTCAAATTATAATGATTATTTCCTGAAAAAAAAAAAAATATTACTTCTAAAACTAATTTTAGAACTCATGAAAATTGCCTGTACTTGTTCTACTTTGGCGTTACGACCAGTTATTTTTGTTCGAAATTGTCACAATCAGTACTAGTTCTATAGAAGCATTAGGAAACGGTTCCAGAACCAGTCATTAAAGTTAATGATTCTGATGAGCTATTTAATGAAGGCCATTTTCAAAATCAATTGAATTTTGTTAAACTATTTTTTTTTTTATTTTTTGGAATTTTTGTTTTAAGTTTTTAAAATAGTTCTAGGAAGTCATTTGGGAACTAGTAGTTTGTTGAAAGAAGTGATGTAAAAGTAATACAGAATCAGTTCTTAGGCACTAGTTGTAAAAAACATTACTTAAAACCAGTTTAGAATCACAATAAGGTCTTACTTCATGAGTGCCAGAATTGGCTGTGACGCCACTAGTTCTAAGGATGTTCTTAAAGAATCTGATGTGGTTCTGATTATCCAGTTCTAGAACTAATGATTCTAGAACAAGTTCTAAAATTTTTCTGGGTTTTGTGACTTTAATTGTTCAGTAATTTTAATAAAAAATCAAAATTTTTATTAAAAATCTAAATTTTTTCCAAAAATCAAAAAAAAAAAAAAATAATATTGGCTTTTTTGTTAAAAGCGAAAAAATCAATTTCTTTTCTAAAAATTAAAGCTTTTTAAAATTAAATTTTTTTTCTAAAAATCAAAATTCTAAATAAAAATAAATTTTTTTGCACAAAATCAAATTTTTTACATAAATTCAATTTTTTTACAAAATAAAATTTATTTTTCAAAAAATAAAATTCTTTTACAAAAAATTCCACTTTTACTGAAAAGCTGTACTTTTAGTGAAAAATCTAATTTTTATTACAATTTTTTATTTTGATTTTTAGTAAAAATTTAGATTTTTATAAACAATTTTGATTTTTATAAAAAATTTTTATTTTTTGTAAATTTTTTTTGTAAAAATTTAGTTTTAGAAAAAATTTTTATTTTTTGTAAAAATTTTAATTTTTAGTAAAAAACAATTTGGTTTTGTTAAAAGAATCTGATTTTTGATGTTAAATCGAGTTTATTACCAAAAATCAAATTTTTCACTAAAGCTATGTTCACATTTGACTAATATTTGACCAAAGTTGAGTGACCACTAGTTTAACATAAAAATTCTTTGCCGTTATTTGATCCTGCAAATGTTTTGTAAGAGAAAACAGTGTCAAATAAAATTCAATAAAACGTCAGCTGTAATTTACGATAAGTAAAAAACATTTTCCAAATCGAAAGAAGAAATTAAGATTTATTTTATTTAGTGGTTTTTCGTCAAATATTTGACTAGTCTGAACATAGCTTAAGAATTGGGAATAAGTTTTATTACTTGAACAATAAAATAGAAATCAAAAATAAACATTAAAATTGATTTTTTTTAAATAAAAATCAAAATAGAACCCATTCTGAGGATTAAATTTCTATATTTAAAACTTTTATCCGTTCGTGCCTGGTATCTTTATTTTTTTTAATTTAAAGAATAATGATTATTTTCTGTCCTTGTTAAATACTACGGCATTTAAAAAGCAACAAAACGAAAACATGCCATCTTAAGTATTCTTCCCTCAAAAATAGATTTTATTATTTAAATTTTAAAACCCCTTTAAAATCACCCTGTTTGTTTTTGCAAACAAACATTTTTATGTACGAAATCATTTTTTCCTTTTTGGTTTGTGGTCTTTGAAATCACTTATTTTACTCTTTTGTGTATACATACTTACAGATTTCCAAAAAAGTATTTGTTAAAAAAAATAAGTAATCAGACTTTCTTGTATGTACTTGCACTTCCACAATACAAACACGCGCACGCATACATACATCCAAATTTACCACATATATACAATCAAATGAAATACAGATTTGTCTTGTACTTATGTTAACACATACGCTATTTCGTATGTATGTATTGTATTTTAATACAATAGTACATACAGGACGTGTTCTCTTTTGTATTTACCAAATTGTATTACATTTCATAGCCTTGGGAAATCTTATGGTTTCCTTTATACAATTTGTGGATATTTTTGAAAGTATGAATATATACACATACATGTAGTATGTGTAGGTTTTATATCTTACACATATAAAATGTATTTATTTGCTGTAAACTAACAATCAATTGATTAAGATTAAAAATAATATATTTAAAGCTTTAAAATTAAAAAAGAAAAACAATTTTTCCGCCTATTAAAAGAAACTTTTTTATCTTTTAATTAGCTTTTCTGCAATTTCAACTTAAGGTTATTAAATTTCTTTAACCTTTCCTTATTCGACTGCTTCGTAGTATTTTGGAATGCCCCAACATGAATCACATCAAACCATACTTAAAACATATGTTGGGATTTTGATTTTTCTTTCAATTTCTCATTCTTCGCTTTTTATTTTTTCCCCATTCTTAATATTGTGGTTGTATGCTTAACGTGTACGTATACAGTATATATGTGTATATGTATACAAAATGTATATTTTATTATGTATGTGTGTGCATGTGGTTGATATGGAGAGTAAGTGGATACAAAGTCCCATTTCTCAAATGGTATTCCATTTAATTGGTTTTTATTTTCTGGATACCATAATCATCCAGTAGATTTTTTTTCGTTTTTATGAATTTTCATGCTGCTGTTGTTGTAGTTGTTGCTGTTGTGTGGTGTAGGAAATTGCGTATGCAAAACATGTTCAGAGTACAAATGAATCTGCCGTTGCTGTTATTAAGCTTTAGGTATTTAATATAATACATACATACACATATATTTAAAGATATAAATTCATATTTATATAATTCATATTAATATGTTTGAGTGTATATTTGTATGTGGCAGTATATGTACATATATGTCGCTTTATTTATATAGAGATGTGTAAATATTTATATGAATTGTTTAGTATTATATGCGAGTAAATATGTATGAGTTTTAAATGCATATGAATTCTATTTGAAAATGCCTCTATATATTGCAGATATGACTATAAAGGTAGTTAACGTTTTTAAATGCAAATATATGAGTAAATGAACAGTTTTTAAAATGTTATAAAAAATTTCTCATTTGTTGTTTAAGCTCTAAAATTACATTATGCTATAGGACTTCTTAAGAACATCGCCAAAATATTGAGTTCAGCTTAAAAAACTGTTTTTGGGTAAGTTTCTGTATAAATGTGTACATAGTTCTGTTATTCTTTTCTTGATTTTTTCTTTTTAAAATTTGTTGGGAAGAAGAATGGCTTTTATAAATTAAAAAACATTAATATAAATCCCATAATTTTTCAAGTTTAACTGCAATTTATTATAAGTTTTTCTATAAAAAATATTGGACAAAAGTGTAAGTGATTTGAAATAACTTATACTTTTCATACATTTTAAAATTTTGCCCCAAAAAGTATGCACCAAATAAAACATAAAATAAAATACTGTGTTTTAAATTCTTGAACAATTGGTAAACTTTAGGAAAAGTTTAATAACTTTTTGAGTTTTTAAATAATTTTGAAGATTGATATTTCGTTCAAAGTACAAATTTTGAAAAAGATAAGTAAAATAATATATATATATATATATATATATATATATATATATATATACATATATACATATATACATATATAAATATATATATATATACATATATACATATATAAATATAAATATATATATATATATATATACATATATACATATATATATAATATATATATATAATATAATATATATTTAAATTTTTTATTTATTTTACTAATCTTTTTCAAAATTTGTACTTTGTACTATATATATATATTTGTCTGATTTCCAAATCATTTAAAATTTCTATGATTAATATAATGAAGCAAAGGCGAAATTTCTTCAAGCTACATGAAATTTCACATAGCCATATCGGAGGAGAGTACAGTTTCAAGTTTGGAAGGGGGCTTCTACATACCCCTCAGGAGTTGAGCTATTGGGGTTTAAATTAGAGTACCTCTGACAAAGAAAATCTTTAATTGCTTATAAGATTTTTGTTTCTTACAATTTTAAGTTTGGAAGGGGGTTCCTACATACCCCTCGGGAGCGGAGCTATTGGGATTTAGATTACTGTACCTCTGATAAACAAAATCTTTAAACGCTTATAACATTTTTGTTTCTTATTCGATTTTAAATATTTTTACATCTTAAGTATTTTTATATCTACTTAAAGCCCTCTATCGAGGGTTGATCACGCCTATGAAAGACATGTTTGCATGTAATATTTATCTCTTACAGCTTTTAAGTTATTGGCATTTTAAATTTCAACTATCTCAATTTTGCCAAAACTTGGTCCAGTTTTTTCAATATAGAGACCAATATTTGTATTCAATTTTTACCCAATTAGTTAAAGAACAAAATTTTCTATCCATTAAGAAAAAAAAAAAAAAAAAAACTTGAAGTCGATATCTCTTACGAGCCCAAAGGCGACTGAATTTCAAATTGAGAAATGAAACAATAATGATTTTGGGCGAAAAAGTGTGGACACTTTTTCTTTTTTAATTTTTTTATTTTTATGAAAGATATTTTCACTAGATGATTTCGAATTAAAAACAAACTTAAGCACGTAATAGTACGGACCATCCGCAATTTGACCTATTTTATAGCAAAATTTTAAATTTAGCCTATATATGTTTTAAAATCCCAAGGGCAAGTTCTGTAAACTGAATGTAGTTTCAAATACTCTAATGTGTTCCAAAGAGTTTTCCAACGGCTTTTTCGAAACCTGAAACTAATTTGGACTTTATGGGCAAAATTCAAAAAAATTCCATTTTTGGGATTTTCTTCCTTGTTTTGGAAATTGTGGGATTTTTGTTATGAAAATCTAAAATATTTTTAAACTTTATCATTTTAATTGAAAAAGTCAATTATCACCGAAAATTTCATTAGGATAATAATACAGATAAAATATTTATAGTTTCTCCAAAAACCATTCTTTGTAAACAATTTACTTTAACTTCAAAATAGACTCATTTTTTTTTGCAAAAAAACTTATCTAGCTGACATAATTTTTAATTATATACAAAAATACTAAAAATCAATATCTTTCAGAGAATCGAAGCTGCGCTACTTTAAAGTTTAATATGTCACGAAAAATTTCACTTTATGAAATTTGTGATATTTTTTATAAAAAGAAGTTATGATCATAGATTTGCTCTCAGTTTTTAATTTATAAAATCTTAGCAAAAAAAAAAGAAAAAAAAAAAAAAGAGCTGAAAAAGTCATGATTTTAACATTGTGTTATTATTGGAAGGAAGCATTTAGTGCTGAAAAAGAGCTGCAGAATTTCTTTTTTTAACCCATGGTTGTCATGTTCTTCTTTTAGGCTTCTTGTTCATTGCTTTTGAAGTACTTCTCATAAAGTTTTGTTTATAAAATTTTTTAATAAAAAATAAGTTGTAGCCTTATTAAAAGATAAAATTTTGAAATTTCAATTTTGCTCAGAAATTTTTAACTTTTTTCAACATTTATTTTCACTTTTTTTGGAAGTAATTATTTATAACTTCCAAAAAAGCTCAAAATATGCACTTAGTTCTATTTTTGAAGTGATGAAAATGTTTTTTTTTCTTTTTTTTTTTTTTTTGAATACTTGATCGTTTTTTTTTTGCTGGGATTTAATAAAAAAATTTAAATTTATAAATTAAAATTTTGTTTTATTTAAGCTTTAAATATTTTTGGATTTCCTCATATAATTATGATTTCAATATGAATGTTTATATGTATGTTATTTAAATTAATACCGAGCAATTTCAAAGAGTATTGCGGAAATTTAAATTCTGTGGTTAAAGAAAATTTACAATTTGAAATTATAAATTTATTTATTTTTTTTCCATTTATTTGTTTTTGCTTTGGTAATTTCTTTATAAGATTTATGAATGTAATTTAATTTTGTGCTATTTACCAGCAATATTATTTAGAAAATACATACATATTTATTGGAAATATTTTAATTCATAAATCGAAAATTTTATTTAAAATATTTAATAATTGTGAAAGTTTATGAAAATATAAACAAAACGATAATTAAACACAATTTTAATTAGAGTAAAAATATTAAATAGTTATTAGGTAAGTAAACGGAAGGAAGGGATATTTAAAAATGACTGCACTTTAGATTATATAACTACAGAAAAGTAGTCATTTACAAAGTAAAACTTACAAAGGACACATAATTAATTAATTTTAATTTCAAATATAGGGGGCTGCACTAAAACCAATATTTCCAATTTGTATATTTAACAAGAAGCTATCAGCTTTATTTATTTTCATAGTTAGAATATATGAAAATTTTTTCCGTCATTTATGTCAAAACTATATTTTTTTGTCTCATGCAACATTTTCTTTGATTTATGGAAAATTGGGGTAACTTTTTAAAAATATTTCCATTTAAATTACTAATTTGGTCCATGTTTATGCAAAAATGAAAGAAGAAATTTATAATTACTTAAGTACTTTTGTTATTCTTTAAGTAAAAAGACAAAAAATAAACACATTTATTTTAAATTTATTGTATTGAAAACAGAAAACATGTGAAGTTCTTTACCGAATCTGCATTTGCAACACATGTTGCCAATTATGCTGTTTTACCAGCTTCTTCTACCTCTTTTTCTTTTTATCACAATCTCTGTTGGTTTTGGTTTCTTTTTTATTTCTGCATATAAGTTTCATTAGGGGCGCCAGGAAATATCTTTCGTAAGACATTTTTTCGTGGCTTTTTTTTCTTTATTTTCATGCTTTCTTTTATTTTCTGACTGATTGTTTTGTATGTGCTTTTGAAGTTTATTTTTTTTTTGATATATTTTTTATAAAAAGAAGGGTTTTATTAGGGTGAGCTGTAGTTTTTGGAGGGGTCAGAGATTAATTTATATAAATCAAATTGCAGATTTTTAAATAGAAGAGTCTTTCAGCCAAAAAAACTTTGTCATTAAATTAAGATTAATAGTAAATAATAATCAACAAAACAAAAGCTATATATATATATATATATATATATATATATATATATATATTATATCGTAAAGTATAAACCTAAAATAGTTTCAGATTACTATTCCACTTCCAAGAAGTGCTTTACTCTGTGTATACGTTTTCATTACGAGGGGGAGTAAATTTGTTAAGAAGAAAAATAATAACTTTATTTTTTTTTCGCTATGCACTAGTGATGGGATTTATGATACAATTATACCATTTTGTGCACTAACGAATTTTTAGTGGCACCACGGTATTTGGAAACTATTTTGGCATTTTTTGGTACTAATTTAAATTAATTTTTTTGAACGCATACCTTTAACGTTTTACAATAATTCCACCATGTTTCTCTGAATGATACAAATTTACACTTAGTGACTTTAAGACAATTATTACAATGAAAGAAGAGTTCATATAAGTATATCAGTAATACCCATAATTTGCTGCAAATGCAAGTTTTATAAACGTACGAGGCATAAGATGCGGAATATGAATACTAAAAAAAAAACTAATTCTATAACATGAATATAGAAAAAAATATTTTAAATATATTTTTTTGCTTTTAATTTGGCTTTTCCCTTTTCAACACTTCTTGGCACTAAATAAACATTTTCAAATCCCATTACTATTATGCACCCTGCTAATAAAATATATAATATATCTTTAAAGAAAGTTCACTATGGTCACCAAGAGTTTATATTGTCGTTCTTATTATCCATGTTACCTACACAAATAAACTCAAGATGCAACGTCTTTCATTCAGATATTATACAATCAAAACAGAGAAGACAATAAATTTATTGTTAAAAAAAAAAAACATTTTTTTCCCAAAAAATAAAAAAAAAACAATTTTCGGTAATATTTTTCATTAAAGACATTCTCTATAAAATTTTCTATAGAAAGAAAATTTATCGAAAATTTTCTATAGAAAGAAAATTTATCGAAAATTTTCTATAGAAAGAAAATTTATCGAAAATTTTCTATAGAAAGAAAATTTATCGAAAATTTTCTATAGAAAGAAAATTTATCGAAAATTTTCTATAGAAAGAAAATTTATCGAAAATTTTCTATAGAAAGAAAATTTATCGAAAATTTTCTATAGAAAGAAAATTTATCGAAAATTTTCTATAGAAAGAAAATTTATCGAAAATTTTCTATAGAAAGAAAATTTATCGAAAATTTTCTATAGAAAGAAAATTTATCGAAAATTTTCTATAGAAAGAAAATTTATCGAAAATTTTCTATAGAAAGAAAATTTATCGAAAATTTATCCAAAATTTTCTGTAGAAAGAAAATTTATCGAAAATTTTCTATAGAAAGAAAATTTATCGAAAATTTTCTATAGAAAGAAAATTTATCGAAAATTTATCCAAAATTTTCTGTAGAAAGAAAATTTATCGAAAATTTTCTATAGAAAGAAAATTTATCGAAAATTTTCTATAGAAAGAAAATTTCTCGAAAATTTTCTATAGAAAGAAAATTTCTCGAAAATCTTCTATAGAAAGAAAATTTCTCGAAAATTTTCTATAGAAAGAAAATTTCTCGAAAATTTTCTATAGAAAGAAAATTTCTCGAAAATTTTCTATAGAAAGAAAATTTCTCGAAAATTTTCTATAGAAAGAAAATTTCTCGAAAATTTTCTATAGAAAGAAAATTTCTCGAAAATTTTCTATAGAAAGAAAATTTCTCGAAAATTTTCTATAGAAAGAAAATTTCTCGAAAATTTTCTATAGAAAGAAAATTTCTCGAAAATTTTCTATAGAAAGAAAATTTCTCGAAAATTTTCTATAGAAAGAAAATTTATCGAAAATTTTCTATAGAAAGAAAATTTATCGAAAATTTTCTATAGAAAGAAAATTTCTCGAAAATTTTCTATAGAAAGAAAATTTCTCGAAAATTTTCTATAGAAAGAAAATTTCTCGAAAATTTTCTATAGAAAGAAAATTTATCGAAAATTTTCTATAGAAAGAAAATTTATCGAAAATTTTCTATAGAAAGAAAATTTATCGAAAATTTTCTATAGAAAGAAAATTTATCGAAAATTTTCTATAGAAAGAAAATTTCTCGAAAATTTTCTATAGAAAGAAAATTTCTCGAAAATTTTCTATAGAAAGAAAATTTCTCGAAAATTTTCTATAGAAAGAAAATTTCTCGAAAATTTTCTATAGAAAGAAAATTTCTCGAAAATTTTCTATAGAAAGAAAATTTCTCGAAAATTTTCTATAGAAAGAAAATTTCTCGAAAATTTTCTATAGAAAGAAAATTTCTCGAAAATTTTCTATAGAAAGAAAATTTATCGAAAATTTTCTATAGAAAGAAAATTTATCGAAAATTTTCTATAGAAAGAAAATTTATCGAAAATTTTCTATAGAAAGAAAATTTATCGAAAATTTTCTATAGAAAGAAAATTTATCGAAAATTTTCTATAGAAAGAAAATTTATCGAAAATTTTCTATAGAAAGAAAATTTATCGAAAATTTTCTATAGAAAGAAAATTTATCGAAAATTTTCTATAGAAAGAAAATTTATCGAAAATTTATCCAAAATTTTCTGTAGAAAGAAAATTTATCGAAAATTTTCTATAGAAAGAAAATTTCTCGAAAATTTTCTATAGAAAGAAAATTTCTCGAAAATTTTCTATAGAAAGAAAATTTCTCGAAAATTTTCTATAGAAAGAAAATTTCTCGAAAATTTTCTATAGAAAGAAAATTTCTCGAAAATTTTCTATAGAGAGAAAATTTCTCGAAAATTTTCTATAGAAAGAAAATTTCTCGAAAATTTTCTATAGAAAGAAAATTTCTCGAAAATTTTCTATAGAAAGAAAATTTCTCAAAAATTTTCTATAGAAAGAAAATTTATTGAAAATTTTTTATACAGAACAAATTTTATTGAAAAAAATATGGAAATTTATTTATTTTGAAGTCATTCAATTCCTTAACTTCACAGCTGCCAGGTTCATAGTTTTACATCACCAGTATTCCTTCAATCATCTTCTCTTTACGTAGCCCATATCAATGTGACTGTGATGTAAACATATGAAGTCTTTGACTTCACTTCTTAAATAGGAGTGGAGTAGAGATACATTTCTTTTTCTTACTTTTATCTTGCAAATCGTTGCAAATGAGTGTGTTGCCATTATGTTGTGCATCAAGATCGTAAAGATAAACAAAACAAAGATGTACATAACATTTTTTGCACTGAGTGAGTTAAGAGTTAAGTATGTGGAAGTGAAATTGTTGTACAACAACCTGGTAGATAGTTGCATGAAAGACAAACAGACAGATAGTCAGGTCACATGTCACATTACGTGGCTGTTAAGGAAACATAAATTTTAAGACTTGATAAAGGTTGGTTGTGATGATGTTGGTTAAATTACAAGTAGAAAAAGCGGAAATATAAATGTAAAATATAGTATTTTGGTATTTAATACAAATGATTAACTGTTTAATTAAGAAATTAAGTAAGCATAATTATTGAAGTATTTAAAAGAGAAAATCTATGAAAGGAGATATGAGAATTCAGTAAATTAACCTTAAAATTTAAATAAATTTAAATAAATAAATTTTAAATAAATTTTTTTCCAAATTATGGCAAATACTGTTTTTTTAATTAATTGTAATTTTTAACAAAAATTCAAAATAAGGATTTTTATTATTTTCACAAATTTTCAAATCCAGTTTCACTTGTTTTTTTTTTTTTTTTTTTGTATAGTTTTAGTACCGTTTCCTTTTTTTCTGCTGTTGTTACTGTTTGTCTTTGTTTTTAGTTGATTTTATATTCTTTTAATATTGATTGTACCCCAGTTGACGTTTTTAATCTTGTCAAATTCATGCCCTTCAATATCTGATGTAAATAAAGAAAAAAAAAAAAAAAAAACATCGAAATGAAAATGAAACTAAAATGAACAATTCCAAAATCATGTAAAATGAAAAACTGTGTGTTTTTTTTTTGCATGTTGCAAAAGTGTCCCAAATGAAAAATTGTACAATTCCAATTTGTAGGATATGAAAAGATAAACAGAAAAAAAAACAATGATGCGTTAAAAGAACTGCAATGAATATTAAAGTTTTTAATGAAAGATGAATATTTAAATAAATTTTAAGAAGAGTTTTAATTAAATGTCATAGACTTTAAAGAGAAGGAAACTAAATATTTTGTTATAAAGCGTTTGTAAGTAAACACTTAAACTAGAAAAAAAAACAAGTGTAAGTACCATATTCGGCTAAGCCGAATCTTTTATACCCTTCACAAAATATATATTGCATAATTATACAATTTTAAAATATAAATTCATTAAAATTTTAATTTTATTAAATTACATTTTTATTGAATTACAATTATGATGATTTTATTGTGTATTTATAAAAGAAAACTTAAATGAAACATTTTTTCTGAAAAAAATATACCCAATCAAAGAAATCTTAAATAATGGGTTCATATGCATATTATCTCTTATCAAAATATTTGCCTTATTGTAAAATTAACTTCATATTTGTATATAGACGTTAGCCATGACATTGGAAACTTGTAATATAAAGAGTCCCCGAAAACTGTTTTCTTGGGCATATGAATTAGAACGATCGCTCAGGCTATTAAATTCCTTTTTAAGTTTTTTACCAACAATTTTTTTTCGAACCAGATACCTAGGAATAAGCTATTTTGAACTTGAATTAGCTATTTTAAAGTTTTAAGAATTTTTAACTTTGTGGTTATGGGGTTCCAGCTCTGATAAAAACTATTAAATAATTTAGTTTAAAGTTTAGGAAAATTATATTATGTCAGTAATTTCAACAAAAGAAGTGTAAATAAAATTTAGTAATTTCAACCGGTAGGTATGACTTATCAAATAGATAACTGCAGTGTTTCTTAAGGTACGTTCAGACTAGTCAAATATTTGACAAAAATGACGTACCCACTACATAAAATGTTTACTAATTTCTCTTTTCTAATAGGAAATGATTTTTTACTTATCATTATAATATAAAAAGTCCCCGAAAACTACTTTCTTGGGCATATGATTTAGAATGATCGCTCGGACTATCTGTATTGATGAGTCGAATAAAGAAGAGATATAAAAATTTGCAAATTCCTTTTTAAGTTTTCTACCAACAATTTTTTTTCGAAACATATACCTAGGGATTAAATATTTTAAACTTGAATTAGCTATTTTAAAGTTTTCAGAATTTTTAACTTTGGGATTATGGGGTTCGAGTCCTGATAAAAAATATTAAATAATTTAGTTTAAGGTTTTGAAAAACTTTTTTATGACCGTAATTTCAACAAAGTATATCTATCAGTGCCTAAATATTTAAAGTGTAAATAATATTTGGTAATTTCAACTGTTAGGTATGACTTATCGAATAGATAACTGCAGTGTTTCTTAAGGTACATTCAGATTAGTCAAATATTTGACAAAAATGACGTAACCACTAAAATAAAATACTTCCTAATTTCTCTTTTTTAGTGGGAAATAATTTTTTAGCTGATATTTTATCGAATTTTGTTTGATGCTGTTTTCCCTTACAAAACATTTGCAAGATCAAAGAACGGCAAACAATATTCTTATAAAACTAGTGGTCATGCAAATTTGATCAAATATTTGCCAAATGGGAACAAAGTTTTACACTATCGATTTTATTCAGTTAATGTTTTGGGTAAAAAAATAATAATTTTTTTAAGAAAAATGGTTTGCAACAGTAATTTTAATTCTGAAATATCCCTGTGGCAAATTATGGATTCTTGTGAATTCGTTAATCATCATTCAATAAATCTTATATAACTGTGATCATTTATAGAAAAGTCTAAACATATTTCCTCAAAATTTGGTATACATATTGACGTAATTGAGACTTTTATTTGGTGTTTATAACCTAATCCAGGAAGATATTTGAGCGGAAACCAAATGTAATAAAAGACCGATCATAAACAATTTCAAAGGCACCGACTATATTCCAAAAAAAAAAAAAGTGGACCGACATACAGACAGCCAGATGGACATTATTATATAAAGCCAGGGAGAGACTGTATGAACCGGAGCACTTAAGTGGGTCTAACATTTTTTGCGTTAAAAAAAATAAAGTCAAATTGCCTTCTCAACATCAACGGTACGAATGAAGAATCGAGAAATAATCGTGGAAGGCAATAATTTCAGCAAAAATACTTTGAGGGAATGCTTATGATGATTCGAATAATTTACTCTATCGGTAAAACCATTTATTATTATATAAAAAATTGCATATGAAAAAATATATTTTCTGAAAAATATCTTAATAAATAAAATTTCATTTATTTTATTGAGGTTTAAACTCTTGAATGTTACCATATTTTTTATTTAATCTAGCACTTAGGTAAAAAAAGCTTTAAGATTACCGATTTAGTTTTACCAGTAAGGTAAAGATAACTAAAAGGCAATTACACCGTATTTATTGAAATTACGGCCATTAGTTGTAAAAATAAAAATTATTTGGTAGCTTCTGTCTTAAAAGTAAAATAAGGTGCTTCAAAACTCCTCCCTAAACAGATCACAGAAGCCTTTGGTTCTAAGAAACAAATCCACAAAAATAAGTAAATAGTTCATTGATAATTAAAAAAAAAAATGTCTCACATACTCAGATTTACTTTACAAAAAAAAGCAATTTGATTCAACTAGGATACGAACCTGGCTTAAAAATGTATAGTCTAGGACACTTTCACTAGACAATTATATATAACCTTCATATATCTGAACGGTATAAAAATCAATTTGCAATACTATATGTTGAATATATTTTAAATTCAACAATGTTGAAAAATTATTCTTTAAACAAAATAAAACAAAAAGTATTTTATGAATACTAAATTTTAAGTGGTTATACTCGTATGGCCTATGGGGTAAGAATTCAAAGCACACTTAAAAACCCCCAATTGTGCTTATGGGTTCGAATGCTGGCGAAAACAAGAGGAATTTTTGTTTAGTAAATTTCAAATAGATTTTTTAAGTCTATAAAAAGATATTTTGACAGTAACTTATTTGACTTTAAAACAATTTTCCGAAGTTTTGGCTAGATATGGAAGTCATGACTTACCGTCCCTTCAGTCACAAACGCAAGCGGTATACCGCATCGAAGTGTTGAATTTTATTATCTTTATTGTCTATATAAAAAGTCTAAGATGTAACTCAAAGTTGAAGAACACATCGACATGCCTAGAAATTAATGCCAAATTAAGTTTTTTTCTTTAATTAGTTTATAGTTTATTGTTGAACTTGTTCATATAGTTTTTTTTTTAATTTTTGCATGTTTGGCTTAAGTTTATTGAATAATTGTAGAAGAATACAGTGTAAAAGTTTTATTGGACACTCAGCAGAATGTAATGCATTTTCTGGTCCGCCACTACCGCCATCAGCACTCTTCAGCATCCCACCATGGTGTTCTCTGTAAACATCCAGCAAAAACTTTGCTTTCCTGGTGATTGCAGTATTACTGTGCT
This sequence comes from Protocalliphora azurea, assembly GCA_932274085.1. Lineage (NCBI taxonomy): Eukaryota > Metazoa > Arthropoda > Insecta > Diptera > Calliphoridae > Protocalliphora > Protocalliphora azurea. Next base: position 134,844,593 of record OW026522.1, on the reverse strand, counting down.
ATTATACTACTGAATACTTATTAATGTAATACAGAGAAGGCAAATAATAATGACGCCTCATTACCAAGAAACTACTTTAATAAGTAGTTGTTATTAGCGAAAACCAAAAAGTTTTTGCTGGGCATCATCTATTTTTTTTAATGAAAATTTTCATATTTTTTTAGGGAAAACAGAAATTTTCAAGGAGTCCTGGGAATACGAACTCAGGCTTAAAGGTTTGTAGTACAGAAAACTTACTCTAGACTATATTTAATCTTACAACTTTTCGATAGAAAAATATTTATATATTGTTGCATGTGAAAAAACTCACATACATAAATACTCAATAATATATATATTTCTTTGGGCGAAGAAAATTGGAAAAATTTTTAAACAGATTTCACTGAATTTCAATACTAAGATTCTTGATACTAAATGTCATATATGTGTTGAAAGAGAAATGTATTAATAGGAAAATGTGTTTGAAAAAATCCATTTCAATACTCAGATGGACTGATAAATATTCTCAAAAGTTATTTTTAATAAGAGAAATCAAGAATATTTTTTAGTTGAAGGCCCTGGATGAAAATTTAAAACTTTTTATAAAATGACAAACTTCATTTTATATGAAGGGTATAAAAATAATAATTCTTAAATCACTAGAACAAAAATATAAATCCCATGAAAAAAAGCATATATTTATTTTACACCCACTAAAAAGCAATTTACAGACAAAGTCTAAAATGCAATTTAAAATTGCAAAAATATATTGCATAATTTTAAGCTCTTTATTATTTATTTTGGCAACCTTCAGTCATAGAAAAGTTCAATTGATATACATCTAAAAAAAATTAAAAAAAAACTTGCATTTTCCAATTCCAAATTAATTTTAAAATTCATAGCGAAATAAAAAATTAATAAATCTTCCCCCGCCACAAACACAAACAACATTTAAAAAGCTGTCACTCACAATGCAAATGAATAAGAGAATTATAAATAAAATACAATAATAAATTTTCAAAAAAAAAAAAAAAAAAAAAAAAAGCAACAAAAAAAAAAGCTCCAGCAACCTAGTTTTTAAATTGGCAATTGATTGGCAGCTGCCTTTAGGTATTTACGAAAAAAAATATCTGTGTTGTTTCTTCTGGTTCAAATATCGACATTCAATTATCATGCTGATATGAGTAAATTCGCTCCTTGTGCTTACATCAGCAATAATCTCTAAATACTTAAAAATTTTTTTTTAACATACATTCATAACATACACAGAGAAAACTGTTTCATTTTGGCAACCGAATTTTTCGCCAATCGAATTTGGTTGGTTGAACCAACTATCCCAATAAACTGTTGTAATGCCGAATATTTCATTTATACAAATTAAATGATTCTTTCAGAAGTTTTCAGTTATAATCACTAAAATTAATATCTAAAAAAATTCGGTTCCTAAAATAGATTTTTGAGACTAAATCTAGCTTTTTTATTTTGCCTTTAGTCTCAAAATTTTCGGTTTTGCTTCTAGCTTTTTTGATTCATAAAATTACCTTAAAAAGGCAAAAATTTCAACAAAGAAGAAAATAATTTCCGAAAATTCATGTAGTCATTTTTAGACTCTAGTCATAATCAAAAATATATACTTAAACGAAAATAAAAATAAAAAACAACAAAATTTTTGCTGTGAGTAAGATTTGAACTTGGACACAAATTAGCCATTCGTTTTTAATGACTAACGTCTTACTCAGTACACCATCTCGCACTTATTTTTCTAAGTGACAAAAACTTTTTCAGGTATTTTTTTAAGATATTTTTTTATAAAAAACTAACAGCATCAGAATGGTTCTGGTTGCTAATCCAGAGTTCTAGCCAATTAATCCACGTGATTGCAGTATTACTGTGCTATTATATTGAGTACTTATTTATGTAATACCGAGTAGGCAAATAATAAAGACGCCTCATTACCAAGAAACTAATTAAATAAATAGTTGCCATTACCGGAAACCAAAAAGTTTTTGCTGGGTATTTTCTTTTTTACAGAATCATCCATTTAAGCATTTTTGTCTATGTATTAATTCGCAAAAGAATCGAGATTACTTATATTTAACAACAATTTTTGCCTGCGGCGCTTCATACTACAAATCAGACATTAGGAATCACATTCATCACTTGAATAAGGAATCACATTTTTTTAACTTTAATTAATTATATCTCCTAAACTACTTTCCTCAAGAAATAAAAAATATACATATTTTGTTATACTAAAATTATGCATTTATTTAAAGACATGTATTTCTGTACTTCGGTACTTTTCTGTATTTCGGTACTTTTTCGTGTGTCACTTAAATAAGGAATATTTTAAAACTAAGCAAACTGTAATTTATTTTTAAATTTTAGGTTATAAAAATGAAAGTTATTATCTTCTAGCATTCAATTAGTAATGAGAAATAACCTCAAAAATGCGATTTGGCATCGATTTGTATAATGACTCTAAGTAATTTAATTTTAATTGAAATCCATGCTTCCGTTATTGCATCCTTTAAGGATTCTATCGTCTCAAATTGTTTCCTCCTTCATAAACTTTTCTTGCAAGCCAACCCCAGACATTTTCTATTGGATTCAGTTCTGGTGAATATGACGGCCAATCCAAAAGTTGAACACCTTGTTGATTAATCCATTGTTTTACTGCTCTGGCGGTATATATCGGAGCGTTGTCGTGTTGGTACGTCCAAGGTAGAAATCATTAAATTTTGGAAATGCTTCCTCCAGAATGTTTTTGTAAGTCGTTGCTGTCATTTTGTTGGATACAAAAACAAAAGCACAATGTTTTCTATGGTACCATAATACGAAATGGCACCCCATACCATTATTCCGCCCTCTCGGCTGTGTCTGCGGCTCAAAAATAATTCCTCCTTATTTAGGACATAAAAGTAATAGTTATACCCGTCGGGACCTTCAATATTAAACTTATTTTCTTCGGAAAATACAATTTTAAACCATTTGTCGGACCAATATTAAACTTATTTTCTTCGGAAAATACAAATTTAAACCATTTGTCGGACCATGTCATTGTATTTTTGGCAAACTGTAGACGTTGTGATTTGCGTTTCTCGTTAAGTGATGGTTTTTTTTTGCATCTTTCGTCGGACTATGTATGGGCACGACTTTAAAATACGGTGTACTGTTCTTAGACTGGCACTGACTCCAGTTTTTTCACGTATTTTTGATACCGACATTGCAGAATTTGATGCAATTCTAAGAATTTTTCGTCTTTTTTTTGGAGTTTTTGCCATTTTCTTCCGCCCTTTCATGTTTCTTTCCATATCTTTCCACGTTATTTAAATAATTGTGCACAACTGTCTCTCCTCCATTAATGTTTTTGGCTATTTGGACCGGATTCTGACCCTGTGATTTCAAAATTAGAATTTTTTCTTTTTCAGAGTTATTAAGAGCCTTACCACGTCCCATTTTGAATAAAAACTATTTAAAAACTATCAAATTAAAAATTCTCTGGCCGTTTATATTGAAAGAAATTCAAATCATAGCCTTCCTGATTAATATTAAAATAATTCCTTATTCAAGTGACACACGAAATAGTACCACAGAAATACATGTCTTTAAATAAATGCATAATTTTAGTATAACAAAATATGTATATTTTTTATTTCTTCAGGAGACTAAAGCCAACGCTTTGAAATTTGGTTGTGTAAAAAATTATTTTTTTCTGAACTTTAGTTTAGGAGATATACTTAATTAAAGTTAAAAAAATGTGATATCTTATTCAAGGGGCAGGCAGTGTATAAAAATAATAAATTTAAATAAAAAATACATAAATTTTTTTTGGCCTTATTTTTTGGGTTTATTAGTCTTTCCTAACCTTTTTTAAAGTCCAATTTAGCCTCTTTTTTCTTACCTCCTGGCAACACTGATTATGTTTTATGATTTTTGTTAACGGAATGTGATAAAATATTCCCACTTTTAAAGGCAAAATCAAACACAAACGTCTTCGAAGGCGAAGCAATTTTTTTTTTCTTTAACAAGGAACTATCCTGTAAGAAAAAAGCAACAGTATTTTTACAAATAATGTGGCTATTTATTTATATTACTAATCACACTTATCTCGTTTATATTAATTCCTTATTCGAGAATGCTTCGTCTGTCCAACATTTTTATCATCTTCATTAAATAGCAAAAGTTGTTCATTGTAAAGAACAAAGTCAATATCTATATGTATTTAATTTTCTAAATGATTAACATTCAACTTACTCGTGTAACTTTTCGCTATTGGATTCAATTAGTGGATTTACTATTAGCTGTATTTTATTATTAAACATAATGTTTTTGGTTTTTCGATATTTTTGAATTATTTTTTCTTTCTTTATTATAAAAAAAATATAATCTTTAGTCTTAACTGAAATTTAAATATTAGAATCAATTATTTATAACTGAAACTTAAAATACACTGCATAGACGAATTTTGGTTGCAGCGACTAAAATATGTTAAACTTAGGTGCATTAAAATTTTTGGTATATCAATTAAATAATAATTACCTAGCACAACTATATTGAAAGCTGTGGTAAAAGAATATTAATATTATTACAAATATAAAAAATTTTCTAAATTTATATATATTTTTTATATTTGGGATAGATTTTTGTTTAAATTCCTTAAATTTTTATAATAATAACCATTTTCTCAACAATATTTTTTCTCTGTGTATAAAATGTATTTTTTTTTTATCAAATAAAAGAATAATTTTTTATGACATCAAAAAGAGAAAGAAAAATCAGCCTTAAACTACATAAAATATTAAAACATAAATTTCAACATAATTATGTTTGACATTTTGTTGTTTACATTTTTTTTAATAGACATGTAACATACAGGTGATATCATACATATTTATGTCAGATTATAAATTTATGTTTTGTTTCTTTGGTTTTAGATTTAATTTGTATAAAAATATACGGAATATTAGGCTTGTTTCCGTACTTTTTGGGTAAAGTGCGGTAAAGAGAGAAAAAGTAAGTTTTCCTCCCACAAAAATACAACAAAGTACGGGAACACAAAAATCGAAATTGTTTATCCAGAAATCAAGCATCATTTTTTTTTTCTTAAATACATACGTGAATGTAATTTTATTTTTCAGCACATTATTAATGTTTTTAATTTTTTTAAATGCAACTTTAATGTTAGTAAAACAAATATTTTTTTTTATTAATTTTCTTTCAAATTTTTTATCATATATTTTAATTTTTTAATTATTTGACAATTTACATAATCTACCCGAAGAAATATTATTCTCTCAAAATATCTCTCGTTTGCCAAATTTTTGAGTACGGGAACGCTTTACGGTAACATTGAGATTCCGCGTGCTCCCAATTTGGAGTACGGGAACAAAGCTCTTATTTTACTATATCGAAAAAAAAAAAAACAATAATAATAATAAATAAAAATAAAAAAAAATCAAAATACAATAAAAAAATTATAATTTTTTAGAATTTTTGTATTCGGGCTTAACTACCTGTTTTTATAACACGAGCGCAAAAATTTCGTTTTTGAAATTTTGTTTTTGTTTTAAATGTAAGTTAGACGAGTCGTTTTTGCGCTCGTGTTATAAAAACAGGCAGTAAATTTATCGAACAATTGTTGGATAATACATAGTAACGGTTTCATTGGACACTCGGCAGAATGGAATGCATTTTTTAGTAGAGCCACGATCGTCATCAGCACTCTTCAGCGTCCCACCGTGGTCTTCTTTGAAAAGATTATCTATTTAATTCACAACTTTTCGGGAAATGGAATCTGTGACTTATTTTGCCTATATGTTATTAAGTAAGATGAATGGTTTACAATAAAGCTTTTTACAATTATTTTGTATTCTCCTTTTTCAATTACTCAATTCTAAAAAAACTATAAAAAAAAATTCAACAAAAACTACAAAAAAAAATTTTTTTTGGAATGCATTTTCTAGTAGAGCACTCTTCAGCGTCCCACCGTGGTCTTATTTGTAAACATTATCTATTTAATTCACAACTTTTCGGGAAATGGAATCTGTGACTTATTTTGCCTATATGTTATTAAGTAAGATGAATGGTTTACAATAAAGCTTTTTACAATTATTTTGTATTCTCCTTTTTCAATTACTCAATTCTAAAAAAAACTATAAAAAAAAAAAAATTCAACAAAAACTACAAAAAAAAATTTTTTTTGGAATGCATTTTCTAGTAGAGCACTCTTCAGCGTCCCACCGTGCTCTTCTTTGTAAACATTATCTATTTAATTCACAACTTTTCGGGAAATGGAATCTGTGACTTATTTTGCCTATATGTTATTAAGTAAGATGAATGGTTTACAATAAAGCTTTTTACAATTATTTTGTATTCTCCTTTTTCAATTACTCAATTCTAAAAAAAAAACTAAAAAAAAAGTTTAACAAAAACTCCAAAAAAAAAAATTTTTTTTGAGAATTATAACCAAGGACCTGAAGTTCATGCAAATGCATGTTTTTTGCCTTTACTCCTAGAACAGAGTAAACTAAATATCTTTGCGAATTAGAGAATGGCCTCGATTTGTTAGTGCATATTTTGTCGAAAATGCATGTTTTTGCATATTTTACCATAAATGCATATTTTTGTGCAATATTCCAATTTAAAATTATTTTTTTGTGTAAAACAAAAAAAAATAATAATTATGTGGTCTTTTAATAAAACAAACTTAAGTCTACATTTGAAAATTTTTATAGAAACTAAAACATGTTTTAAAATATTAAAAATATCATGGACAAATTAATATGTGAAAAATCGTATTTCTCCAAAAACTAACAATCACAGATGGACGTTGATTATTGTAAAAGGTGCGTCATCAGAAGGTTCTAAATTTATTTCTTATTAAGATGCGAAATTACACAGAATAAATAATTTCGAAGAAGTATTATCCTAAAATATTCGACAAAAAAGTATCACTGAAAAAAAATTTTGCCCTTGGATAGCCAACAAAAAGATAAATACAAACTTTCAGTTTCAAATTTCCAGTCATTTATCTGAAGGCAGAACAAGTTCATTTAATATCGATTTATGTATATGAAACAATTATTCTGGTTGTCATAGGTTTTTGTGAAACATTGAGAATTGTTTAATTCTTTTTTAAAGAAGCTACCCATGAGATTATTATGTCTAAAAGACAATAACCTGTATAGAACTACCCTTAATACCATTTCAGAGAAATCGATCTATCATTAAGACCACAGCCATCGGAAGAAGTGTTGGCAATACAGTTGTTGCAATTTTAGATTCAAACGAAGAAACAATAAAATCTTTCCACATCATTGAAATATGCATCCATCACATCTGTTGATGTCGAACGGTGATTTTCTTCTTACAAAAGCTGTTTAAGATCTTTACTATATATTAATTTTTAATTTAGGTTCTGTGTGAAATAGTAAAAAATTATGATCGTTAGTAAATTTTTGATAGTGAATAAAATTTTACTAGCTCATAGGGCTAGTAAAAATTTTGACAAATGAATATACATTTTTTAATTTTTAAAATTTAAAGAAAAATTTCAATTGATCAAAATATTTGGAAAAATAACATATATTTTAAAGTCTTTTAACATTTCAAATACATAACGTTCTTTAAAATTCTTTATAAAGGTTATTCAAGTAGAGATACTTTTTTCAATAGCCTTTTTTTGACAGATCACGTGTGAGTCGTGTCATGCTGTCATGTTATTTTTGTTTAGTATTGTTTGGCATTTCATAATGGAAAGACTTACGTCTGAACAACGTTTACAAATCATTCAACTTTATTACAAAAATTCACGTTGTGTGAGGAATGTGTTTCGTGCACTTCCCTCAACTTATGGTCAACATAATCGGCCTACTAAGCGTACTATTCGAAACACCATCACCCATTTTGAGATCCAGCATTCATTACTAGATAATATTCCATCGAATAGATCACGTCCAGCACGCTGTGAAGAAAATATAGCGGCCGTAGCTGAGAGTGTACACGAAGACCGTGGAGAGTCGATTCGGCGCCGTTCGCAGCAACTCGGACTGACGTATGGAACGACTTGGCGCATTTTACGTCGACATCATAAATTGAAAGCGTACAAAATACAGCTTGTGCAACAACTGAAGCCGCTCGACCTTCCTAAGCGACATCGACTTCGCTTTATAGGCTCTTGAAAAGTTTCAAGAAGATCCGACGTTTTCGAGTCAAATTTTGTTCAGCGATGAGGCCCATTTATGGCTCAATGGGTATGTAAACAAAGAAAATTGCCGCATTTGGGACGAAGAGCAACCTAAAGAGATTCAAGAACTGCCACTCCATCTAGAAAAAAACAACGGTTTGATGTGGTTTGTGGGCCGGTGGAATCATCGGTCCATATTTCTTCAAAAATGATGCCGGTGCGAACGTAACCCTCAATGGCGACCGTTATCGTGGCATGATAACCGACTATTTGATATCTGAAATTGAAGCTCATGATCTCGGCGACATTTGTTTTCAGCAAGACGATGCCACTTCTCACACATCGCATCAATCAATGGATTTATTGAGAGAACACTTCGGTGAGCAAATAATTTCACGTTTTGGGGCGGTCGATTGGCCACCAAGATCGTGTGATATCACACCGTTAGACTTTTTCCTGTGGGGATATGTAAAGTCTAAAGTTTATGCGGACAAACCCGCTTCGATTCAGGCCTTGGAGGAAAACATTACGCGTGTTACCAGTCGAAATGCTCGAACGAGTCATCGAAAATTGGCCAACATTTGATAGACATAATCTTCAAAAAATAAATGCCAAAGAATGTTCTTTCAAATGATAATAAACATTCCCCATTAAATTTGAATTTTCTGTATTTTTTTCTTTAAAAAAGTAGGGATCCTCGAAATGGATCACACTTTATTCAATATTCACACATTTCTTTTCGATTTTTTTAGTAATAAAATCTAAATTTGTCAATATTTTTCACTTTTCATTTCACACAGCAGAATTGAAAATTATTCTCACCATAGGAAAAAATATTTTTTATCTTATAACTTTTCTACCTTAACATGATACTGAATTAAAATTTTACGTTTTTTTAAAGAAATAAGTGAATATTCTTTTTATGACATATTTTATAATTTTTAGTGCATTTTTTTAAATGTCTAAAATACACTTTTTTGTAAAAAAAAGAAAAAAATTTTGTAAGAATTAAAAGTGATCTTAGATGATCGTGTTTTTTTCTAGCCCTTCAAATTTTTCTACAAAAAAAAATCAATTTTAGTTTTATCTATATATATATATATATATATATATATATATATATACATACATATACATATATATACTAGGGCGGATCAATAAGTCCGTGACTTTTCGAACTTCCCTCGTAGTTATATGAAATGCAACACTATTCCCATTAAATACCACCTGTTAATAGACTACTGTCAAAGTTTGAGCAATTGTCGTCATTTACTTTGCGTTTAACAGCTGTTCAAAACATACAACCTCGTGTATTTTTCTAAAAATAGAAAAAAGTGAATTTCGAGTTCTCATTAAGCATTATTTTTTGCGAAAAGGACTGCAATCCGAATGGGTTTTTGCGGCGTTTTGTAAATGTAGATCCATTACTGTACTCCGGAGACCAAGCAGCAATGGGTTTCTCCGGGTGAACCTGCTCCGAAGAAGGCCAAGGTAAGTTTGTCGGCCAATAAGATGATGGCAAACAGTTTTTTGGGATGCACGCGGGATAATCCCATCGATTACTTTCAAAGGTAAAAACAATAAACGGCGAATATTATGCCAACTTATTAGACCGATTTAATGAGGATTTAAACAGAAAACGACCCCATATGGCCAACAAAAAAATAGATAATAAAAAATTATGAAAAAAATTAATTTTTTTTATTAAAAAACTGTTGGTCATTTTTCAAAAAAAAAAAAAAAAATATTAAAAATAGTAGATCACCTTGTTCCAGAACAATTACTATTCCATTTTGTAGTAAAGCCAAAAACGCATCCTTAAACTTCAATTCCATTACGAGAGCATTTTTAAATAAACAATTTACCTTTGCATTATTGCCTTTAAAGAGATTTCAGTTCATTAGAGCCTTAAATTATTAAAATCCATTCACATCGTGAAGAGATATTAATATTTAAAGTTAAGTACTTTGTCGAATTTTTTAACTTTTATAAAAATTCTAATTTAAAAAACAAAAAATAATAATGAGAAGGACTAAATGGTTTCATAGGTTATATGCGTACCAATAAAAAAATAGACATTCCATATAAATCTTTCGTGGAATGACTCATATATATTTTCGGAGTCACGCCTTTTAAAACGACTGTAAAGTAAATTTTTGAAACAAATTTTCCCCGAACTAAGATTTTGGGTATTTTGGTATGAATAAGTAGGAGTTTTTTTTAATTTCCTGATTTTAGAACAAGTTCATTTATACTGTACCCAGTTTTTATTAGAATATCTTTTTCCATTTAAATTTTACTTATATACAAATATTAACATTATTTTTCAAAAATATACTTAAAGTCTAAATTTTAAGTTTTTTCCCTAAAAACAGTTTACTAAGTGATCACTTATAATAAATGATTTTATTTTTATTCTCTGAATTTTAAATTCAGATTTTATGTGAGACATATCAGAGATTACAAATGATCACTGTATTAACTATATTATTTTTTATACACAAATTTATTTTTAGCTTCTTTAATTTTCTTATAAAGAGCAATTTTTTTCCTAAAACTGATTACTAAGGGATAATAAATGATCGTCGTTATGTTTTGGTTCCAGCTAACTTTTAATAAAGATTTTTTCTTATTATATGTCACAAGTTATTGTTCTCTTTGTTCTAATATATAAATTAAAATTTGTGGTTAGAAATATCGGAGATTACAGATAATCGTTGTATTTTCCCTTTAGTGGTTTCAATTTCTTTATAAAAAAGATGTAAATTTTTGCACAAAAAATGCTTTTTTCGTGAGAAAGTGATCTCATAATACCGTTTTTCTCTAGTATAAAATGCAACTTTTCCATTAAAAACATATTATTAAGGGATCAGAAATGATCGTTGTTTTGCTTTAGCTTCCTTATAATAAAGAATTTTAATTTTATTAGAAATCCCAGATTAATGTTATTTTTGCTCTAAATTATAAATTTATTTTGTGAAATTTATTTATAAGAGATCCCAGATGATCACTGTTTTTATTATAGTGAAATGTGATTTTAATTTCTTTTATAAAAATCGATTTTTAGTCAGAAATTGATCGCGAGTTGATTTCTCTAGCTTCTTTATTTTTCTTATAAAATGTAATTTATAAGAAAAATTTTTTTCCAATCTTTTTTTTTAATTTTTCGCCAAAATTATGAGGAATTTCAAAAGATCTTCGTTTCACTTTTTTTTATGGTTTTCTTTCCCCATAAAATTAATTTTTGTTCAAAAATATAAGTGATCGTGTGTCTTATTCAATGCAAATTTTATTCTGTGAGTTAGTTTCTCTAGTTAGTAGTGACTAGTAGTAGAGATTACAGATAATCGAAAAATTGTACAATTATTAAGACTACAGATTAGAGCAATAGTTCCAGAATTTTACATCATGGACTATTTCAGAAATTTCTGCTTTCCCACGTGCTCCCAAAAGGATTAAAACAAATGTTTGCAGGAAATGTTTTAAGCAAATTTTAAACTGATATTAGAAATATATTTCGATACTGATGGCAATATTAAAGAATAGATATACAGGTAACTGGAACAAATCTTTTCTTCAATGGAAACTGTAGCTACGAAGACTTCGGAAAAGAAGAATCAGTTCTTCATCTTGTACCCGAATATCCAGCCCTGAACGCAATCAGATACAGATTCCTCGTGGAATACATATTAAGCAATCTTTCTGAGACATGACTTGCATTTTAAGATATTTTGGATCTAGTTTACTGTCTCATATTTAGCTTGGATGTATACCTTTTATTCCTACTAGTCCTTTTAAAAGGAAATCATGTTGATTCTACTTGATTCATCTTATTTTCGCGTTAACCAAGCAACAAAAACAAATCTATTCGGGTACCCGGTAAAATATTGTTACGGACCAAAATTTGGAAACCGTTGGACTATACAGTACTATAGACTAAAGTGTAGATTATGCAATATAGACCAGACTTAGATATTAACTTAACTGAAGATTGGAATATAAACTGGCTAATAAGCTGAATTATAGGCTGAACTATAAATTGGAATATAGACTGGACAAAAGACTAAACTATATACTGGGCTACAGACTGAACTACAAAGCTGGACTATATAATGTACCTACATACTGGACTATACATTGGCTATTAAACTGATTTATAGACTGGAATATAGACAGAATTATGGACTGAATTATGGACTATATACTAGATTATAGACTAGACTTTAGACTAGATTATAGACTGGACTACCGACATGATTACCGACTGGATTGTACACTGGACTATATAGTGTACTATATACCAAACTTTAGACTGGCCCATGGACTGGACTATAACTGAACTGTACAGTGTATTATAGACTGGATAATGATTTGGACTGTAGACAGGACTGTGCACTGGGCTATAGACTTGACTATAAACAAAAATTAATAAACTAGACTATAAACTGGACTGTAGATTGTTCTATAGACTGGACTATATAGTGTACTATATAGAGTCTACTACAGACTGGACTATAGGCTGGACTATAGACTAGACTATAGATTAGACTATAGACTGGACAATGGAGTGCACTATAGACTGGACTATAGACTGTACTATGAAGTGTAGACTATACTGTTGACTGTGCTATAAATTGTAGTACAAACTGGACTATGGACTGGGCTATAGACTGGATTATAGACTAGATAGGTAATACTCTAGACTCTATAATACACTATGGACTAGAATGTAGACAGACCATAGATTTAATAATAAATTTGATTACGATCTGAACTATGAACCAGACTGTAGGCAATATTATAGAATAAACTACAGACTTAACTATAGCTTAGACTATTGACTAAATAATAGACTAAATATACGTATATTATACCATGGTCTTTGGTCTGGAATATAGTAGGGGATATTTTCTGCATTTTAGAATGGATTATTATCTATAGACAAAACTATACTAAACTATAGAATATGTATTTTATGAACCAGAATATAATAATCGTTTTTATTATATCTTTGTTTCTACTACAAACTTAGGCGCTAAGTTTCCCTTATAGTAAGTACTTGTTTTTATTTAAAATGAACTTGAGTGGCTTTCTATTTAAATGCTTATTAAGACATTTGGTATATGTTCAAAAAAACTTTTGATTTATTGTCTATGCAGTAAATGTATATTTATATTAATTACATAATACTACATGTAACTTCCATTTGTAAAAATACTCATGCATAAATATAAGATATGTATGATATTTTTTTAGTTAATATCTTAAATTAGTTTATGTGTTTGTATAACATTGACTAAATTTCTAAATAATGTTATGGTTATTTCTTTAACATCTTGTATTAATAAATATGAAAATATTTAACAAGAAATTTTTGTGTTGTTAAATGTCTTAAGTAAGACAAATGTTAGTTAATTTAACAAAATTGTTCGACCCTACTAATAATAAAATAGTTACTAACACACTGATAAACATAAACACACAAGCACTCGAATGCGTAAAAGGAAGAACTACATACATGAGCTAGTAAATGATAAATGAGCTTGCTGTTTGTTAAAATAGTTCTTTTCTCTTTGTATTCCATATTAAAAGAATAAAGAGGAAATAGGAAGCAGGAAATATTTTTTCATAAGGGTTGATTTCTTACGAGTATAATAAATTATATGAAAGTAAAATCTAAACTAAGTATATACGAGTATGTATTAAAACATATTAAAATTCTTTTAGGCTTATTACTCTATTCAAATGACTTGTTTTTATTATAACTAATCTTAAACTTTAGTTAAAAAATTGTTGATGTTATTAAATCTTTTTTCTTTTCTTTACTTCATCATTAATATTTATTAAGAACTTACATTTTAATGTTTTAATTTTAAATTATACTCAAATAACTAAATTAATCATTAATTACCACAAAACTTGGGTAATTCTTAAGATTATTATTATTCTTTGTTCGTAGGAGGTTGATTTCTTAATTAATAGACTTAAATTTAAATTTATGAGAATTGTAACATACCTTAAGGTTTGCTATTAATAATATAAATTCCTTAAGGAGGCGCTTTGATGTTTCTGTAAGAAAAAGAATGAGAATCATAAGATTAATAAATTTTGTGGAAAATATACATTTATTAAATAAGTTGTTAGTAATTTATAAATAACTCATATGCATGTATAAAAAGGAGAACAATTATTACAATTAAAATTTGTTTAATTGTCCTTTAAAATATGAAATAAAAAAAGAGTAAACTCCAGATTTATAAAAGTTATAAAAATTGCTTCAATTAAATTTTAAAAAAGTTGTTTGTTTTTGAACCAATTTAATTTTGTTAAATACAACATTTCCTTATTTCCTACTGGTGTTAAAACTACCTTTGTAGTTTATATTCATATACATTTAGGAAGTCAATACACTTCTGGGTAGCATTAATATGATTGATGTTATTAAACATACACACACATTTATACTCACTCAAACATTAATATACGCACATGAATCCATTATAAATTAATGCAAATGCATGAAATGTATGCGGTGATGTTGTGGCATGAAATGTATTTAATGCCACGTAAATTGTGTGTGAAAAACGAGCTATTTTAAATAAAATTCAATATTCCAATTAAAACGCTAAAAAAGGAGGACGTATTCGAATAAAAAAGAAAAAAAAAAAAAAAAAAACAAATAAACAAAACCACTAGAGGCAGTATTATACAATACGAGTAATAAAAAAAAAAAAAAAATAAACAAAATTGTGTATTAAGGTATATACCAGCATGATATAAGAGAAATTAAAAACGACTGGAAACTAATTTTAAGACTAAAGCGAACATTGTAGGTATGAACATTGAAAATACTATAGGGTGCCTAGCCTATAGATTAGAATATATGCAAGAATTGACTATTAACTATACTATTAACTTGATTATAAATTATAATATAGAGTATAGAGTATAAACTGGACTGTATATAAGACTATTGACTAAACTACAGACCTCACTATAAACTAGACTATAGATTATACTATAGACCAGATTATAGACTAGAGAGCTGGAGACTTCAATGCATGGGCTGTTGATTGGGGTAGCCGAAAAACAAATACTAGAGAAAGTATTTTACTCGAAGCGATTTCTAGACATAACCTAGTGCTAGCAAATAGTGGAAATACACCAACATTCTCTACTGGAGGAAGAAGCTCTGTCGTGGATCTAACATTCGTCAGTAGTTCATTGGTAAGGGATATGAATTGGGGAGTCAGCGAACAATACACTCACAGTGACCATTAAGCTATTATATTTTCAGTCCATAGCTTGGGTAGTAGACATTCTTCTCGTGAAGAAGATGCACCAAAATATATTGGTTGGGTCTCTAAAAGACTTAACAAAGAAGTATTTACCCAGGAATTTGGAAACAACTTTGAACTGAATGGTACAGCACTGGAAAAAGTGAATCAAGTGGCATCGAGAATCAAAAGCGCACGTGACGTCGCTATGCCAAAACGAAGACTGACGAGGTACTGTCCCCCAAATTACTGGTGTAACTCGGAAATCAACAACCTTCTCGCATTGTGTATAAAAGCTAGAAAACGAACCAAACGTCTTAGGGGCCAACAGGAGTTCGAAGAAGCGTTTCGCGAATTTCAAACCGCAAGGCGAGAGTTTCAACATGCAATTTCAAGAAGCAAAAAAAATAGCTTCAAAAATATATGCCTAGAAGCAGATAATGATCCTTGGGGAAAGGCGTACAGGGTGGTAACCTCGCGCCTTAAAGACAAAAAGTCCCCACAGCCAAGTTGTCCCATCTTACTAGGGAAGATAGTTAAAACTCTGTTTCCGGAACATAAAAACAATATAAATACGGTGATAAGAATGAACCTAATAGAATCCATACCGTTGGTGACAGAAGAGGAGCTGCTTAAGATAACAGAGAAAATCTGAGACAACAAAGCTCCAGGACCTGATGGAATTCCAAACAATGCGCTTAAGTTGACAGTTAGAACAGCAACGAAACCCTTCGTGGATGTATTTAATGAATGTCTAAAGGAAGGAGTTTTTCTAAACTGTTGGAAAAAACAAAATTTGGTACTAATTCCGAAACCCAATAAACCACAAGGCGATCCCTCCGCCTATAGACCAATATGTCTACTCGACACAAAAGGGAAAATTCTGGAGAAAATCATATATAATCGATTGCTACCCATTGTTGAGGAAAGAAATGGTATGTCGAATCGGAAATTTGGATTTCGAAAAGCCAGATCGACCATCGATGCAATTCGTATGGTAGTAGATACAGCACGAATGGCGATAGAAGGCAAGGGAGCAAGTAGGAAGTACTGTGCTATCATAACGCTTGATGTAAATAACGCGTTTAACTCTGCGAACTGGGGAATAATAATTCAAAAACTAAACAGAATCGGCATACCGGCGTATTTAACAAGAAAATAGTAAGCTATTTCACAGTCAGAAAGCTCTGTTGCCAAACCGACGAAGGTATCGTAACATAACAATGTCACTGCAGGAGTTCCACAAGGTTCTGTGCTTGGTCCACTACTGTGGAATATAATGTACAACGACGTTCTAGAGCTTAACATTCCAGAAGAGGTAGGACCGATAACCTGTATACAGGTATGCTGCTCTTTCCGAACAACATCCGACGAAGCGTCATAGCGGGAATGATTCCCGTAGATATCTTGGCTGACGAAATCAAACGCTTGAATGAAAACAGAAGAGACCCAAACGTAAATTTGAAAGAGAAGTTTCCATAAGACAATGGCAGAGCAGATGGGAAGGCAGTCGCAAAGGAAGGTGGACCTTTAAATTAATCCCAGAATAGACTAGCCATACGTCGATAAGGAGAAGTAAATTATCACTTATCAGTTTATCTCAGGTCACAGAGGATACCGAAGTTACCTGTACAGATTCGGGTTATATAACTCCCCATATTGCCCTAACTGTCCAAACCAAGAGGAAGACCCAGAACACGTCGTGTTCAACTGCGCACGCTTTCGCTACGATCGACAGAAAACAGAAGAAGTCCTTGGGTGCCAACTGAATCCGCAAAATATTGTTGACATCATCCTTAATAAGAGAGAAAATTGGGATGTAATATCCTCAATGATTAAAAATATCCATGATAAACTTAGAACGGAAGAGAATCTGAATAAATCCCAGACGCTGATGTTGGTACTGTACTGTACGCCGATATAATTCGTAGAGCAGGGCTTCATCAGTTCCTTTACTCTGCGTTTTTGGGTTCATCGCTATGGTAAAAGTGGGAAGTAAGCCTGTGGTCCACCCCCCCCCCCTTGTTTGGCATCATTCTGGCTAGGGATGTGGCCGTTTTTAACGTGTTTCGGCTAATAACAGCGTGTTTACCGAAACTTAATCTATCGTTTAGTTGAATGCCTAGGTAGCATAAAATATGTTGAAAGCCATTGTGTAAGTTCGGATGCGGGCTGTGATACCACGAGCGCGATGTCATCAGCATATCTAATAATTTTTGCACTATTCTAAAGTGTCAAATTCAAAAGTCCATCATACAGAAACGGAACTGTTATTTGGTGCTATTTTATGCCACCATCAGATTCATATAGTAACAACAAGTAGTCTGATATTATGTTGTACATATAATCGCGTACTCCTTTTTACTTGCGTGCTTTTAGAATTACACCCCACCTGGCCGTGTTAAAGGCATTTCGTACATCTAGTGTAATTATTGCACAAAAACCTTTTGCGGCTTTTGCTTCCATTGCCATATGTATCACTTCGCATATGGCATCAATCGTACTTCTTCCCTTCCGAAACCCGTATTGATTCGGCGACAAATCGCAAGCCTCATCAATACATTTGGTGAGTCTGCTTAGTATAAAGTAATCAAAAAGTTTTCCCAATGAATCTAACATACATAACAACCTGTATGAACTAGCTTCACTTAGTGGTCTTTCCCATTTACGTAGGAGCACCAGTCTTTGTGTTTTCCATTTACAGGGGAACTTGTCTTTTTTCAGGCAAAATGTGAATGTGTGTTTCAACTATTCGGGCCACGTCTCCCTTACTATTTGCAAGACTGTGTTTGGTATGCCATCTGGACCAGGGCTCTTTACTTTTTTTAACTTGCTACATGCCAATTTCAATTCTTCCATAGTCAGTGGACGGAAATGGTTTGGTGGTTGCAAAAACTATAGACTAGGTTATAGGCTAGATTATAGGCTAGACTATAAACTAGACTATAGACTAGAGTAACGACTATACTACAGACTAAAGACTAGACTATAGACTAGACAAAATACTAGACTATAGACTAGACTAAAGACTAGACTATAGACTAGACTAAAGACTAGACTATAGACTAGATTAAAGACTAGACTAAAGAATAGACTAGAGAACAGACTAAAGACTAGATTATAGGCTGGGCTATAATCTATAGGCTAGACTAGAGATTAGACCATGCACTTTAGACTACAGATTTGACGTTAGACTAAACTATATACTAGACTACAGACAAGACTATAGACAAGACTATAGACTAGACTTCAAGTAATATACAAAAGTAGTAGCAACAGTGAAGTAATACCGAATGGTAGTACCGCGAGGAACGGGGTTTTGAAGTTAGAGGGTGTGGTTTAGTACGTAGGTACCCAGTAGGTGAGTCGTGCATTTTTTTAATGCGGATTAAATATACCTTTGAAGATTTTCAGCATAGTAAAAAAAAGATTGTAGACTAGACTATACACTTGGATATAGATTAGACTATAGATTAGGCTTTAGGCTATACTATAGACTAGACCTTAGACTATTGACTTGACTCTAAACTAGACTATAGGCTAGACTAGAATATTAACTCGACTATAGACAAGACTATAGACTAGAATATAAATTAGAATATCGCCAAGGCTATAGACTAGACTATAAACCAGACCATAAACTAGACTATAGACAAGAGATTTTTTCCCCATTTTGACACCACCTCCACCCTATATAATTATGCCAGTGCAGGATAAACATAACGATAAACACAAGGCAAATTATTAATTTTACACTTTGATGACATGAACACATACATATAAGCATATAACGATACACGACACTTATACGTTCCCACATATATATATTTTTAAAAATAAATATCAACATAAATGTATTACACATGTTTGCTTTAACCAAACAAATTTTTATAGAGTATGAGAACATTATTACATGCATTTAAAGGTATTAAATACAATATTATTAGTATAGAATTTATATCTAATGGTAATGTGGAATTAAGAAGGAAAAGTTAAATTTAGTAGTAAAATAATAATTAACTCCTTTAAATATCCAACTTCCTTTTTTTACTTTTACAAGAGAAAAAAGAAAAACTAGGAAAACTTACTAAAAGCTTGTAGTAGTTTTTTTCATACTGCTGATAATTCATGATACTACTTACTCACTTTAAATGTTGTACCCAACCAGTTAATGCTATAACATATGCATTACCAAGTTGACATACAATATGGCTGTTATTAAATACATCTCTTTACATAAAAAAATAATAAAACAACAAAAAACGTAATCAGTTGCAGCTTTAGCAGCATAACATCAAAAGCTGTTGCAGAGGTAAACTGAATAAATGAAGGAATGAGAGAATGAATGGTTGAATGAATGCCGGGAAATTAATGCTATACTTGGCTTATAATTTCAATTAACCATTATACAATTTATTATTTTTTATTTTTTTGAAAAATACTTTTATATTATTGTTTTTATTAATGTATGAACGAATGTGGTTGCAATTTTTTCTTTTATGGGATTTAAGGTATGTGGTATGCAACACTCTCATATACATAAAAACTTATGTCACAATGTGTGTATATGAATATATAATGCGCTAATGAGGAATAAGATTTCCTGCTTTTTGAAAGATTTTAAAAACCAACAATTTTTTTTAATGCAAAAAATCAATATTTATTTTCTGTTGCTAGTTTTAAAAGGTATTAGGGATTATAGGTAAAGTAAATAAATTCTTGGCATCTGACTACAAAGGAAGGACTAGACTATAGATTAGAATATAGATTAAACTACAGACTAGACTATAGACTAGACTACAGATTAGGCTATAAACCAGACTGTAGACTAGACTACAGTTTAGGCTATAGACTAGACTATAGACTAGAATATAAACTAGAATATAGACTAGACTATAGGCTAGAATATAGACTAGTTTATAGACTAGACTATAAACTAGAATATATAGTAGACTGTAGACTAGACTATAGACTAGACTATAGACTAGAATATAGACTAGACTATAGACTAAACTATAGATTAGAATATAGACTAGACTATAGACCAGAATATAAACTATAGACTAGAATATAGGCTAAACTATAGACTAGACTATAGACTAGACTATAGACTAGTCTAGAATATTGACTACACTACAGACTAGACTCTAGACTAGAATATAGACTAGACTATAGACTAAACTATAGATTAGAATATAGACTAGACTATAGACTAAACTATAGATTAGAATATAGACTAGACTATAGGCTAGAGCCGCTCTTGAAAGAATGATGCCGAATGTAGGAGGACCAAGGCAATCCAAAAGGAAGATAATATCGACGGTGGTCAGCTCAGTTATACTTTACGCTGCTCCCATATGGTCAGTAGCTCTGAAAGTAAAGACCGCAGCGAAGAAGCTAAAATCTGTATACAGGTTATCGGTCCTACGAGTATGCTGCTCTTTTCGAACAACATCCGACGAAGCGGCCCACGTCATAGCGGGAATGATTCCTATAGATATCTTGGCTGACGAAGCCAAACGCTTGGATGAAAACAGAAGAGACCCAAATCAACTGGACACTCGTGTACGTAAAATTGAAAGAGAAGCTTCTATAAGGCAATGGCAGAGCAGATGGGAAGACAGCCGCAAAGGAAGGTGGACCTTTAAACTAATCCCGAAAATAGATGTATGGCTAAACAGACGACATGGAGAAGTTAATTACCACTTAACGCAGTTTCTCTCAGGCCACGGAGGATACCGAAGTTACCTGTACAGATTCGGGTTGGATAACTCCCCATATTGCCCTAACTGTCCAAACCAAGAGGAAGACCCAGAACACGTCGTGTTCTACTGCGCACGCTTTCGCCACGATCGACAGAAAACTGAAGAAGTCCTTGGATGCCAACTTAATCCGCAAAATATTGTTGACATCATCCTAAATAGGAAGGAAAATTGGGATGCAATATCCTCAATGATTAAAAGTATTCATGATAAACTTGGAACGGAAGAGAATCTGAGGAAATCCCAGACACCAGAAGTAGCCTAGATAAGGCTCTCCTGCCCTGCGATGCAATATCTTTGTAGACAGTTCCGCAGGGTTGCTGAATGACGAAGGAGGTGGTTTTAGTCGGTAGGAATCCGACATAACCTGTTGGGCCTCAAGTGGCATCGGGTATCATATGAAAGATTTCCACCTGCCTAATAGAAAAAAAAAAAAAAAAAAAGACTAGAATATAGACTAGTTTATAGACTAGACTATAAACTAGAATATATAGTAGACTGTAGACTAGACTATAGCCTAGAATATAGACTAGACTATAGACTAAACTATAGATTAGAATATAGACTAGAATATAGACTAAACTATAGATTAGGCTATAGACTAGAATATAAACTATAGACTAGAATATAGGCTATACTATAGACTAGACTATAGACTAGTCTAGAATATTGACTACACTACAGACTAGACTCTAGACTAGAATATAGACTAGACTATAGACTAAACTATAGATTAGAATATAGACTAGACTATAGACTAAACTATAGATTAGAATATAGACTAGACTATAGGCTAGAATATAGACTAGTTTATAGACTAGACTATAAACTAGAATATATAGTAGACTGTAGACTAGACTATAGACTAGACTATCAACTAGACTATGGACTAAACTATAGACTAGAATATAGACTAGACTATAGATTGGACTATAGATTAGAATATAGACTAAACTGTAGTCTAGACTATAGTCTAGAATATAGACTAAACTGTAGTCTAGACTATAGTCTAGAATATAGACTAAACTGTAGTCTAGACTATAGTCTAGAATATAGACTAAACTGTAGTCTAGACTATAGTCTAGAATATAGACTAAACTATAGTCTAGAATATAGACTATAGTCAAGACTATAGACTAGACTATAAACCACAATATAGACTAAACTATAGTCTAGACTGGAATATAGGCTCGACTGTAAGTTATAGATTAGGTTATGGACTAGACTATAGTCTGGACTATAGACTAAACTATAGACTACAGATTGGGTCATAGACTATACTACAGACTATACTGAAGATTAGACTATAAGCTAGACTATAGATTAGACCGTAAGCGACACTATATACTAAGCTATATTCTTAGCTTCAGCATCGACTATAGACTAGAATTTAAATCAATTTGAGGAATAATTTTTAACTTTATGTTTATAATAATTCTTCTTTAAATTCATATTCATAATTCATTGCTCCTGGTGCACATATGGGTCATTATTAAAAATGTTTAACATAGGTGGAACTGACTTTAGTCCTAAATAAGTTTTGTGGCAATACTATTTCTAACAAACGGCTTACAGATCTAAACTCCGAAGACTTGAATCTAATAGAGTGAAGAATTGTAACACCATATGTTTCATTTTATAATCATGATTGTTCAAATTTCAAAAACTTAGAAAAAGGGCATAAAATTACTTAACTTTTTCCCATTATTATACACTTTTTGCTGTCGTGTTTATACTGTTTGATCTGGTTCGATCATATATAAACTAATATTGCTTTTGCTACTAAAGGATTAAATGAATACATATATCAATAGTACTGAATAAGACCATTGCAGTGATGCTCTATATTCTAAATTACGATGGAAAATTACCGAAATATTCAAACTTTAATAAAATAGTATTTAAATCGTAGAAAATTTTACTAAAATCTTCATTTCACGAGAATGAATACTAATTTTGAAAAATTTTTGCTGATTTTCAATTTTTTTTAAAGTTTAAAAATTGTTTATGGTGCTATTTTAAAAATGGCCCAGCTTGAAACGAAATATTTTGGGGATTAGTTTAAAACATATTAATCTTTAATTTTAAGTAGGTGCATTTGCAACATTTTTTTATCTATATACAAATCGATGCACTTTAATGTATATAAAATATCTTTTTATTCGTTGCCAGTATTGCCAGTTTAGGCTAAGGCTAAATTTAGCCTTTTTATTTTGCTTTTAGCATGCAAATTTTCGTTTTAGTTTCTAGCCTTTTTTGATTTTTAAAATTCTAGCTTCAGTTGTTGCATAAGCTGTATTTTGTACGCTTTCAATTTAAGATCTCGACGTAAAACTCCACGGTCTTCGTGTACCCTCTCAGCTACGGCCGCTATATTTTCTTCACAGCGTGCTGGACGTGGTCTATTCGGTCGAATATTATCCAACAATGAATGCTGGGACTCAAAATGGGTGATGGTGTTGTGAATAGTACGCTCAGTAGGCCGATTATGTTGACCATAAGTTGAGCGAAGTGCACGAAACACATTCCTCACAGAACGTGAATTTTCGTAATAAAGTTGAACGATTTGTTAGCGTTGTTCAGGCGTAAGTCTTTCCATTATGAAATGCCAAACAATACTAAACAAAAATAACATGACAGCATGACACGACTCACACGTGATCTGTTAAAAAAAGACTATTGAAAAAAGTATCTCTACTTGAATCACCCATTATATATATAAAACGAATAAAGATGATAAAAGTAAGGTTTTTTTTTTAAATAAGGCAAATTTAACTTTTTTGGCTTTATTCTTTTGGACATTTAGGATTTTCTGACCTTTTTTAGAGTTCAGCTTGTCCTCCTTTTTTCTCACCTCCTGGCAACACTGTTCGCTACCATTTAGTTTTTAAATAAATTAAAATGCAGTTTAGAATATAATAAAAAATAATTTTTTATATCTATGTTTAAAATTACATTGTAATTTATGTGAACTTTATAGTGAATGTAAAAATAATATAAATATTAAAAAGGGAAAGTTTAACAGGATGAAGTTAAAATTAAATAGACACTTGTATATAAAATTGAAGATAAAGTTAAAAATAAGTAATATATCTATTAATATAACTATAATTATGAAAAATACTATTTCAATAATTAAAGCAAACTTTAAATTATTTATCATGTAACATTAATTCCTCTTAACTAGGACTCTTTAAAACTGTCATTGTGTAAAACTATTTCCCTTACATTACAATTTGTTTAATGTTTTGTTATCCCATATTCATGTTATTTTATTTACATATCTATAGAAAAAGAATAGAAATTCATAGAAGAAACAACATATTTATGCGCTATTTTATTTATTTTATTTTATTTTTTTATTTTTTTCTATATATTTTTTCTACCAAAGCTTAAAGAGGAAAAAAAGTAGTAGCAATCTTACTATAATTTTTTGCATATTCATGCACATATACATTCATATTAAAGAAAGTTTATATGTATAGTGTATGTGTGAGTATAAATATTTGTTTATATATGTTGCTGTTCTAACTTCCATTTCAATAAATCACTACAAGGCGACAGTTTGTTGACTGTTATTGCCTCGAAATGAATATATTATGTTGCATATTCGTACTTATTTGAACGTACAAGATTCTCATTATACACATACACTATGATATTTTGTAAATGTGTTACTAAGCATTGTTACAACAGTAGCTGTAGTAGCAGGAGCAGCATCCAGTAGCACTATTAGAGATGTTGCTGTAAAAGTAGCTTTAAAATAATTGCAAGTATATTTGTATGCATGTTTGTATGTATGTTTGTATTCTTTAGTATATGAGAGGGTTTGTTGGTGTAATGGAAAAAAATTCTTGCAACACTTGGCAAATATGTAGGAGTACAACTGAAAAATACATTTATTATTAAACTGTTAAAATTTTTTCTCTCGTTTTGGATTTTTTTTTTTTTTTTGTAGCAATATTTCTTTTATTTCATTGGTATTCGTATTTCTAATTTTTTTTCGTAAATTCTTTAAGAACACTCTACACTAAGGGATTTTAATTTAAGTCATCTTTAATGCAGAAAACCTAAGTATACAATGCTAAAATGAGACTATATAAAAGGTATAGTTTCACTCCCTTTAACTCTTAGGGGAAAATAGGTTTTAAACACTTACAGAATGAAATGTATTTTTGACCTGTTACCGTTTTCATCAGCATTCTTTGTGTAATTCATTTATGTTGTAAATATGATCAATTTAGAGTAACGAAATGTTTATGTTTTATTTATTGATATGTACTATTAGTATTTATTAATATATTGAAGTACATTATTTAAAACTTACACAGAAAAAATTATTTCATATAAATTTTTAATAAAATATTTAATTCATTTTATATTTATATTTAATTATATTGTTAATTAATTTAATTACGAGGGCGAATCAATAAGTCCGTGACTTTTTGAATGAAATACATTTTTTTTTTGCAAAACAAAAATTTATATTTCAACATAATATCCTTTTAACTCAATACACTTAATCCAACGTTTCTCCAGTTTTTGTATCCCTTCCAAAAAATAGGATTTTTCGAGGTCCTTAAAATAGGCATTTGTTTGGTCAATAATTTCATCGTTGGAGCTGAATCTCTTTCCACCGAGCCATTTCTATAGGTTTGGAAATGGGAGATAATCACTAGGGGCTAAATCCGGATAATAAGGCGGATGAGGTACCAATCGTAGCCCAATTCATAGAGTTTTGCCATTGAGACTGCACACGTGTGCACCCGTGCATTATCTTGATGAAAAAGAACTTTTTTCTTGGCCATATGGGGTCGTTTTCTTTTTAAATCCTCATTAAATCGGTCTAATAAGTTGGCATAATATTCGCCGTTTATTGTTTTTCCCTTTTGAAGGTAATCGATGTGGATTATCCCGCTGTGCATCCCAAAAAACTGTTCCCATCACCTTATTGACAGACAAACTTAAATTGGCCTTCTTCGGGTCAGGTTCACCCGGAGAAACCAATTGTTTAGACTGCTGCTTGGTCTCCAGAGTACAGTAATGGATCCATGTCTCATCCACAGTTACAAAACGCCGCAAAAACTCATTCGGATTGCGGTTAAACAAACAATCCTCCAAAATCCAAACAATACTTTGAAGTTGTCACACGTTTACGTTTATGGTCAATTGAGAGTAAACGCGGCACCCATCTTGCAGACAACTTTCTTAAACCCAGCTGATCATTTAAAATCGAAACCACACTGTCATATGAAATGCCTATGGCATCAACAATATCACGCACTTTTACTCTTCGGTCGGCCAACACCATATCGTGGATTTTTTCGACATTTTCGGGTGTACTGATCTCAATTGGCCGTCGAGAACGTTCAGCGTCATTTGTACTTGTGCGACCACAACGAAGGTCAGTAAATCACTATTTTACCATTGAAATCGATGGTGCAGAGTCCCCATAGTATTTATCGAGCTTTTGCTAAGTATGATTGACGGTTTTTTTTTTTGCAAAAAATAATGTTCAATGAGCACTCGAAATTCACTTTGTTTTCCATTTTTAGAAAAATACACGAACAGCTGCTAAACGCAAAATAAATGACGACACTTGCTCAAAATTTGACAGTAGTCTATTAACAGGTGGTACTTGATGGGAATAGTGTTACATTTCATATAACTACGAGGGAAATTGGAAAAGTCACGAAAATATTGATCCGCCCTCCTAACTTTCTAATTGGTTCAAAATTTCTTGACAAAAATCAACAGCTCTTGACAAAGAAAGAATAAATAGTTGTTAATAAAAATATATATATATATATAGAAATAAAATAATTTTAAGTAAATTTATTTAATGACTATATCAACGAAAGAAAATTGTTATCCGAATATCAATCTGGTTTCAGACTCCGCCATATCACTATTACTCATATGATTGATATACTACACGAGGTGAGAGTTGGATTAAATCAGCATAAGTTATCTGCTATGATAAATCTAGATTTCATTTTACACAATTTGGCTTCTTAGGGCCATTATTATTTTTATTGTACATCAATGATATTTTTTCTAGCCTAAAATCCCGGCTATATGTATGCCGATGATTTACAACTTTTATGTGTAGCTGAATCAAAGTAAGATTTTAGTAGGAAAATCATTGATGATTTACGTAATATTGATATATGGTGTAAAGAAAATTATATTTCATTGAACGCTTCCAAGTCGAAAGCAATGTTTTTTAATAATATAATACAAAATTTATTTAATATAAAGTTAAATGATACATCATTGCAGTTTGTTTCATATTTTAAGGCTCTAGATTTTTATATAGACGATAAATTATTTTTTAATCAACATATTAATTTTCAAAAATGTTCACGTCATTAAGGAGAGTTTTCGGTACTCCTTGTCGTCTACCCATAGCAGTAAGGAAACATATAGGCTATTTAATATTGATGCCTCTTATAACATATGGGCTGGAAGTATATAGTGGTACTTCTATGGGAAATATCTCTAAAATAGAAAGAAGTTTGAACAGAGTGATACGTTTTATATAAGGTCTGAAGATTAATGATCATGTTTCAGAATACGTCTATGAATGTATGGGGTGAAATTTTAGAGGTTTTATTAATATTAAATTACTCTGTCTTTTTTACAAAACATTTAAATATGATTCCCCGCATTATCTTGTATTTTTGCACGCTCTTCAAGAACACTAAGCAATGTGTTCTATCCCTGATTTAGTACAATATTTATGCAAAGGTCTTTCCTGGTTCGTGTAGTTATTAATAAGTATTTACTTAGTATTAAATTATATATGAATTACTGTCATATTTCTAAACTGTAATCGGTTGGCCTTAACTGGCTTCAAAATTATCAATAAATAAATAAATAGAAATAAATTTTCCACCATTTCCAAATGCTATGACTCATTCTATACTTTGTAAAGTTTTGCCCAGTTTTTGGATATAATTATTTTGTAAGTAAGCATTTTAAATATTTTATAAGATCATTTCGATGCTTTTGTAGAAGTTTCCGTCATTGGTACTGGAGGTTATATTCAATATTAAGACCCAAGTTTGTTTCTAAGCTGTTCTATGGATGATTATTTATGCAAAAAAGGACAATTCATATTGATTGTTCTTAACGCTTTTTTTTAGACAAGCTATCATATTTAATAATATTGTTATTGGTATATCGTTCGAAGCAGAAAAGTGCTAAGATACTATAATATGAAAAGCTTTACTAAACCGTCTAGTCGATATAAACGCTTTATGACAAGCTTTCGGAAATTAACTTAAGTATATATTAATATCTTATTACTCATTTGTAATATAGTCAAATAAGAATATAGCCTCGAAATTTGATGGAGAAAAATAAAACTTGACATACAGTTTCGTCTTGACACCTTATACACTGGTGCATATTCCTATAAACGCATTTAAAATTTTTGTTTTTCTTTGATTTAGTATCCTATTGGTGATCATTTCAGTGGAGTTTTCCTATAAACGCAGTCGAGAAAAATTCGCCTCAACAGTTATAGCAAAAAAAAAAAAAAAATATATTAAAAAATTTTTAACAGTTTTAGTTGTTTGTTTTACTTAAGGTAAGTTTCTGATGACAAAATCTCTGTTTACTGGAAATATTTTTGCTTTAATTGGGAAATTTCATCAGCTTAAAGGATGCCCAAAGAAACTTTTCTTACAGATCAGGAAAAAAATCAAATTCACTTTTTTCGTGATCAAGGCTTTTTCTAGCAGAGAAATTGAACGAAAAATTAACCGTTCGGAAGAAGTTATTCGAGGCTTTGTTAAGAAAGGGCAGAAATACGGAGTGCGGAAACCAACAAAAGATAATCAAAATTTAACAAAAAGGCAAATTAATAAAATAAAAGAAGAAACCGCCAGCAATAAATTAAATGATACACAAATAAAAAATAAACTTGATCTTCCTGTCATTTGCGAACAGATGGTAACATAAAGTGGAAGAAACCAAAATGTTAGCCAATGTTAAAACAGCATCATAAGAAAATCATTTAGAATTTGCGCGCATATACATGAAATGGACAGATGAGTGGAATAAAGTACTCTTTTCTGATAAAAGGAAATTCAATTTGGACGGTTTCGATTCATATTCTTGCTATTGGCAAGGACGAATTTAAGGATGAATGAAATTCGTATGTCGAAACGTAATTTCGGTGGAGGCAGTGTTATGGGTTGGGCAGGCTTTTCTGCTGCAGGAAAATCTAAAATATATTTTGTTATATATATTGAACTGTTGGAAGATGCTTTTCTCTCATTTATGGATCAAAAAATTGATGCAGATTGCATATTCCAACAGGATAATACTGCAATCCATGTCTCGAACCAATCTAAATCATGGTTTAATGAACATAGTGTTCCACTATTGGACTGGCCGGCTTGCAGTCCGTATTTAAATCCAATGGAGAATCTATGGGGGTACATGACTCGTAAAGTTTATGCAAGAAATACACAGAATTAAAATTATGGCATTAATAATAATAACAAGAAATTAATATATATTTTAAGTTGTTTCTTATTAATTTTTTAAGTGAAGTCAATAAACGATTTAAAAAATTAATTTGTAGCACCTTAACTACTTTTTTAGCCCCATTTTTGGTAAATTGATAAAAAATTATGTGCGTATATATGAATATGCACCAGTGCATCATATTAAAAGTCCCCGATAATCACGTGTGAGGTAAGTGAGATATATGAGATTAAATATTACAAAAATTAGATTTATAAGTGATTATAGGATGTATAAGATGTTTAGGTGAAATTATATGTCAAGTTTCGTTTCGTTCAACCAAATTTGGAGTTTTAATACTTTTTTTTATTCAATATTACTGGTATTGTATTATTTAAATATTTCTAATAGTTAAATAAATGTTTCTATTGGGGGATGGATTTAATTAATTGTATAATTGAATCAATAAAAGTTTTAGTAGATTTTAGGTAAACATTCAATCATAATTCTAATTAATTTGATTTAAAAAATTAACTAAAATTTAAGTCAAAATCAATTGTTCTGAGTTGATTAATATTATCATTTTGGTGATTGGAGCACAATCAAATAAAAATTTAATTAATATAAACAATTTAGTAATTGAAGTTCATTTTTATTTTTTTTTTTTTTTTTCTATGTACAAAAATCAATAATTTTTTTAACTATTATTTTTATTTGCAGATTAATTTGAGATTATGAAATTACTTGTCGGATGATGGTAAGTTAAATGAGAATTGATACTTATATTTATATATAATTTTTGTGAAGGTATATAATACACTGGAAATTTCATATTATTAAAAAAAAAAAAAAAAATACTCTTGAAAGTCTAACTCCTCGTTCATCGATGTTCTAAGTTTCTTTAAGATCAGTGCAGCAGTTTAGAAAATTTGACTACTAATTATTTAGGAACTCATAGAATATATGAAAAAATTATATCTAAACTATTTTCTTTTAGCTTGTTTAAAATTTTTTTATGAACCTTTTTTTCACGAAACTGATTTTGTTAATTTTAGATAACAAAATGTTAAGAAAAAATCAAACAATCTGGAGGAATTTTATTTAATTCGGGTCGCCAATTTGGACGTGAAAATACAGACAGCTGGAGAGACGGACGGACTTAGCTATATGGACTGAGAATTTCTTATGTATATTAGGATGGATTCAGAATGAAAAGTAATGATGTTTAGCCTATTTTAAGCTACAGTTTCTTAAAATTTTGATATCTATAAAGGTTTTTAAGAATTTCAGATTTTATCCAAATATGTTCGAAATTAGGAAGTTTTTTTGTAAATATTTAAATATGTATTTTCTTTATAGAAATACTATACTAAATATTACCAAAATCGTACAATATGAGCCTCTAGCAGCTACAGCGAAACGGTTCTCTATGTTTTTTAAAATTCGAACTTGTTTGAATTTTATTCGAATTTTTTAGAAACATTCTTTTAATTCGTATACAAATATTTTAGCATGTAAAAGAGTATGATGAAAATCATTTCATTTAAGTTTACAGAAAATATAAATATTGATCTTTTCTTAAAGTGTAGAATGACAAACTTATTTAAAATATAAAAATACTTTAAAATGTTTACGTGCCTGCGATTTAAGCCTTTTGAGATTAAATATAATTTTCTGTTTAAAATTGAGAGGATAATCTAAATTTTGTTACAATTCATAATAAATTATCACAGTTTATAAAAAAAAAAAATTATTCTGAAAAGTTTATCAAACCCGAACAATTTTAACATTTAATCAATAAGGGCTAAAACCATTTTTTAATATGCTTTATTTTTAAATAGATCTAAATGATATTTAAAAAATATAGTTGAAAAAATTCAGTTGATATTTAAAGCTAGAATCCAGTTAAGGGTTAAACTGGGTTGGGGGTAAAAATTACCCTAAATCAGGCAAAGGCGCCCATAGCACTCCAGAGCCGAGTGATTTCGGCATTTCTACATACACAACACGAATGTTAACGAAGCTAAACAATTGAGTATGAATATAAAACAAAAAATCATTTAGTTGTGTTCTAGCTTTCAACAAATCAAGATCATGTTGCATGGTAAGCAAAAACAAAAACAAAACACATAACAAAGAGCGCCAGAAAAAGTTATTATTTTTTCCTGTTCTAGATATAACAAACACAACAACAAACAGCAACAAAGAGCGTAAACAAATAAAATACACAAACACATTCAAATTTTTATGTCCCTCTTTTTGCTTTTCGCTGCCCTAAATATTGAAAGTGCTATAAAACCTTTAATTGTTTTGATTATTCTCATAATAAACTTTGAAAATTGACTAAGAAAATATTTTACTGGGGTATGTATGGAGCAAATGTAATTTCGAATTTTCATTAGTGTGGTTTAATATATCGTAGCACTAGGTTCAAAACTTTAATGCCAAAAATGTTTATAAATTTTTATAATGTTAATTGTCAAACGGACGTATTGATAAACATTGAAATGTCTTCAAAATGTTTCAGAATTACTAATAGAAAAGTATAAATTATTTACTGTTATATGCAGGGCAGTCAGAAATATACAAAAACATATTTTTTCCTGGGCTTGAAATGAATCAAACTCTTACTGCCTGTTTTTATAACACGAGCGCAAAAACGACTCGTCCAACTTACATTTAAAACAAAAACAAATTTTGAAATTTTGTTTTTGTTTTAAATGTAGACGAATCGTTTTTGCGCTCGTGGTATAAAAACAGGCAGATAGTTATTTATCCGTTTCGGAAAATTTTAAGAATTTTGACATCTATTTGTAATAGCATATTTTTGCATATTTTGGTCGTAACAGCATATTTTTGAATATTTTGGGCAGCATATTTTGTCATATTTTGATAGATAGATATATAGATTAGAAAATATTTTTGCAATTTAAATGGCATATTTTGCACATTTTATACTTAAAAGAAGAGAGAATATTTTCAGACTATAAGAGCATTTTTTGGCATATTTTTGGTTGTTCTGGTTATATGTTTAGAGCTCTATAAATGTTCATGCTAATAATTGAATTTGTTTTTAAGTTACCATTAAAAAACAGATCTGGTAACATAAATAAAAAATAATAAAAAGGAAACTTCTTCGAGCGCTAATTAAAAATTAACCTGAAAAATACTTACAAACAGCGTTGCCGTTTTGGTCTAATTGTACCAAATTTGGTAGGATTTTTTTCCTTTGGGATGAATGTAGGCTGAATCGAATTTTAGTAGATTTTAATAAAGTGCTTGATTTTTTAAATTAAAAAATTAGTTAATAAAAAAAAAAAAAATTAAATAAATAAATAAAAAAGAGAAAAATATATCCCAAAAAAGTTAAGTGCTTTTTTATATTCTTTTATTCCTTTGTTATTAATATTAGTCCTAATAAATAATATCAATGTGCTAAAATTAGAAGGCGTACATTTATCATATCTTTAATAACAAAGAAATTAAATGTTTTACTGGTTTTAAATAAGAACCATACTGAAGTAGACTTTAGAATAAATATAGTCACATTGATGTGTTTGAAACATTATTATAAGTACAAATCAGTTTTGAATAAATTGAAAATGTTTCCTAAAAGAGTTTTTCGAGTATTTGCCAATATTTTCCCAAGTTTAACAAACTTATATTTGCCTTTGAACCGATTTATTTATTGATATATTTTGGGATAAACTATGATCATTTATAAACATTTTTTATCGATAAATGCTATATAAGCAGCTTTGTAGGTCTATAATTTTCTATTACTGGTAGAGGACAAAGACGGATTTAAATATTCTTTAATCTTTTGAAATCATCAATTATTGTATTTGTTTTCCTACAATATGTGCTCCAAAATTAAGTTTTGGTAGATTTCTATCGATTTTGGTAAATTCTTTGGAAAACTGTATTAGGATAAAAATGGCAACACTGCTTACAAATAAAGCTTTAACTGATCTATATAAACAAATAAGTTCAAAGCTTCAATTGGTTTAGAAAAATAGCCACAATCTAAGACTTAATGGGCTTAAATCACGAACCATGGTCGCAATAAAAACTGATGTAGAAAATGGTCCATAATTGAAGCTAAACTGATCTATATGGTAATCCATGAAGAAGCTAAAATTGGTCTACAAAAGAGCGATGATTGTAGTTAAAATTGGTTTTAAAAAAGAGGCATAATCGGCCGACACTTGAACCCATGATTGAAGTTTAAATTGATCTATATAATGATCTATGATTAAAGTTAATATCGATTTACTTTAAGATCCACGATTGAAACTAAAATAAGTCTACCTCCATTAAAGTTTTAATTGGTACATATAAGCCCCTACGATTAAAGCCATTTACTTGTTTTAATCATTACTGTACAACTCAATTTATTCGTCTTAAAGGGACTAACAAAGTTGTACTTCTAATACATAATTTTACCTAGCTTTCTTTGAATTTTCTTTTATTTTCTAAAACAAACTACTTACTTGTACATTCATTATTTATAACATAATTTATTTCACATAAAACTTTTATCATTTGACATGTCACATTGTCTTATGAGAGGGGATAGGTAGGTGGGTGTTAAACAAAAACCGGGACACTTTTGATTAAGAACAATGTTTTTCAATAATATTAGAGCAGAAGAAAGGAGAAAAAATACACGTAACAGGAAAGTTTAAAGTAAAATAAAGTGTTGATTTTAAAATTGACACTTTATTAATTATTAAGAAACAAAAAGAGAAAAATAAAACATAATTTAAAGTAGCTTTTTGTTTGAAATCGTGTCAATGGAGATTACAGGTCAATAAACATTTATTTATGGTTTATATTATAAAAATAATGAAAGTTGAAAAGATTATAAAAAAAAA
This sequence comes from Protocalliphora azurea, assembly GCA_932274085.1. Classification (NCBI taxonomy): domain Eukaryota; kingdom Metazoa; phylum Arthropoda; class Insecta; order Diptera; family Calliphoridae; genus Protocalliphora; species Protocalliphora azurea. The sequence continues at coordinate 134,810,032 of OW026522.1, read as the reverse complement.
CAATTAAGTTGGAAAGAAGTATTGTACTTGTATTATTATTTTATTAAATTTTATTTATAACAAACTAGCATTTAACCCGCTACGGCCTTAACAAACTTGTGGGACTACTACATAAGGCAGATATAAACTTACCCAGTAAACACAAATAATTGATATCAAATTGAGAGTGATTTGAAATTAAGTCTTTTCTCAAATGTTAAACTTTTGAGAATTATTTGAAATTAACTTAGAAATAATAGCTTTCTCAATAAAAAAGCTACTGCGTTAGAAAACTTGTGGTACTACCACATAAGACAGATATAAGCAGATACCCAGCAAACACAAATGTTTGATATCAAATTGAGAATGATTAAGTCTTTTCTCAAATATCAAACATTTGAGAATTATTTGAAAATAACTTGGGAATACTAGCTTTCTCAATAAAAAGGGGAATTAATTGTCAAATTGAGAAATGTTATTCTTATCAGATCATTGTTAAATGTAATTCTCAAACTTTTTTCAAATGTGTATTGTGACCACATGCGAAACATAAATAAAAGTAATTTGCATTTTTAATTTATTCTAACGTTTTCTTTTGCATAGACTTGTAATTTTGTCCTATCAATATAGGTTTTCATTAATTGGAAAATATTTGATTAAATAATTGTATTTATTTATATATTTGTATATATTTCAAATATTATTTAAATATATTGCTTCAAATATCTTTAAGAATGACTTGATAATAGCATTTGATATCAAATTGAGAAAATATAATTCTTCAAATATTTGTTAACTTGTCTTCTTTACTAATCTAAGAATATATTTTAAAAATTATCAAATATTTTTAAAGTTATCTTTACGTTTGAGAACGACTCAATAACATTTGATAACAATTTGAGAATGTACAGTTTTTCAAACGTGTTTTCTTAAATGATTCTCAATTTGAAATCAAACTTAAAATTTTAACCTCTACCTACATTTGAAACAAGTTTGAGAAACACCTTTGATATCAGACGTTAAAGTCATCATATTTCAAATATTGGACATCGTGTTTGCTGGTTAGTAGCTTTATTTATTTAGAAAAAGCAAATTGTACTACCGAACTGAAGCCCCTAACTCTCATGAAAACTATTGTAATATTGGTGTCTTCAGAAAGTGAATAACGTTACATGCCTCCAGGTTTATACTTAAATAAGGAATATCTAAGGACTGGGATATCGTACCGTTTCGTAACCTTTTATGATTACTCATTAAATACCGCAAGGTACCAAAAAACTAGCGAAAATAAATTAAAAAATTGAATTTAATAAAATCTACATCTATTTTTTTTTTGTTTTGACTGAAAATTATTTAAATTTTGTTTTTACATTTCACAGACTAGAAGCTATAAAAAGTATATTTTCTAGTTGGAGTCTTGAGTGGTAGATTCCAAATTTATAAAAAATTTTGAGGCAGATATACAGTACAATTTTTATTAGGTAATTACGTCGGCGTTAACAACAATAAACTATTTAAATGTTTTAGTTAAAAAAGTACCAAAAGGTAAAGTTTTTAATAGGATTTTCAAAAAGTATCAACGACATGTTTGATATAGATATTTGTGATAAGGAAAGAATGCGTTTTAAAATTTATTCCTGTTTTTTGGTTCAGAAGATTCGCAATAAAGTACCAAAATATAGTTCTTTTTTTACATTCTAAAGGCTCAAGGGTTCAAAGAGTACGAATTGGTTTATTTCTATTAATTTTATCTAGTTTGTTTGTTGGCTTAAAAAATACAAAGGGTGTGAAGATAGCTACGAAAGTTAGCTACGTTTTTTAATTTTATGTTACCTAACAGTTCTCTCACTCAAAGACTGTTATGTTAGCAGAATTTGATTATTTTCAATTTTAATAACATTTTTAAAAATGTTAATGACTTTTATTTAACAAAATAGATTTAGCTGCACTTTTGTTTACATTTTTGAAAATGTTAATAGCATTTTTGTAATATTTTTTTAATTAAAATTATTATAATTTAAATGTTTGAATAAAAAAAATATATATATAATTAAAAACTATGATTTTTAAACTACCTTATGTTTCAGAAACATGTGTTTAAAATAAATACTTTTAAAAATTTTTATTTCTGAAAAAATCTTTATATGATGATCCAATTGATGATCAAAAAATTATCATAGGTTTTGAGTAATAGAATTTTGAAAATTTTGAAAAAATTCATTTTCTCATATAAGGGCCCTATTGATGATCAAAAAATGGGTCAAAATTAAAAAGGTGCTCTATTTAGACCTAGTAGGCTCGAAAGCTATTATCTTAAGGATTTCAGAGCAGAAAAGGTAATATTAAGATTGATCATAGGTTTTGAGTAATAGAATTTTGAAAATTTTGAAAAAATTCATTTTCTCATATAAGGGCCCTATTGATGATCAAAAAATGGGTCAAAATTAAAAAGGTGCTCTATTTAGACCTAGTAGGCTCGAAAGCTATTATCTTAATGATTTCAGAGCAGAAAAGATAATATTAAGATTGATCATAGGTTTTGAGTAATAGAAATTTGAAAATTTTGAAAAAATTCATTTTCTCATATAAGGGCCCTATTGATGATCAAAAAATGGGTCAAAATTAAAAAGGTGCTCTATTTAGACCTAGTAGGCTCGAAAGCTATTATCTTAATGATTTCAGAGCAGAAAAGATAATATTAAGATTGATCATAGGTTTTGAGTAATAGAATTTTGAAAATTTTGAAAAAATTCATTTTCTCATATAAGGCCCCTATTGATGATCAAAAAATGGGTCAAAATTAAAAAGGTGCTCTATTTAGACCTAGTAGGCTCGAAAGCTATTATCTTAAGGATTTCAGAGCAGAAAAGATAATATTAAGATTGATCATAGGTTTTGAGTAATAGAATTTTGAAAATTTTGAAAAAATTCATTTTCTCATATAAGGGCCCTATTGATGATCAAAAAATGGGTCAAAATTAAAAAGGTGCTCTATTTAGACCTAGTAGGCTCGAAAGCTATTATCTTAAGGATTTCAGAGCAGAAAAGATAATATTAAGATTGATCATAGGTTTTGAGTAATAGAAATTTGAAAATTTTGAAAAAATTCATTTTCTCATATAAGGGCCCTATTGATGATCAAAAAATGGGTCAAAATTAAAAAGGTGCTCTATTTAGACCTAGTAGGCTCGAAAGCTATTATCTTAATGATTTCAGAGCAGGAAAGATAATATTAAGATTGATCATAGGTTTTGAGTAATAGAATTTTGAAAATTTTGAAAAAATTCATTTTCTCATATAAGGCCCCTATTGATGATCAAAAAATGGGTCAAAATTAAAAAGGTGCTCTATTTAGACCTAGTAGGCTCGAAAGCTATTATCTTAAGGATTTCAGAGCAGAAAAGATAATATTAAGATTGATCATAGGTTTTGAGTAATAGAATTTTGAAAATTTTGAAAAAATTCATTTTCTCATATAAGGGCCCTATTGATGATCAAAAAATGGGTCAAAATTAAAAAGGTGCTCTATTTAGACCTAGTAGGCTCGAAAGCTATTATCTTAAGGATTTCAGAGCAGAAAAGATAATATTAAGATTGATCATAGGTTTTGAGTAATAGAATTTTGAAAATTTTGAAAAAATTCATTTTCTCATATAAGGGCCCTATTGATGATCAAAAAATGGGTCAAAATTAAAAAGGTGCTCTATTTAGACCTAGTAGCCTCGAAAGCTATTATCTTAAGGATTTCAGAGCAGAAAAGATAATATTAAGATTGATCATAGGTTTTGAGTAATAGAAATTTGAAAATTTTGAAAAAATTCATTTTCTCATATAAGGGCCCTATTGATGATCAAAAAATGGGTCAAAATTAAAAAGGTGCTCTATTTAGACCTAGTAGGCTCGAAAGCTATTATCTTAAGGATTTCAGAGCAGAAAAGATAATATTAAGATTGATCATAGGTTTTGAGTAATAGAATTTTGAAAATTTTGAAAAAATTCATTTTCTCATATAAGGGCCCTATTGATGATCAAAAAATGGGTCAAAATTAAAAAGGTGCTCTATTTAGACCTAGTAGGCTCGAAAGCTATTATCTTAAGGATTTCAGAGCAGAAAAGATAATATTAAGATTGATCATAGGTTTTGAGTAATAGAATTTTGAAAATTTTGAAAAAATTCATTTTCTCATATAAGGCCCCTATTGATGATCAAAAAATGGGTCAAAATTAAAAAGGTGCTCTATTTAGACCTAGTAGGCTCGAAAGCTATTATCTTAAGGATTTCAGAGCAGAAAAGATAATATTAAGATTGATCATAGGTTTTGAGTAATAGAATTTTGAAAATTTTGAAAAAATTCATTTTCTCATATAAGGGCCCTATTGATGATCAAAAAATGGGTCAAAATTAAAAAGGTGCTCTATTTAGACCTAGTAGCCTCGAAAGCTATTATCTTAAGGATTTCAGAGCAGAAAAGATAATATTAAGATTGATCATAGGTTTTGAGTAATAGAAATTTGAAAATTTTGAAAAAATTCATTTTCTCATATAAGGGCTCTATTGATGATCAAAAAATGGGTCAAAATTAAAAAGGTGCTCTATTTAGACCTAGTAGGCTCGAAAGCTATTATCTTAATGATTTCAGAGCAGAAAAGATAATATTAAGATTGATCATAGGTTTTGAGTAATAGAATTTTGAAAATTTTGAAAAAATTCATTTTCTCATATAAGGCCCCTATTGATGATCAAAAAATGGGTCAAAATTAAAAAGGTGCTCTATTTAGACCTAGTAGGCTCGAAAGCTATTATCTTAAGGATTTCAGAGCAGAAAAGATAATATTAAGATTGATCATAGGTTTTGAGTAATAGAATTTTGAAAATTTTGAAAAAATTCATTTTCTCATATAAGGGCCCTATTGATGATCAAAAAATGGGTCAAAATTAAAAAGGTGCTCTATTTAGACCTAGTAGGCTCGAAAGCTATTATCTTAAGGATTTCAGAGCAGAAAAGATAATATTAAGATTGATCATAGGTTTTGAGTAATAGAAATTTGAAAATTTTGAAAAAATTCATTTTCTCATATAAGGGCCCTATTGATGATCAAAAAATGGGTCAAAATTAAAAAGGTGCTCTATTTAGACCTAGTAGGCTCGAAAGCTATTATCCTAATGATTTCAGAGCAGAAAAGATAATATTAAGATTGATCATAGGTTTTGAGTAATAGAATTTTGAAAATTTTGAAAAAATTCATTTTCTCATATAAGGCCCCTATTGATGATCAAAAAATGGGTCAAAATTAAAAAGGTGCTCTATTTAGACCTAGTAGGCTCGAAAGCTATTATCTTAAGGATTTCAGAGCAGAAAAGATAATATTAAGATTGATCATAGGTTTTGAGTAATAGAATTTTGAAAATTTTGAAAAAATTCATTTTCTCATATAAGGGCCCTATTGATGATCAAAAAATGGGTCAAAATTAAAAAGGTGCTCTATTTAGACCTAGTAGGCTCGAAAGCTATTATCTTAATGATTTCAGAGCAGAAAAGATAATATTAAGATTGATCATAGGTTTTGAGTAATAGAATTTTGAAAATTTTGAAAAAATTCATTTTCTCATATAAGGCCCCTATTGATGATCAAAAAATGGGTCAAAATTAAAAAGGTGCTCTATTTAGACCTAGTAGGCTCGAAAGCTATTATCTTAAGGATTTCAGAGCAGAAAAGATAATATTAAGATTGATCATAGGTTTTGAGTAATAGAATTTTGAAAATTTTGAAAAAATTCATTTTCTCATATAAGGGCCCTATTGATGATCAAAAAATGGGTCAAAATTAAAAAGGTGCTCTATTTAGACCTAGTAGGCTCGAAAGCTATTATCTTAAGGATTTCAGAGCAGAAAAGATAATATTAAGATTGATCATAGGTTTTGAGTAATAGAATTTTGAAAATTTTGAAAAAATTCATTTTCTCATATAAGGGCCCTATTGATGATCAAAAAATGGGTCAAAATTAAAAAGGTGCTCTATTTAGACCTAGTAGCCTCGAAAGCTATTATCTTAAGGATTTCAGAGCAGAAAAGATAATATTAAGATTGATCATAGGTTTTGAGTAATAGAAATTTGAAAATTTTGAAAAAATTCATTTTCTCATATAAGGGCCCTATTGATGATCAAAAAATGGGTCAAAATTAAAAAGGTGCTCTATTTAGACCTAGTAGGCTCGAAAGCTATTATCTTAAGGATTTCAGAGCAGAAAAGATAATATTAAGATTGATCATAGGTTTTGAGTAATAGAATTTTGAAAATTTTGAAAAAATTCATTTTCTCATATAAGGGCCCTATTGATGATCAAAAAATGGGTCAAAATTAAAAAGGTGCTCTATTTAGACCTAGTAGCCTCGAAAGCTATTATCTTAAGGATTTCAGAGCAGAAAAGATAATATTAAGATTGATCATAGGTTTTGAGTAATAGAAATTTGAAAATTTTGAAAAAATTCATTTTCTCATATAAGGGCCCTATTGATGATCAAAAAATGGGTCAAAATTAAAAAGGTGCTCTATTTAGACCTAGTAGGCTCGAAAGCTATTATCTTAAGGATTTCAGAGCAGAAAAGATAATATTAAGATTGATCATAGGTTTTGAGTAATAGAATTTTGAAAATTTTGAAAAAATTCATTTTCTCATATAAGGGCCCTATTGATGATCAAAAAATGGGTCAAAATTAAAAAGGTGCTCTATTTAGACCTAGTAGGCTCGAAAGCTATTATCTTAAGGATTTCAGAGCAGAAAAGATAATATTAAGATTGATCATAGGTTTTGAGTAATAGAATTTTGAAAATTTTGAAAAAATTCATTTTCTCATATAAGGCCCCTATTGATGATCAAAAAATGGGTCAAAATTAAAAAGGTGCTCTATTTAGACCTAGTAGGCTCGAAAGCTATTATCTTAAGGATTTCAGAGCAGAAAAGATAATATTAAGATTGATCATAGGTTTTGAGTAATAGAATTTTGAAAATTTTGAAAAAATTCATTTTCTCATATAAGGGCCCTATTGATGATCAAAAAATGGGTCAAAATTAAAAAGGTGCTCTATTTAGACCTAGTAGCCTCGAAAGCTATTATCTTAAGGATTTCAGAGCAGAAAAGATAATATTAAGATTGATCATAGGTTTTGAGTAATAGCAATTTGAAAATTTTGAAAAAATTCATTTTCTCATATAAGGGCCCTATTGATGATCAAAAAATGGGTCAAAATTAAAAAGGTGCTCTATTTAGACCTAGTAGGCCCGAAATCTATTATCTTAATGATTTCAGAGCAGAAAAGATAATATTAAGATTGATCATAGGTTTTGAGTAATAGAATTTTGAAAATTTTGAAAAAATTCATTTTCTCATATAAGGGCCCTATTGATGATCAAAAAATGGGTCAAAATTAAAAAGGTGCTCTATTTAGACCTAGTAGGCTCGAAAGCTATTATCTTAAGGATTTCAGGGCAGAAAAGATAGTATTAAGATTGATCATAGGTTTTGAGTAATAGAATTTTGAAAATTTTGAAAAAATTCATTTTCTCATATAAGGGCCCTATTGATGATCAAAAAATGGGTCAGAATTAAAAAGGTGCTCTATTTACACCTAGTAGGCTCGAAAGCTATTATCTTAAGGATTTCAGAGCAGAAAAGATAATATTAAGATTGATCATAGGTTTTGAGTAATAGAATTTTGAAAATTTTGAAAAAATTCATTTTCTCATATAAGGGCCCTATTGATGATCAAAAAATGGGTCAAAATTAAAAAGGTGCTCTATTTAGACCTAGTAGCCTCGAAAGCTATTATCTTAAGGATTTCAGAGCAGAAAAGATAATATTAAGATTGATCATAGGTTTTGAGTAATAGAATTTTGAAAATTTTGAAAAAATTCATTTTCTCATATAAGGGCCCTATTGATGATCAAAAAATGGGTCAAAATTAAAAAGGTGCTCTATTTAGACCTAGTAGCCTCGAAAGCTATTATCTTAAGGATTTCAGAGCAGAAAAGATAATATTAAGATTGATCATAGGTTTTGAGTAATAGAAATTTGAAAATTTTGAAAAAATTCATTTTCTCATATAAGGGCCCTATTGATGATCAAAAAATGGGTCAAAATTAAAAAGGTGCTCTATTTAGACCTAGTAGGCTCGAAAGCTATTATCTTAAGGATTTCAGAGCAGAAAAGATAATATTAAGATTGATCATAGGTTTTGAGTAATAGAATTTTGAAAATTTTGAAAAAATTCATTTTCTCATATAAGGGCCCTATTGATGATCAAAAAATGGGTCAAAATTAAAAAGGTGCTCTATTTAGACCTAGTAGGCTCGAAAGCTATTATCTTAAGGATTTCAGAGCAGAAAAGATAATATTAAGATTGATCATAGGTTTTGAGTAATAGAATTTTGAAAATTTTGAAAAAATTCATTTTCTCATATAAGGCCCCTATTGATGATCAAAAAATGGGTCAAAATTAAAAAGGTGCTCTATTTAGACCTAGTAGGCTCGAAAGCTATTATCTTAAGGATTTCAGAGCAGAAAAGATAATATTAAGATTGATCATAGGTTTTGAGTAATAGAATTTTGAAAATTTTGAAAAAATTCATTTTCTCATATAAGGGCCCTATTGATGATCAAAAAATGGGTCAAAATTAAAAAGGTGCTCTATTTAGACCTAGTAGGCTCGAAAGCTATTATCTTAAGGATTTCAGAGCAGAAAAGATAATATTAAGATTGATCATAGGTTTTGAGTAATAGAAATTTGAAAATTTTGAAAAAATTCATTTTCTCATATAAGGGCTCTATTGATGATCAAAAAATGGGTCAAAATTAAAAAGGTGCTCTATTTAGACCTAGTAGGCTCGAAAGCTATTATCTTAATGATTTCAGAGCAGAAAAGATAATATTAAGATTGATCATAGGTTTTGAGTAATAGAATTTTGAAAATTTTGAAAAAATTCATTTTCTCATATAAGGCCCCTATTGATGATCAAAAAATGGGTCAAAATTAAAAAGGTGCTCTATTTAGACCTAGTAGGCTCGAAAGCTATTATCTTAAGGATTTCAGAGCAGAAAAGATAATATTAAGATTGATCATAGGTTTTGAGTAATAGAATTTTGAAAATTTTGAAAAAATTCATTTTCTCATATAAGGGCCCTATTGATGATCAAAAAATGGGTCAAAATTAAAAAGGTGCTCTATTTAGACCTAGTAGGCTCGAAAGCTATTATCTTAAGGATTTCAGAGCAGAAAAGATAATATTAAGATTGATCATAGGTTTTGAGTAATAGAAATTTGAAAATTTTGAAAAAATTCATTTTCTCATATAAGGGCCCTATTGATGATCAAAAAATGGGTCAAAATTAAAAAGGTGCTCTATTTAGACCTAGTAGGCTCGAAAGCTATTATCCTAATGATTTCAGAGCAGAAAAGATAATATTAAGATTGATCATAGGTTTTGAGTAATAGAATTTTGAAAATTTTGAAAAAATTCATTTTCTCATATAAGGCCCCTATTGATGATCAAAAAATGGGTCAAAATTAAAAAGGTGCTCTATTTAGACCTAGTAGGCTCGAAAGCTATTATCTTAAGGATTTCAGAGCAGAAAAGATAATATTAAGATTGATCATAGGTTTTGAGTAATAGAATTTTGAAAATTTTGAAAAAATTCATTTTCTCATATAAGGGCCCTATTGATGATCAAAAAATGGGTCAAAATTAAAAAGGTGCTCTATTTAGACCTAGTAGGCTCGAAAGCTATTATCTTAAGGATTTCAGAGCAGAAAAGATAATATTAAGATTGATCATAGGTTTTGAGTAATAGAATTTTGAAAATTTTGAAAAAATTCATTTTCTCATATAAGGGCCCTATTGATGATCAAAAAATGGGTCAAAATTAAAAAGGTGCTCTATTTAGACCTAGTAGCCTCGAAAGCTATTATCTTAAGGATTTCAGAGCAGAAAAGATAATATTAAGATTGATCATAGGTTTTGAGTAATAGAAATTTGAAAATTTTGAAAAAATTCATTTTCTCATATAAGGGCCCTATTGATGATCAAAAAATGGGTCAAAATTAAAAAGGTGCTCTATTTAGACCTAGTAGGCTCGAAAGCTATTATCTTAAGGATTTCAGAGCAGAAAAGATAATATTAAGATTGATCATAGGTTTTGAGTAATAGAATTTTGAAAATTTTGAAAAAATTCATTTTCTCATATAAGGGCCCTATTGATGATCAAAAAATGGGTCAAAATTAAAAAGGTGCTCTATTTAGACCTAGTAGGCTCGAAAGCTATTATCTTAAGGATTTCAGAGCAGAAAAGATAATATTAAGATTGATCATAGGTTTTGAGTAATAGAATTTTGAAAATTTTGAAAAAATTCATTTTCTCATATAAGGCCCCTATTGATGATCAAAAAATGGGTCAAAATTAAAAAGGTGCTCTATTTAGACCTAGTAGGCTCGAAAGCTATTATCTTAAGGATTTCAGAGCAGAAAAGATAATATTAAGATTGATCATAGGTTTTGAGTAATAGAATTTTGAAAATTTTGAAAAAATTCATTTTCTCATATAAGGGCCCTATTGATGATCAAAAAATGGGTCAAAATTAAAAAGGTGCTCTATTTAGACCTAGTAGCCTCGAAAGCTATTATCTTAAGGATTTCAGAGCAGAAAAGATAATATTAAGATTGATCATAGGTTTTGAGTAATAGCAATTTGAAAATTTTGAAAAAATTCATTTTCTCATATAAGGGCCCTATTGATGATCAAAAAATGGGTCAAAATTAAAAAGGTGCTCTATTTAGACCTAGTAGGCCCGAAATCTATTATCTTAATGATTTCAGAGCAGAAAAGATAATATTAAGATTGATCATAGGTTTTGAGTAATAGAATTTTGAAAATTTTGAAAAAATTCATTTTCTCATATAAGGGCCCTATTGATGATCAAAAAATGGGTCAAAATTAAAAAGGTGCTCTATTTAGACCTAGTAGGCTCGAAAGCTATTATCTTAAGGATTTCAGAGCAGAAAAGATAGTATTAAGATTGATCATAGGTTTTGAGTAATAGAATTTTGAAAATTTTGAAAAAATTCATTTTCTCATATAAGGGCCCTATTGATGATCAAAAAATGGGTCAGAATTAAAAAGGTGCTCTATTTACACCTAGTAGGCTCGAAAGCTATTATCTTAAGGATTTCAGAGCAGAAAAGATAATATTAAGATTGATCATAGGTTTTGAGTAATAGAATTTTGAAAATTTTGAAAAAATTCATTTTCTCATATAAGGGCCCTATTGATGATCAAAAAATGGGTCAAAATTAAAAAGGTGCTCTATTTAGACCTAGTAGGCTCGAAAGCTATTATCTTAAGGATTTCAGAGCAGAAAAGATAATATTAAGATTGATCATAGGTTTTGAGTAATAGAATTTTGAAAATTTTGAAAAAATTCATTTTCTCATATAAGGGCCCTATTGATGATCAAAAAATGGGTCAAAATTAAAAAGGTGCTCTATTTAGACCTAGTAGCCTCGAAAGCTATTATCTTAAGGATTTCAGAGCAGAAAAGATAATATTAAGATTGATCATAGGTTTTGAGTAATAGAAATTTGAAAATTTTGAAAAAATTCATTTTCTCATATAAGGGCCCTATTGATGATCAAAAAATGGGTCAAAATTAAAAAGGTGCTCTATTTAGACCTAGTAGGCTCGAAAGCTATTATCTTAAGGATTTCAGAGCAGAAAAGATAATATTAAGATTGATCATAGGTTTTGAGTAATAGAATTTTGAAAATTTTGAAAAAATTCATTTTCTCATATAAGGGCCCTATTGATGATCAAAAAATGGGTCAAAATTAAAAAGGTGCTCTATTTAGACCTAGTAGGCTCGAAAGCTATTATCTTAAGGATTTCAGAGCAGAAAAGATAATATTAAGATTGATCATAGGTTTTGAGTAATAGAATTTTGAAAATTTTGAAAAAATTCATTTTCTCATATAAGGCCCCTATTGATGATCAAAAAATGGGTCAAAATTAAAAAGGTGCTCTATTTAGACCTAGTAGGCTCGAAAGCTATTATCTTAAGGATTTCAGAGCAGAAAAGATAATATTAAGATTGATCATAGGTTTTGAGTAATAGAATTTTGAAAATTTTGAAAAAATTCATTTTCTCATATAAGGGCCCTATTGATGATCAAAAAATGGGTCAAAATTAAAAAGGTGCTCTATTTAGACCTAGTAGCCTCGAAAGCTATTATCTTAAGGATTTCAGAGCAGAAAAGATAATATTAAGATTGATCATAGGTTTTGAGTAATAGCAATTTGAAAATTTTGAAAAAATTCATTTTCTCATATAAGGGCCCTATTGATGATCAAAAAATGGGTCAAAATTAAATAGGTGCTCTATTTAGACCTAGTAGGCCCGAAATCTATTATCTTAATGATTTCAGAGCAGAAAAGATAATATTAAGATTGATCATAGGTTTTGAGTAATAGAATTTTGAAAATTTTGAAAAAATTCATTTTCTCATATAAGGGCCCTATTGATGATCAAAAAATGGGTCAAAATTAAAAAGGTGCTCTATTTAGACCTAGTAGGCTCGAAAGCTATTATCTTAAGGATTTCAGAGCAGAAAAGATAGTATTAAGATTGATCATAGGTTTTGAGTAATAGAATTTTGAAAATTTTGAAAAAATTCATTTTCTCATATAAGGGCCCTATTGATGATCAAAAAATGGGTCAGAATTAAAAAGGTGCTCTATTTACACCTAGTAGGCTCGAAAGCTATTATCTTAAGGATTTCAGAGCAGAAAAGATAATATTAAGATTGATCATAGGTTTTGAGTAATAGAATTTTGAAAATTTTGAAAAAATTCATTTTCTCATATAAGGGCCCTATTGATGATCAAAAAATGGGTCAAAATTAAAAAGGTGCTCTATTTAGACCTAGTAGCCTCGAAAGCTATTATCTTAAGGATTTCAGAGCAGAAAAGATAATATTAAGATTGATCATAGGTTTTGAGTAATAGAATTTTGAAAATTTTGAAAAAATTCATTTTCTCATATAAGGGCCCTATTGATGATCAAAAAATGGGTCAAAATTAAAAAGGTGCTCTATTTAGACCTAGTAGGCTCGAAAGCTATTATCTTAAGGATTTCAGAGCAGAAAAGATAATATTAAGATTGATCATAGGTTTTGAGTAATAGAATTTTGAAAATTTTGAAAAAATTCATTTTCTCATATAAGGGCCCTATTGATGATCAAAAAATGGGTCAAAATTAAAAAGGTGCTCTATTTAGACCTAGTAGGCTCGAAAGCTATTATCTTAAGGATTTCAGAGCAGAAAAGATAATATTAAGATTGATTATAGGTTTTGAGTAATAGAATTTTGAAAATTTTGAAAAAATTCATTTTCTCATATAAGGCCCCTATTGATGATCAAAAAATGGGTCAAAATTAAAAAGGTGCTCTATTTAGACCTAGTAGGCTCGAAAGCTATTATCTTAAGGATTTCAGAGCAGAAAAGATAATATTAAGATTGATCATAGGTTTTGAGTAATAGAATTTTGAAAATTTTGAAAAAATTCATTTTCTCATATAAGGGCCCTATTGATGATCAAAAAATGGGTCAAAATTAAAAAGGTGCTCTATTTAGACCTAGTAGGCTCGAAAGCTATTATCTTAAGGATTTCAGAGCAGAAAAGATAATATTAAGATTGATCATAGGTTTTGAGTAATAGAATTTTGAAAATTTTGAAAAAATTCATTTTCTCATATAAGGGCCCTATTGATGATCAAAAAATGGGTCAAAATTAAAAAGGTGCTCTATTTAGACCTAGTAGGCTCGAAAGCTATTATCTTAAGGATTTCAGAGCAGAAAAGATAATATTAAGATTGATCATAGGTTTTGAGTAATAGAATTTTGAAAATTTTGAAAAAATTCATTTTCTCATATAAGGGCCCTATTGATGATCAAAAAATGGGTCAAAATTAAAAAGATGCTCTATTTAGACCTAGTAGCCTCGAAAGCTATTATCTTAAGGATTTCAGAGCAGAAAAGATAATATTAAGATTGATCATAGGTTTTGAGTAATATAAATTTGAAAATTTTGAAAAAATTCATTTTCTCATATAAGGGCCCCATTGATGATCAAAAAATGGGTCAAAATTAAAAAGGTGCTCTATTTAGACCTAGTAGGCCCGAAATCTATTATCTTAATGATTTCAGAGCAGAAAAGATAATATTAAGATTGATCATAGGTTTTGAGTAATAGAATTTTGAAAATTTTGAAAAAATTCATTTTCTCATATAAGGGCCCTATTGATGATCAAAAAATGGGTCAAAATTAAAAAGGTGCTCTATTTAGACCTAGTAGGCTCGAAAGCTATTATCTTAAGGATTTCAGAGCAGAAAAGATAATATTAAGATTGATCATAGGTTTTGAGTAATAGAATTTTGAAAATTTTGAAAAAATTCATTTTCTCATATAAGGGCCCTATTGATGATCAAAAAATGGGTCAAAATTAAAAAGGTGCTCTATTTAGACCTAGTAGCCTCGAAAGCTATTATCTTAAGGATTTCAGAGCAGAAAAGATAATATTAATATTGATCATAGGTTTTGAGTAATAGAAATTTGAAAATTTTGAAAAAATTCATTTTCTCATATAAGGGCCCTATTGATGATCAAAAAATGGGTCAAAATTAAAAAGGTGCTCTATTTAGACCTAGTAGGCTCGAGAGCTATTATCTTAATGATTTCAGAGCAGAAAAGATAATATTAAGATTGATCATAGGTTTTGAGTAATAGAATTTTGAAAATTTTGAAAAAATTCATTTTCTCATATAAGGGCCCTATTGATGATCAAAAAATGGGTCAAAATTAAAAAGGTGCTCTATTTAGACCTAGTAGGCTCGAAAGCTATTATCTTAAGGATTTCAGAGCAGAAAAGGTAATATTAAGATTGATCATAGGTTTTGAGTAATAGAATTTTGAAAATTTTGAAAAAATTCATTTTCTCATATAAGGGCCCTATTGATGATCAAAAAATGGGTCAAAATTAAAAAGGTGCTCTATTTAGACCTAGTAGGCTCGAAAGCTATTATCTTAAGGATTTCAGAGCAGAAAAGATAATATTAAGATTGATCATAGGTTTTGAGTAATAGAATTTTGAAAATTTTGAAAAAATTCATTTTCTCATATAAGGGCCCTATTGATGATCAAAAAATGGGTCAAAATTAAAAAGGTGCTCTTCTCTATTATTTAGACATAAAAATGCTGAAATTTTTTGAATTTAAACTCAAGTTTACCGTTAGATTTTCATTAAAAACTTTACACATAGTCTTAATACTATTCACTATAAAAAGAAATAAATTACATGTGTAGTGGTTGCACAACAATATTTCCTGCAGTCTTTTGCCGAATGTTTACATTTGATAACGTGCTTTCTTCTTAAAGACAATGTACATGTTAATTTGCGTTTTCCTAATGATTGCTACTTATTCTCATTAAAACTACAGGGTTACGCCTGTAATGAAAATGAAAAGTGGTAGCAATGAAGATGATCGAAGACTTCAATTCTCTCAATTCCCATATAAAGGGGCGATAGATAATTATATTAAAGTTTTCTTAAAAACATTGTATATGTGTTTGTTAAATAAATGTTAATATTACACAGAGAAAAAAAATCATATATTTGAAAAATTTTTTCATGAATATTATGAATCGAACATGACTTTTTTTCCCAAACTTTTTCATAAAAAATAAAATTTTGTTCATAGATTTGTACTTAATGAAAATTTTGCGAATTTTGCAAAAATGCTGCTAACATTTTAATTTAGTTTTATTAGATTTGATTAAAATTCTAAATAAAAGTACTTATGCACGTAAATATAAAACCTTTAAATTGCAATTTTCTAATAAAAAGCTGTTAAAAAGTAAGGATCAGAAATTTGCACATGCATCATTGTAATAAAATGCGCATCCGCATCTGTTTTCTTCTGTTCTCAACAAGTGCCTAAAAATCAATAAAAACCAAAAATTCTGTAAAGAAAATTTCAAACATACATTTACAAATTGTAAATATAAATGAAAATTTAAACAATTTGTTTAAGTCTTCTTGACTTGATTCATTTCAAAAAATGTAAAAAAGTGTTAAGACATTATTCTTAAATATTATGAACTAAAATCAATGAAATTAAATTCTTATATTTATGCACAAACTTTTTTCTGTGTAATTATCTATAAATATTCCTGATTATATTAAATATTAAATTGATATAAAAGAAGAATAGCAATAGAAAATAAAATTGTGCCAACGGGTAACACTAATACTAACAAGTATTTTAACATAATGGCAACACTTTATTATGCAAAGAGAATTAAGAACAACTGAGTAAGATGCTGGACAAATAAAAATGACATATACTTACATACATATATATATAGTATATGTATGTATATGCGCATGTGTATTTAACGTACTCAACGACACTGAGGCCCCGGTCTGCGAAGTTAAGGAGATTGGAAATTGCGATGCAAAATATATCGGCGGAATCCAAATCACCTTTTTTTAAGTATTTATACCTTCTTTTAAGAAGATTCCAGGATATACATATTTTACCTGCAAAGAAGTTAATCGGCGTAAATCAAGATTACCAGCACACTTGATTTTTAAATAATTTTGATAATGATTCAGTAGCATTTTTATTTGTGATTAAAGCAATGTAAAAAATTTTGCCCGCTCGCTCTTAGTTTACGAGTTATGGGTACTTGAAGTTATAATATCAAAATGCAATTTTCTTCTTCCTCCTGTAATGAATATGAACATATGACCTTTCCAATGATACCCATATCATTGGAAAGGTCTTGATTGATATATAAAACGTTATACAACATTAACCCGTTGCGAGACAAAATGATATTTTATTATTTTATGTACTGACTTTTTTTTACAAAAGTACCGTTATCTCAAAAATATATCGATATAACAGTACTCTCCTATACATCAAATTGTTTAGAGAATATTTCAAGCTTTCATATGATCCCCATGTCACACTCCTAGCCCATTAAATAACAAAAGTATAGCACTTTAAAAATTAATATTTAGAAAAATTAATCGATTTTTACTAGTAATATATTTTTTAATATCATAATTTAAAAGTATATAATAAGTCTTATCATTTTTACAACTTTGTTAAAAATTAAATAAAAATTAAAAATTATTTAAAAAGAATACCGGTACTTACAAAAATTTTTTGATTTCCAAAAAAAGTTTATTTAGCGAAGCCGGTGTTCAACATACATAGAGGAGAAAGCCCTTTAGCCCGGCCGAAGGCCGGCTACACAGAAAAACCTTTATTAACATTAAAAAAATACATTTTAATTCCAACTGTGCTGGTAACCTTGATTTGTTCCAAAGATTTTTTATAATCTTGTTTATCAAAAATTCAAATAAAAATGCAAATTAAATAATATTTACTAAGTATTTTTATATATTTTTTTATCTATTTTTTTATTTTTGAGATTTAAAGACCTTTCCAATTATATACGTATTATATATATGACTATAGGTTTCTTCAAGACCTTTCTAATGATATCCATATTACATATGTAGTCATAAATTATGGTATTACCAAATATATTATGAGTAAAAATCGATTCATTTCTCTGAATATTAATTTTTAAAGTGTTACATTTTTGTTATTTAATGGGCTTGGAGTGTACTATGGGGATCGTATGAAAGCTTGAAATGTTGATTTGATGTACAGGAGAGTACTGTTATATCGATATATTTTTGAGATAACGGTACTTTTGTAAAAAAAGTCAAAATAAAAAGTAATAAAATATCATATTGTGCCATGGGTTAATGATTTGACACATTTTATATATCAATCAAAAGGCCTTCTCAAGACCTTTCCAATGATACCCATATTGTTTATTTTCATTAAAGGAGGAAGGAGAGAATTGCATTCTTACACCATAACTTAAAGTACCTATAACTCGAAAACTAACAGAGAACGGAGAAAAATTTTTATGTAACTTTTTTTACCCAAAAATAGTGCTTTTGCCGAAAAGAAAATTTGTTAAAAAATCAACAGTGCCGGTAATCTTGATTTGTTCCTTTTCTAGCAAAAAACAAAGAATTTAATCCATTTTGTATTGAAATATGCTTCACGACATACACCGGTTATAATAAACTCCATAAAACTAATAAATGTATCACATGCGGTTACTTAAGTTACTTTAACTTCCAGAGAGAAAAAATATGTTGTATATAAACAAAATCATAACGACGCAAATTGAGAGGACTCAAATCGAGGCTTAAGTGTACTTCAAACGTAAGTGAGTAAACGATCGTGCGTGCATATATAAATAACGGGCAATACGATAGAGTTCACCACACAACATGTACAAAAAAAAGCACTCAATTTTTTTTGCATGTGCCATTTCTTGACACATGTATCATCAGTGTTGGAGTTTATTTTTAACCAAAATTGGTAATTTTAACTTCCAATGTGGAGGTGATGACTTTTTTCCATTTGAATTATTTTTTGGTTAAATGAAAATTTTCTTGTTATGAACTATTTTTAAAGTACCATTTAGATTACTTTGTCAATCTCCTATACATTTGCCAACAATATGCAAATTTGCCTTATATGAGAAAATGAATTTTTTCAAAATTTTCAAATTTCTATTACTCAAAACCTATGATCAATCTTAATATTATCTTTTCTGCTCTGAAATCCTTAAGATAATAGCTTTCGAGGCTACTAGGTCTAAATAGAGCACCTTTTTAATTTTGACCCATTTTTTGATCATCAATAGGGGCCTTATATGAGAAAATGAATTTTTTCAAAATTTTCAAAATTCTATTACTCAAAACCTATGATCAATCTTAATATTATCTTTTCTGCTCTGAAATCCTTAAGATAATAGCTTTCGAGCCTACTAGGTCTAAATAGAGCACCTTTTTAATTTTGACCCATTTTTTGATCATCAATAGGGCCCTTATATGAGAAAATGAATTTTTTCAAAATTTTCAAAATTCTATTACTCAAAACCTATGATCAATCTTAATATTATCTTTTCTGCCCTGAAATCCTTAAGATAATAGCTTTCGAGCCTACTAGGTCTAAATAGAGCACCTTTTTAATTTTGACCCATTTTTTGATCATCAATAGGGGCCTTATATGAGAAAATGAATTTTTTCAAAATTTTCAAAATTCTATTACTCAAAACCTATGATCAATCTTAATATTATCTTTTCTGCTCTGAAATCCTTAAGATAATAGCTTTCGAGCCTACTAGGTCTAAATAGAGCACCTTTTTAATTTTGACCCATTTTTTGATCATCAATAGGGCCCTTATATGAGAAAATGAATTTTTTCAAAATTTTCAAAATTCTATTACTCAAAACCTATGATCAATCTTAATATTATCTTTTCTGCTCTGAAATCCTTAAGATAATAGCTTTCGAGCCTACTAGTTCTAAATAGAGCACCTTTTTAATTTTGACCCATTTTTTGATCATCAATAGGGCCCTTATATGAGAAAATGAATTTTTTCAAAATTTTCAAAATTCTATTACTCAAAACCTATGATCAATCTTAATATTATCTTTTCTGCTCTGAAATCCTTAAGATAATAGCTTTCGAGCCTACTAGGTCTAAATAGAGCACCTTTTTAATTTTGACCCATTTTTTGATCATCAATAGGGGCCTTATATGAGAAAATGAATTTTTTCAAAATTTTCAAAATTCTATTACTCAAAACCTATGATCAATCTTAATATTATCTTTTCTGCTCTGAAATCACTAAGATAATAGCTTTCGAGCCTACTAGGTCTAAATAGAGCACCTTTTTAATTTTGACCCATTTTTTGATCATCAATAGGGCCCTTATATGAGAAAATGAATTTTTTCAAAATTTTCAAATTTCTATTACTCAAAACCTATGATCAATCTTAATATTATCTTTTCTGCTCTGAAATCCTTAAGATAATAGCTTTCGAGGCTACTAGGTCTAAATAGAGCACCTTTTAAATTTTGACCCATTTTTTGATCATCAATAGGGCCCTTATATGAGAAAATGAATTTTTTCAAAATTTTCAAATTTCTATTACTCAAAACCTATGATCAATCTTAATATTATCTTTTCTGCTCTGAAATCCTTAAGATAATAGCTTTCGAGGCTACTAGGTCCAAATAGAGCACCTTTTTAATTTTGACCCATTTTTTGATCATCAATAGGGCCCTTATATGAGAAAATGAATTTTTTCAAAATTTTCAAAATTCTATTACTCAAAACCTATGATCAATCTTAATATTATCTTTTCTGGTCTGAAATCCTTAAGATAATAGCTTTCGAGCCTACTAGGTCTAAATAGAGCACCTTTTTAATTCTGACCCATTTTTTGATCATCAATAGGGCCCTTATATGAGAAAATGAATTTTTTCAAAATTTTCAAAATTCTATTACTCAAAACCTATGATCAATCTTAATATTATCTTTTCTGCTCTGAAATCATTAAGATAATAGATTTCGGGCCTACTAGGTCTAAATAGAGCACCTTTTTAATTTTGACCCATTTTTTGATCATCAATAGGGCCCTTATATGAGAAAATGAATTTTTTCAAAATTTTCAAATTGCTATTACTCAAAACCTATGATCAATCTTAATATTATCTTTTCTGCTCTGAAATCCTTAAGATAATAGCTTTCGAGGCTACTAGGTCTAAATAGAGCACCTTTTTAATTTTGACCCATTTTTTGATCATCAATAGGGCCCTTATATGAGAAAATGAATTTTTTCAAAATTTTCAAAATTCTATTACTCAAAACCTATGATCAATCTTAATATTATCTTTTCTGCTCTGAAATCCTTAAGATAATAGCTTTCGAGCCTACTAGGTCTAAATAGAGCACCTTTTTAATTTTGACCCATTTTTTGATCATCAATAGGGGCCTTATATGAGAAAATGAATTTTTTCAAAATTTTCAAAATTCTATTACTCAAAACCTATGATCAATCTTAATATTATCTTTTCTGCTCTGAAATCCTTAAGATAATAGCTTTCGAGCCTACTAGGTCTAAATAGAGCACCTTTTTAATTTTGACCCATTTTTTGATCATCAATAGGGCCCTTATATGAGAAAATGAATTTTTTCAAAATTTTCAAAATTCTATTACTCAAAACCTATGATCAATCTTAATATTATCTTTTCTGCTCTGAAATCCTTAAGATAATAGCTTTCGAGCCTACTAGGTCTAAATAGAGCACCTTTTTAATTTTGACCCATTTTTTGATCATCAATAGGGCCCTTATATGAGAAAAAGAATTTTTTCAAAATTTTCAAAATTCTATTACTCAAAACCTATGATCAATCTTAATATTATCTTTTCTGCTCTGAAATCATTAAGATAATAGCTTTCGAGCCTACTAGGTCTAAATAGAGCACCTTTTTAATTTTGACCCATTTTTTGATCATCAATAGGGCCCTTATATGAGAAAATGAATTTTTTCAAAATTTTCAAAATTCTATTACTCAAAACCTATGATCAATCTTAACATTATCTTTTCTGCTCTGAAATCCTTAAGATAATAGCTTTCGAGCCTACTAGGTCTAAATAGAGCACCTTTTTAATTTTGACTCATTTTTTGATCATCAATAGGGCCCTTATATGAGAAACTGAATTTTTTCAAAATTTTCAAAATTCTATTACTCAAAACCTATGATCAATCTTAATATTATCTTTTCTGCTCTGAAATCCTTAAGATAATAGCTTTCGAGCCTACTAGGTCTAAATAGAGCACCTTTTTAATTTTGACCCATTTTTTGATCATCAATAGGGCCCTTATATGAGAAAATGAATTTTTCCAAAATTTTCAAAATTCTATTACTCAAAACCTATGATCAATCTTAATATTATCTTTTCTGCTCTGAAATCCTTAAGATAATAGCTTTCGAGCCTACTAGGTCTAAATAGAGCACCTTTTTAATTTTGACCCATTTTTTGATCATCAATAGGGGCCTTATATGAGAAAATGAATTTTTTCAAAATTTTCAAAATTCTATTACTCAAAACCTATGATCAATCTTAATATTATCTTTTCTGCTCTGAAATCATTAAGATAATAGCTTTCGAGCCTACTAGGTCTAAATAGAGCACCTTTTTAATTTTGACCCATTTTTTGATCATCAATAGGGCCCTTATATGAGAAAATGAATTTTTTCAAAATTTTCAAATTTCTATTACTCAAAACCTATGATCAATCTTAATATTATCTTTTCTGCTCTGAAATCACTAAGATAATAGCTTTCGAGCCTACTAGGTCTAAATAGAGCACCTTTTTAATTTTGACCCATTTTTTGATCATCAATAGGGCCCTTATATGAGAAAATGAATTTTTTCAAAATTTTCAAAATTCTATTACTCAAAACCTATGATCAATCTTAATATTATCTTTTCTGCTCTGAAATCCTTAAGATAATAGATTTCGAGCCTACTAGGTCTAAATAGAGCACCTTTTTAATTTTGACCCATTTTTTGATCATCAATAGGGCCCTTATATGAGAAAATGAATTTTTTCAAAATTTTCAAAATTCTATTACTCAAAACCTATGATCAATCTTAATATTATCTTTTCTGCTCTGAAATCCCTAAGATAATAGCTTTCGAGCCTACTAGGTCTAAATAGAGCACCTTTTTAATTTTGACCCATTTTTTGATCATCAATAGGGCCCTTATATGAGAAAATGAATTTTTTCAAAATTTTCAAAATTCTATTACTCAAAACCTATGATCAATCTTAATATTACCTTTTCTGCTCTGAAATCCTTAAGATAATAGCTTTCGAGCCTACTAGGTCTAAATAGAGCACCTTTTTAATTTTGACCCATTTTTTGATCATCAATAGGGCCCTTATATGAGAAAATGAATTTTTTCAAAATTTTCAAAATTCTATTACTCAAAACCTATGATCAATCTTAATATTATCTTTTCTGCTCTGAAATCCTTAAGATAATAGCTTTCGAGCCTACTAGGTCTAAATAGAGCACCTTTTTAATTTTGACCCATTTTTTGATCATCAATAGGGCCCTTATATGAGAAAATGAATTTTTTCAAAATTTTCAAATTTCTATTACTCAAAACCTATGATCAATCTTAATATTATCTTTTCTGCTCTGAAATCCATAAGATAATAGCTTTCGAGCCTACTGGGTCTAAATAGAGCACCTTTTTAATTTTGACCCATTTTTTGATCATCAATAGGGGCCTTATATGAGAAAATGAATTTTTTCAAAATTTTCAAAACTCTATTACTCAAAACCTATGATCAATCTTAATATTATCTTTTCTGCTCTGAAATCCTTAAGATAATAGCTTTCGAACCTACTAGGTCTAAATAGAGCACCTTTTTAATTTCACCCATTTTTTGATCATCAATAGGGCCCTTATATGAGAAAATGAATTTTTTCAAAATTTTCAAAATTCTATTACTCAAAACCTATGATCAATCTTAATATTATCTTTTCTGCTCTGAAATCATTAAGATAATAGCTTTCGAGCCTACTAGGTCTAAATAGAGCACCTTTTTAATTTTGACCCATTTTTTGATCATCAATAGGGCCCTTATATGAGAAAATGAATTTTTTCAAAATTTTCAAATTTCTATTACTCAAAACCTATGATCAATCTTAATATTATCTTTTCTGCTCTGAAATCCTTAAGATAATAGCTTTCGAGGCTACTAGGTCTAAATAGAGCACCTTTTTAATTTTGACCCATTTTTTGATCATCAATAGGGCCCTTATATGAGAAAATGAATTTTTTCAAAATTTTCAAAATTCTATTACTCAAAACCTATGATCAATCTTAATATTATCTTTTCTGCTCTGAAATCCTTAAGATAATAGCTTTCGAGCCTACTAGGTCTAAATAGAGCACCTTTTTAATTTTGACCCATTTTTTGATCATCAATAGGGGCCTTATATGAGAAAATGAATTTTTTCAAAATTTTCAAAATTCTATTACTCAAAACCTATGATCAATCTTAATATTATCTTTTCTGCTCTGAAATCCTTAAGATAATAGCTTTCGAGCCTACTAGGTCTAAATAGAGCACCTTTTTAATTTTGACCCATTTTTTGATCATCAATAGGGCCCTTATATGAGAAAATGAATTTTTTCAAAATTTTCAAAATTCTATTACTCAAAACCTATGATCAATCTTAATATTATCTTTTCTGCTCTGAAATCATTAAGATAATAGCTTTCGAGGCTACTAGGTCTAAATAGAGCACCTTTTTAATTTTGACCCATTTTTTGATCATCAATAGGGCCCTTATATGAGAAAATGAATTTTTTCAAAATTTTCAAATTTCTATTACTCAAAACCTATGATCAATCTTAATATTATCTTTTCTGCCCTGAAATCCATAAGATAATAGCTTTCGAGCCTACTAGGTCTAAATAGAGCACCTTTTTAATTTTGACCCATTTTTTGATCATCAATAGGGGCCTTATATGAGAAAATGAATTTTTTCAAAATTTTCAAAACTCTATTACTCAAAACCTATGATCAATCTTAATATTATCTTTTCTGCTCTGAAATCCTTAAGATAATAGCTTTCGAACCTACTAGGTCTAAATAGAGCACCTTTTTAATTTCACCCATTTTTTGATCATCAATAGGGCCCTTATATGAGAAAATGAATTTTTTCAAAATTTTCAAAATTCTATTACTCAAAACCTATGATCAATCTTAATATTATCTTTTCTGCTCTGAAATCATTAAGATAATAGCTTTCGAGCCTACTAGGTCTAAATAGAGCACCTTTTTAATTTTGACCCATTTTTTGATCATCAATAGGGCCCTTATATGAGAAAATGAATTTTTTCAAAATTTTCAAATTTCTATTACTCAAAACCTATGATCAATCTTAATATTATCTTTTCTGCTCTGAAATCCTTAAGATAATAGCTTTCGAGGCTACTAGGTCTAAATAGAGCACCTTTTTAATTTTGACCCATTTTTTGATCATCAATAGGGCCCTTATATGAGAAAATGAATTTTTTCAAAATTTTCAAAATTCTATTACTCAAAACCTATGATCAATCTTAATATTATCTTTTCTGCTCTGAAATCCTTAAGATAATAGCTTTCGAGCCTACTAGGTCTAAATAGAGCACCTTTTTAATTTTGACCCATTTTTTGATCATCAATAGGGGCCTTATATGAGAAAATGAATTTTTTCAAAATTTTCAAAATTCTATTACTCAAAACCTATGATCAATCTTAATATTATCTTTTCTGCTCTGAAATCCTTAAGATAATAGCTTTCGACCCTACTAGGTCTAAATAGAGCACCTTTTTAATTTTGACCCATTTTTTGATCATCAATAGGGCCCTTATATGAGAAAATGAATTTTTTCAAAATTTTCAAAATTCTATTACTCAAAACCTATGATCAATCTTAATATTATCTTTTCTGCTCTGAAATCATTAAGATAATAGCTTTCGAGCCTACTAGGTCTAAATAGAGCACCTTTTTAATTTTGACCCATTTTTTGATCATCAATAGGGCCCTTATATGAGAAAATGAATTTTTTCAAAATTTTCAAATTTCTATTACTCAAAACCTATGATCAATCTTAATATTATCTTTTCTGCTCTGAAATCCTTAAGATAATAGCTTTCGAGGCTACTAGGTCTAAATAGAGCACCTTTTTAATTTTGACCCATTTTTTGATCATCAATAGGGCCCTTATATGAGAAAATGAATTTTTTCAAAATTTTCAAAATTCTATTACTCAAAACCTATGATCAATCTTAATATTATCTTTTCTGCTCTGAAATCCTTAAGATAATAGCTTTCGAGGCTACTAGGTCTAAATAGAGCACCTTTTTAATTTTGATCCATTTTTTGATCATCAATAGGGCCCTTATATGAGAAAATGAATTTTTTCAAAATTTTCAAAATTCTATTACTCAAAACCTATGATCAATCTTAATATTATCTTTTCTGCTCTGAAATCCTTAAGATAATAGCTTTCGAGCCTACTGGGTCTAAATAGAGCACCTTTTTAATTTTGACCCATTTTTTG
Source organism: Protocalliphora azurea (assembly GCA_932274085.1). Classification (NCBI taxonomy): domain Eukaryota; kingdom Metazoa; phylum Arthropoda; class Insecta; order Diptera; family Calliphoridae; genus Protocalliphora; species Protocalliphora azurea. The sequence goes on along the minus strand of OW026522.1, from coordinate 134,783,919 downwards.
ATCATCAATAGGGCCCTTATATGAGAAAATGAATTTTTTCAAAATTTTCAAAATTCTATTACTCAAAACCTATGATAATTTTTTGATCATCAATTGGATCATCATATAAAGATTTTTTCAGAAATAAAAATTTTTAAAAGTATTTATTTTAAACACATGTTTCTGAAACATAAGGTAGTTTAAAAATCATAGTTTTTAATTATATATATATTTTTTTTATTCAAACATTTAAATTATAATAATTTTAATTAAAAAAATATTACAAAAATGCTATTAACATTTTCAAAAATGTAAACAAAAGTGCAGCTAAATCTATTTTGTTAAATAAAAGTCATTAACATTTTTAAAAATGTTATTAAAATTGAAAATAATCAAATTCTGCTAACATAACAGTCTTTGAGTGAGAGAACTGTTAGGTAACATAAAATTAAAAAACGTAGCTAACTTTCGTAGCTATCTTCACACCCTTAAAAATACATAGGGTTTGTGAATTCTCATCCATATAGAACCATATATCTTTAATTTCATATTTCTAGCTTAATTATTACAAAAAATGGAAAAAGTACCATTAGAAGTACAATAAGGTATTACAAATTCTCCACTTGTATTACTCTTATAAGTAAGATTACTTCTAATTTCATAATTCTATGCTAATTATTATACAAAATTTAAAAATCTTGCAAATTTTCACTCACTTAGAACCACGTATCTTTAATTTTATGTTTATAGTTCCATTAGAAGAACGAAAAAGTACCAAAATGTCTCTTCATATAGCATCTTATTCATTCAAGACCGTTTATGTTTAATTTCATAGTTCTAGGTTCAATATTATAGAAAATTTAAAAAGTACAATTAAAAGAAGAAAAAAGTACCCTCTTGTGGATTCTCACTCACTTAGGAGTGATTTCATATATCTATGTTAATTACTACAAAAAAATTCAAAAAGTACTATTAGAAAAATTAAAAGGTACTACAAAATGCCCTCTTATGGATTCTCATTCACTTAGGACCATGTGTTTTTTATTTCACGTTGCTAGGTTTAATATTAGAGAATTCGAAAAGTACCATTAGGTGAACGAAAAAGCACCACAGTGCCGCTAGTGAGTTTGGTCTCAAATAGGACCATGTACCTTTAATTTCAAGTTTCTAGGTTCAATATTATAGAAAATACGAAAAGTACCACTAAAAGAACGAAAAAGTACTAAAACGTTCCTTCACATTTGCTCTCATTTATTCAGGCCCACGTAGGTTTAATTTCATGTATCATTAAGTGACGTTTTTCTTTTTTGATTTCTAACTCAAAAACATATAAAACAGTACTATTACACTTTAGAAAAGTAGAATTATAAGCCAAAACGTACCAATTTGCATTTTCCGCCCTGTAACAAATCCATTCAACTTTCTCCGAATTTGGAGCTATTTACATCTTGGGACCCGAGTTCCAAATGACGTCCCGTTGCCTTATTTTGTGTGACTAAATGAACCAGCCAATCCTTCAAATTTTACTAAAACTGTTTCAATGAGTTTAAAAAAAAAAAAATGTAATTTCCCATTAATTATCCCCCTTGTTTGGTATTTTTTTTTTTCACTCAAAAATTAAATTCTAATGAATTTAAAAAAAAATAATAAAATATTCATATATGAATAAATAATAAAATATTCATATATGAAAATACATATTTTGTTAATAAATAGAAATAAATATTTTATGAAAAAAGTACCAAAATAGGTACGATTTTTACGCCTTAAACGTCCGAATTTCCAAAAATTACCAAATTTGTATTTGTTTATTTTCGATTAGTTACGAATATGATGTAAATTTTATTTCTATGTTTGCTGGTTTAAAAGATACTTAGGGTGCCAAAAAAGTACCAAAATACAGTTTCCCCCTTTTCTAACTAACAAGCCTGAATTTCAAAAAAGTACTAGAAATCTATCCGCTTATTTTTTAAATAAATTCAATTTATAAAGTTTGACATTAATTTTTTTTTTTATTTGTAATAGTTTAGGAGATATAAGGTAACCGATTTTACCAGTCTCTATACTTCTTTACCCCCTAAATATTTGAATTACCAAAAATTCTGTCTTAATGAATCTATGTGGCGGTGGATCAACCTTTAGTCCAAATTTCATAATTATACTTTCACCCGTTTTGGGCTGTACGATGATGAATCAGACAGTCAGTCAATCACTCAGTAACGCTACTCTTTTATATATCATTCATTCCATGAAAGAACGACTAAAAATTTTTCTTGTGTCTTCGGATTTTGTTAATATTCGGCATACGCAAACCCTATGAAGCCATTTTAATATATCTATTTTTATTTTTTGAATTTTGAAAAACTCGCGAATTTATTCACGATTAATATCTTTTGAAAAGGTAAAAAAATGAAAATCGAAAAAGTGTGTAACTTTAACCACCAATATCTCTATAAGCTGTAAACGGATTTTAATTATTTAAATTACTTATAGAAGATGAATATGTCCTCAGTTATTTAAAAATAATATTATCACTTAAAACTGCATTCATAACGCAAATGCAATATAAATTGTTCTGGGACAAAAAAGTCCACTATTATATATATATATATATATATATATATATATATATATATATACACTGCCTACCACTTGAATAAGGAGTCACATTTTTTTTAACTTTAATTAAGTATATCTCCTAAACTAGAGTTCAGAAAAAAATAAAAATAATAAAAAAAATAATTTTTTAAAAGTGTTGCCTTAGTTTCCTGAAGAAATAAAAAAACAAACATATTTTGTTATACTAAAATTATGCATTTATTTAAAGACATGTATTTCTGTGTACGAATTGGTTTATTTCGTGTATCACTTGAATAAAGAATTATTTTAATATTAATCAGAAGGCTATGATTTGAATTTCTTTCAATATGAACGGTTAGAGAATTTTTAATTTGATAGTTTTTAAATAGTTTTTATTCAAAATTCTGATTTTGAAATCTCAGGTCAGAATCCGGTCCAAATAGCCAAAAACATTAATAGAGGAAAGACAGTTGTGTACAATTATTTAAACAACGTGGAAAGTTATAGAAAAAACATGAAAGGGCGGAAAAAAATGGCAACAACTTCAAAAGAAAGACGAAAAATTCTAAGAATTGCATCAAATTCTGACATGTCGGTATCAAAAATACGTGAAAAAAGTGGAGTCAGTGTTGTTCTAAGAACAGTGCACCGTATTTTAAAGTCATGTCCATACATAGTCCAACGGAAACTTAAAAAAAACACCACTTAATGAAAAACACAAATCACAACGTCTACAGTTTGCCAAAAATACAATGACATGGTCCGACAAATGGTTTAAAATTGTATTTTCCGATGAAAAAAAGTTTAATATTGAAGGTCCCGACGGGTATAACTATTACTTTTATGACCTAAATAAGGAGGAATTATTTTTGAGCCGCAGACACAGCCGAGAGGGCGGAATAATGGTATGGGTGCCATTTCGTATTATGGTACCATATAATTGGTTTTTGTATCCAACAAAATGACTGCAACGACTTACAAAAATATTCTAGAGAAAGCATTTCCAAAATTTAATGATTTCTTTAGACGTACCAACACGACAACGCTCCGATACTTACCGCCAGAGCAGTAAAACAATGGATTAATCAACAACTTTTGGATTGGCCTCCATATTCACCAGACCTGAAGTCAATGGAAAATGTCTGGGGTTGACTTGCAAGAAAAGTTTATGAAGGAGGAAAACAATTTGAGACGATAGAATCCTTAAAGGATGCAATGGAGTTCAATTTCGCTAAATTACTTCGAGTCATTTATTTACTTAGAGTTATTTCTAAAAATGGTGGCAGTACTCATTACTAATTGAATGCTAGAAGATAATAACTTTCATTTTTATAACCTAAAATTTAAAAATAAATTACAGTTTGCTTAGTTTTAAAATATTCCTTATTCAAGTGACACACGAAATAGTACTACAGAAATACATGTCTTTAAATAAATGCATAATTTTAGTATAACAAAATATGTATTTTTTTATTTCTTCAGGAGACTAAATCCAAGACTTTGAAATTTGGTTGCGCAAAAAATTATTCTTTTCTGAACTTTAGTTTAGGAGATATACTTAATTAAAGTTAAAAAAATGTGATTCCTTATCCAAGTGTATATAATATTAAAATCCGTCTACATTGTAGAGAGATATGAACATTTAAAATTGCGTACTTTTATAACAATTTAAATCATGATTTTCTTTTTGAAATTGGAAAAAATAATAATGAAAAAGACTAAATAGCTCCTTAAGTTATATACCTACCAAATGTAAGCACAATATGATGACAATAGACATTTTTTTATAAATCTCTCGTTGAATTAACTTTTATGGATCTTCTGCTTCTGTTTTCACTTAACTTAAATTTCATTTCATTGTTTCTTTTCTTTTTTCTTTTTTTGTTAGAAATTCACAAGATTTCACTTTATATTTATGTTATGTAAGTGTGTAAATTCATTTACAAATTATTTTCTGATATAAATAAATATTTGTTTGCAAATTTTACATTTCTAACTGATTTATGAACAATAAATTCTTGAAATCTACTTGAGAAACTTGTCTAAACTTTTGCAACTAACTGCAACTGACGCTAATGCAACTTGTAATATACAACAAATCCAAATTAAATTGTACAGATGTTACACGTTAATGAAACAAAAGAAATGCCATAAATTCTCTAAATAAAGATAAAATAAACAAAATTACTTAGATAAATACTCGTATGTGCATTAATAAGGAATTTAACTTGAAGAAATAAAAATTTCAAAAACAATGATATTAATTATTAAAACGAATATCATAATATTAAGTAGAATTGTAAGAAATATATTTTTGGAGAAACTTGAAGTTTGAAATGCAGAATTTAATATCTGGGCCATTGTCAAAAATTTATGATTTTAGGCCTTAAAATGCTTTTTTTTTTTTTTTTTTTTTTTTTTGATGGCACATTAGGGTGAACGATTATTCGACTTTTTGGAGAAAAAGGTTTTAGAATAGTAGGATTTTTGAAAAAACCGTTCGCTGTTTTTGAAATTACGAAGAAAACGGTTAATCGATTTTTTCTGTGGTAAATATTTCCATCAAAAGACCATACTTCTCTAAGAAACTCAACAAACCTTATAATGTTCAAATTAAAATTTATTAAATATAAATATTTAAAAAAAGGTTTAATTATGGTAAGAAAATAATCATCAAAAATGAGACTAAGTTTTATATAATTTTTATATAAAACTTAGTTTTATAACGTTTATATAATACATACAGAAACCAACTATGGTTTGACATAGAACTGAAATTGAATTAAATTAGAACTGAACTAGAAATGAAATAGAACTGAACTGGGACTAAACTGAAACTGAAGTAGAACTGAAGTGGAACTGAATTAGAATTAAACTAGAATTAAACTAGAACTGATCTAGAGTTGAACTAGAACAGAACTACAACAGTTATTGAACTCAACTAGAACTGAAATAAAAAAAAAACTAAAAAAATAAATAGCACTAAACAGCGACCAGTATGCGACTCAAAAAATGTATAAATTAATTTTGGAATATCCAATTCGTTTCCAACTTAAAAATTTACAAAATAATTTGTCGTATGACAAGTTTACTTAAAATGCGATAAGATATGTGATTTTTTTTCTAGGTTTAATTTTGCTACTATAGCAGTTCTCATTTATTATGAATATCAACTACTAAGAAACGTCATACTAAAAAATATATTCACTGTTACACATTTTGTGTTCCATACTACTAAAAACTGCTACAATATTTTCATGCGGTATACGAAAAATTGCAGCATATGTTTAAAATTTATAGCAACATACTTAAACAATATGCAACTTGTTTGTTAAATATTAAGACCAGCACCTCGTGCTGCATTTTTGCTCGTACGATTTTACCGAAAACATACTTCACACCAGTATGTGTTTTCTTTGTTGTGCTTGATATTATTATCTATTTAAAAATTTGCTCTTTGATTTTGCTGCTATAGTAGTTAATTTAGCAGTCTTTTTTTGAAATTTCGATGCTACTAGAAATTTTTTTTGTGTAAAAATAAAACGCATAAGGGTTGAAATGTATATATGGTATGGTTGTATATTTGTATGTATGTTAGTAAGTATGTTAGTAAGTATGTTTGTATGTATGCCTATATTTTTTTAAGCTTTCACACAAGAAAGTATAGCAGCAACGAAATTGCTATAGCACAATGTTTAGCATGAAAAGATTACTAAACATTGTACTATACGAGTAGCAGCAAAATTAAAACGAAAACTGTGCATGCGCAACTATACAAAATATATATTTTATTTCGAGTGCAATGATATGCGTTTGGTGCTGCAAATTGCAGAGATGAGTGACAATTTTAGTACAGTATACCACGGTTAAATACCCCACGCACCTTTTTCGTTTATTTAACTTGTGAGGATCAAAATTCTTGGAATTTTGAGCCACATAATTATAAAGAATAACTTTTTGTAATGTAAACACAAGAATAAAATAAATGATAAATTGGCGTTTTACTGGTCGGGAGATGGATTACATCCATCTATATTTGGGGGCGAATTACATTCGCCTATGTAACTGTTTTAATTTCAGGTGTTCCGGAGGTCGATGGGGTAAAGGATGGAACGTAATGTTCCGGAGGTCGATGGGATAAAGGATGGAACAAAATGTTCCGGAGGTCGACGGGGTACACAGCAGGCAAAGCACTCAGGTCAGGGGCAGGTGGAGTGTTTGACCTTAAATGGCCATGCTAGCCATTTAAGTGTTAATTATGAGAAAACGCAACAGGCAGAAGAAGTAGAAAGCAGCAGGGAGAAAAGCCGAATGAAGAGGTCAATGCCTACATCGTCATAGCTGAGCAGGCGACTAGCAGAACTGACGAATCACGGTGGTAGAAGCGAGAACACAAAAGTAGAGAGAAAAAGCAGCAGAGAAAAATACGCTGGAGTGTAACCTCAGGTCTGCAACTGAGATTAACGTTGATATAATATGTGATATAACGCAAGCACAAGAGAGTAACCATTTGGTTTATATTATGTTTAGTCTTAAATAAGGGGTACACGTACTCTAATAAATCCTATAAGATATCATTATTTTCAATCAGTCACAGAATAAACGCACTAAAAAGCAGTGTTAAGGAAAAAAATATAAATAAAGTTGGTTGAATTAATTACATCAATTCAACGAAGGGTGTACTGATTTACAATCAGTAAGATTAAAAACTTCAACAAGGTTTACAATCTGGTTGAAGTGGTAGAGGATAAGCACTGCTCAGGGATAAGTGATAGAATATTTTCTTGGAAGTTTTTCTCGGAAAATATAGGGACTTAAGAAAATCTCGGATTACATCCAAGATTAAATATTCAATAGGATATAGTAAATAGGAGGTGTAGAACCGGCGAGGCAACACGAAGGCTTCACGAAACAGCACTGTCTCAACGTAGAAAGAAGTAAAAATTAAAATAAGTGTTGTTATTTTATGTAAGAACCTTGGACGCGACTGAGTTTACCCCAGCTGCAAATTCGGGTAACCGGAGATTCCTTACCTCGCACTGTAAATCCCCGTATATCTTCATACCTTTTTCAAACAAAATCCCACGATTTAATAATTTTCGCTTAAATACCCAATTCGGGTAATTACCTTAAAAAAATTTTCCCAACACTGACTCAAGAACCTTTTTTACAACTTTGCAAGAACTTCATTAAAGCATCTGTAGACTACAAGCTAGTTTGTTGTTGTCATTCATTGTTGGTGGTAAAATTAAAAAATCTATTAGTTTTCGAAAATAAGTGAAAATATACATTTTGTGGTGAATTAAACAAATTTAAATTAGTGTTTAGTAAAATGCCTCCCAAGAAAACATTTTTATCCATAAAAGAAAAACTTTTGTTGATCGTTATGACAAAAAAAGAAGGAAACAACAAAACACCAACTGGCTGCACAATTTAATTGCGATATTTCAAAGGTCAATAGAATAATAAGAAATGAATCAAAAATTCGTAATATTGCAGATTCTAATAAGAATGTGGATTTAAAACGTTGCCGAAAATCCAAGCACGAAGATGCTCTCATAATATGGTTTAAATAAATGCGTCAAAAAAATGCTATTATTTCCAGCCAAATGGTAATGAATAAAGGTAAGCAGCGGTTGCTTGTGGAGATGGCAGAAAAGAGAAAACTTAAAGTTTACTAAGATACATGGAGAAAGTAGCGAGAATGAATGATGGGGAAGGCGTTCGAAATTATGTAGGAGGCAATAATTTTTATCACTTCTTCAAAACTAGACTACTGAAAATATATTTAATGCTGATGAGACTTTTTTTATAAGGTTTTACCAAGCCGAACTCTGTCTCGTAAAGGAGAAAGATTCAAAGGTCATAAATCTCAAAAACAGCGAGTTGCTTTACTATTTGTACGCAATTCTGTAGGAATATACAAAAAGGTTTTTGCAATTTTTAGATATCGAAATGCCCGCTGTTTTAAATTCAGTAAAGCTATTGCTATTCCTTACTACTCAAACCAAAATGCATGGATGACCAATACATACTTTGTGGAATTCCATCCTGCAGCAAATAGACAATGAAATGTCGAAATAAAATAGAAAAATTGTGCTGTTCATAGACAATGTATCGTGCTATAAAGTTACAGTGGATTTGCAAAACATAAATGCACAATTTCTCCCACCGAATATAACCGCATTAATACAGCCTCTGGACCAAGGCATTATTCATTCCTTCAAATCAAATTATCGACAAATTATTATAAGAACGCAAATAATATCATTGGAAAAGGTATTCAAATTTATTAAAAGAGCTTGGTGGCTTGTGAAAGCAGATACCATTATTAATTGTTTTCGTAAGGTATTTATTAAATACAGATAAATAAACTATCCAAAGGTAAATAATTTAAATATAAATCGATTTCAGGCAGTATTCACAACAGGTGAACCATTTGAAGAAGTAGAGGAAATTCCGGAAAACTTTATGGAGGCTGATATTTCACCAGGCAACTTTAATGAATATATCAAATGCGATGAAAACCTCCAATGTTATGGCTTGCTAACAGATGCAAAAATACTTCAAAGTCTCCTAAATGAAAACGTTGGAGATTCATCAAATGACAAAGTTCTTTGTGAGGAAAGCTCCGACAATCCAACTTTTAAAGAGGCTTTAATAGCACTTGATGTTTTACGTCGATATTCCGTAAATAGAAATGTGGAATTAGAAGAGATTAAAAATTTTGAGGCTTGAATTTTTAAAAGCGAAATTTCAAATATGTCACAATCTAAAATTACTTTTTTTGTTTTACTTCTTTGTGTAATATGAATTTTTACTCAATAAAATGTTTTAGTTGATTTATAATTCCCTTTTTTTTTTATTCAGTTGTTGCCTATTGAAACGAATTGTATGGATATTCGGATAAATACCCTTTAAAATGCATTAAAGCCTACCCCGGATAAATACCCAAAAAAATTATTGGTGAATTATTTAACCGTCCAATAATATAGTAAGTCGAAGCTATAGTGTAGATATTTCTTACTGCTGAGTATTGCAAAATGAGGCATTTGTATAATTTTGCTTCTTTAGTTTGCATAAACTCTAATAATCATAATTATGAGTATCATAAAAAGACATTGATGACACTCGTGACATGCAACAGTGTTTTTAACATTCTCTGGCCCGATTTAGAATTTTGTCGTTACAGTAAAAGCACCCAAAATTGGGAATGTTATTTCAGTCTCACAGAGTATTAGTTATTTAAACTATCCAGAATTTCGACAATTGTAAAGGAGCGAATTTATGAAGGCGACAGCAGTGCTCAGTTGTGATTGTTAATTTTAGATTCTTTTAGAAAGATACCGCAAAAAATTTCGTAAAAGTACTTTACAATTTTTTTCAAAATTTATACCTATAAAAATAAAAAATAATCTAGTGAGCAATTAATTTTTATATAAAATGATATATCAGAAAAATCTGGAGAAGAAATGCTACAAGTAGTAGATTTAGTTTTAATCCTAACTTATTATTATTTTATTAAAAAAAAAAACTGTTATTTTTTATTTGAAAGCACACCTTATTTACCTATTTATTTATTTTTTGTATTTTTTAATATTTTCTTTTTAAATCTCTTAACAAATATTTAATTTACAACTCTATAACTTTTGTTTACAACTAAACAGTTTATTAAGAAAAAAAAAAAAATCTTAAAAAAATGCTATAATTTTTCATTCTTTATCCCTAAATTAGGCTTTTGAAATATTGTTCTTAAAATTAAATATTCCAACTAATTTTAACCAATTTTTTTTTCTTCAGACCTCTTAAGGGCATTTTAGTTTTTGTATTAAAAAAAAAAACAAAACGAAGCAAACTTTATATTTACTCTTCATAAAGTGGAAAAGTCACTTTTAATTTAATTTTGTAACACAAAAACATTGAGAGAGAAAAAAATCAACAAACTTGTATAGCATACCTTAAGGCCAATTACCAGTCAATGTTTTAAAGCACTATAAGCAGGGATAATGAAGTAACAAAAAAAAAAAAAAAAAAAAAAGCTTAAAAAGTTTACATTGTAAGTAATTCATCACATTAACTAGAGAATTTGTTCCTTTCTAACAAGTTGTTGGAGGAAGATTTCCAAATGACAGTGTTTGAAAGTGATGTTGGGCCAGCTGGTGGTGTCATTAGTTTTGTTATTTAAATAACCTTAGGTTGTAATTTAAATATTGTTAATAATATTTGTTACTGTTATTTATTGTCTTTTTTATTTAAAGTTTATTTATTTTTTTATAATAAAAGAACAGTTTCTTAAAATTTGTAATTTATTTTACTTACATTTCAATGTGATTTAAAGTCACATTTTTCTAGGGATTTCATTTGATAGACTAATTTATTATACTGGTATCTATCTGTGTGTATGTTTTTTTTCGCTATTATTTGCTAAGTTTTGTTAAATTCTTGGGTATTAAATCGGTACAACATGATGCCTCAGTTGTCATTTGATTATTGTTAAAAAAGTACAGTGTGGTTGAAGAGGAGAAAAATTATTCAAAAGAAAACTAATAAAGACTTATATGTAAAGTAAAAATTTCTGTTTATAAAATCTCTTTTGGTAAACTAATATTGGACAAAACATTAAAACAAGAAATAATCTATAGATTGTATTTAAAATTGATCACTGCAAAGATTAACGATTGATGCTGAAAGTGTTTTATACAAACACCCACGATTAAAGCTGAAATTAGTCTATTGAAGCTAAAATTGATATATATATTTATAAATATCCGTAAAGGAAGCTAAAAGCGGTCAACACAAAAACTCACGATCTGAATAAACCCCACGACAGAGAAACAAGCCTACCGGCTCAAAGACGCCGAACAATTGTTCACTCTCCTGGCTTAAAATCAGCCACAGAAATGTTTAAATTTTCATTGAAATTTAATGCAAAAAGTAGTGAATGCAGTGGCTCCATCTGTTACTGTTTATAATAATTTATTTTATTATGCGCTGCCGCTGCAGTCTAAAAAGTACCGCGCCGCCGCCAAAAATTTTGCCTCGGCTTGTTTCTCTGACCCACGATTAGTCTAAATTAAGTCTCACATCTAAAGCTAAAATTAGTCTATATGAAGAGCTATGATGGAAGCAAAAAGTGGTCGATATAAAGACTCATGATAGAAACTAATATTGGACTGTATAAAGAATCACGATTTAAGCTAAAAGGGATCTATATAAATCTATATATATCCATATAAAATTAGTCTATTGATAAGCCATATCTGAACCAACACGTAGTGTAGGTGTAAGAAAAAATTTATCTACATAAAGACCCACGATTGAATCTAAAATTGATCTATATGAAGACACACGTTTAAAGTTAAAATTGGTCTATATAAAGATCTACATTTGAAGTTAATATTGATCTAAATAAAGATCCACGATTAATATAAAGTTCATATTTAAAACTAAAATTAATCTACAATTTTTTCATACATTTTTGGATGAAATTGTGATTTTTTAAGGAATTTAAGAATTTTTAGTTAAATTTCGGATTATTGATGAAATTTCGAACTTTTTGATGAAATTTTAAGTTTTGATGATATTTTTTAATTTTCGATGAAATTTTGAGTCTTTGGTAAAATTTTTAAATTTCGGGGAAATTTTGAAATTTCGAGTTTGCGGTGAAATTTTGAGTTTTCGGTGAAATTATGAATTTTAAACTTTTGGTGAATTTTCGTCTCTTTGATGTAATTCGAACTATTAGTGAAATTGTGATTTTTTTCTTGTGAATTTTCGAATTTTTGGTGAAATTTTAACATTTTTGGTGAAATTTTAACATTATTGGTGAAATTTTAACATTTTTGGTGAAATTTTAACATCTTTGGTAAAATTTTAACATTTTTGGTGAAATTTTTAATTTTCGGTAAAATTTTGAAATTTCGAGTTTTCGGTGAAATTTAGAATTTTTTTGGTGAATTTTCATCTTTTTGATGTAATTTTGATTATTAGTGAAATTGTGTTTTTTTGTGAATTTTCGAATTTTTGATGAAATTTTAACATTTGTGGTGAAATTTAAATTCTTCTTAAAATTTGGGATTATTGATAAAATTCTAAGTTTTTGGTGAAATTTCAAAAAAAAAAAAAATTTTTTTTTTGGTAAACTTTCGATTTTTTGGCGAAATTTTGATTTTTTTCATAGTTTAGTGGAACGTGAAATTAAAGCACTAAATATAAAATCATAAACATAAAATCTTCTCGCAATCAATTTTTAAGTTTTCTGTTAATAAGGAGTAGAATCAGTGTTTCCAATTTAATCTTTTTAAGGCTAAATCTAGCTTTTTTATTTTGCCTTTAGTCTCAGAATTTTCGTTTTAGCTTCTAGCTTTTTTTCTAGCTTCTTTTATTTCTCAAAACTGCCTTAAAAAGGCTAAAATATTATTATTTCAACAAAGAAGAAAATAATTTCTTATTTGCTATTACTAATTTTATATTTACAGAATCATCCATTTATGCATTTTTGTGTATTTATTCATACAAAAAATCGAGATTATTTATATTTAATAAAAAAAATTTAGCCTGCGGCGCTTCATTCTCCAAAATAAAAGTGTTTTAAAAAATTTTGTAATTAAATTACTAAGTAGATTAATATAATTATTTGCTAATATACTTCATCAACAATTAAACAAAATTATTAATGCCAAAAAAGCCAAAAATTTGGAAATGCTTAGTTAAATAGGAATTATAGTTCAAAACTGACGAAAACAGTGGATAATTCTTCGTATGAAATATATTTTTTTTTGGCGAATTTTCATTGAGCCATTTTGCTTTATTTATAAATTTGTTACAATTTCTTTAGAAAAATATCAAAGACTAATGAGAATGAGAAAAAATTAGTTTCTATTTTTTTTTTTAACTTTAACTTTTTTCTGACCTTATCTTATTGGGGCAATGAGCCTTTTTTGGCCATTTTTAAAGTTCAATTTTGCCTCCTATTTTCTCATCTCCTGGCAACAGTAGTAGAATGTTCACCCTCTGTTTAATGCGTGGGTAAAACATGTAGCATATTTAGAAAATAATATCTGGCCTATTTATTTTTTTTTTTTTTTTTTTAATAGAACACAAAATTATATTATTTTTTTTTTTTTTTCAGAATAGAATACAAAAGAGGGTTAAAAGGCAGAATAAAGACAACATTTTAGTCAGAAAAGAAAACACCATCAATGTATAAAATGTACTTGCTATGTGTTTGAGTTTAATATAATGCTGACTTTTCGATGTTACTTTCTACTCTCGTTCCACTGTTTTTCAATATGTTTGGAATTTTAATCGAATTGTCTAAAAAATACTTCTTAAAAATATATATCATATGAACACATATGCAAAGCTACATAAAACCAAATGCGTTCATTAGGGGGTTTCAAAAAAATACTAATAGGCAGCCATATTGGAAAAAATAGCTCTTAGTCGAGAGGATAATATAACTAACAGATATCAAAAAACAGTTTAAATATATTTTACTGGAATGAATAATAACAACACTTTAGTCATTCAAACCAATATGTGTTAACAAATTGTAAGATTTCGATTAATTTATAAACTTTTTCCCTAAACAAAACTGTGAATAAGCCTAATGTTCATATTTATGCATGCGTCAACTCGCATCAACATTACACGTGTGTTAGTAAATCGAAGCAAATACCAACAATCCCTAAAGTACAAACAGGAAGAAAGCGCAGAAAAAAACAATCATAAAAGGAACAAAATAAAAAAAAATCACAGTTGGAGGGCACAATGTATTATCCAAATTTTATGGAAAAAAACTAAGTATTAAAATTGATTCCAGGAAATGATTTTCTTCTCTCGTCAGCTTCTCAAATATACAATAAATATTCTCTAGAAATTTCCTGGTTACTGACTGATTTGTTTGTATGTTTCTTTTTTGTTGTACTCCCTCTGGCTTAAATGTTGCAGAAAATGTATTTTTTTTTTATTATTTATTTACTTTAATACACTAGTTGTTATTTTTTTTTTTTTTTTTTTTTTTTTTTTTAGGGGAAAAAATAATAATATGTTGAGTACAACAATACAAGTTTATATCCTGGAAAATATGTATGTTTTACATCTACGAATATTTTTAGTTTGTTAAATTTTTACACATTGAATAACAGATTTCTAAGGGAAAGGATGTTTGATTAAAAAGCATAGAATATATTAAAAAATAGGATTTTTGATTAAAAAAGCATAGAATATATTAAAAAATAGTTCTTGTCCAAAATTTGGTTTGAAAAATAACAGCTTTAAGCCATAATTAGAGGCAAAATAAAGTTTGTATAAAAAACCAAAAAATAGTTTTCAAATCCAAGGAAAATTAAAAATTTTCATTGATATTAAGGAAATAAAACTATTTTTTTTGTAATTGTGGCCAAATTAATGCGATACATTAAAATGCATTTAAAAAAAAAAATGCATAAAACTTTTTGTCATGATTATCGCGGAAATATTTAAAATATATTTATTTTGTTGTTAAACTATTTAGTTGGTGGTATCAAATTTATACACATGAAGAAATCTTAAACTTTTAGTTGTGTTCATTTTTTTTTTCTAAATAAAGCTTTACTACACCTAAAAAAATTATTTGCTAAAGATAATTTTTCCAACTTTTAACAAGCAATTTATTAAGGAAATATATCAAGGAATTTTTAAAATTTTTTCTTAGTGTTCTTAAATCTATATTAGCATGTTTTAGTTGTTGTTATCTCTATTATAGTATATATTTATTGTTAGTATTTGTATTGTGTACTTGTATTTGTCTCATTTACACTATTTTGTAATGCGTACAATATTATTGTGTTGACTCATTGTTTAAAAATCACTGAACAGTGGAGATTTGATTTTACATAAATTAGAATGCAAACAATTACACATATACCCACATAATACTAACAACAAATACATATATCAATATAGCCAGTACCTACATATTTTCTATTTGAATTCAGAACAATTACACTTGGATTCTATTATTCTTTTGTTAAGTCAGTGTAGTAGAAGAGATGAAAAACGTGGTACAGTTATGGGAGCTATTAAAGCCAAAATGACCCACTTTAAAGCTAAAATTGTTATATAAAAAGGCTCATAATTAAACCAAATTGTTCTACGGAAGGACCCACAATTGAGGTAAAACTGGTCTATATAAAAAACAGAAAATTAAAAATAAAACTTGTTAATAAAAAGTCATGGTTAGAAAACATTTTCTTTTTATAAAAAAAATTTCAATAAATTTTCTTTTTACAGAAAATTTTATGATAAATTTTATTTTATATACAATTTACGAGAAATTATATTTCAATCGAAAATTTTAGATAAACTTTATTATATAAAAAATTTTGCATTTTATTAAAAAAAAAAAATCCAAAATTTTTTTTTATAAAAAATTTGTCTAAAATTTTCGCTTTATAGAAAATTTTTGATAATTTTATTTTATAGGAAAATTTCTATAAATTTTCTTTTTATAGGAAAATTTCGAAAAATTTTATTTTTATAGGAAAATCTCGATAAATTTTGTTTTTATAGTAAAATTTATATATTTATTTTTTTAAGAGAATTTTGATAAATTTTATTTTTATAGGACAATTTCGATAAATTTTATTTTTATAAGAACATTTCGATACATTTCCTTTTTATAGGAAAATTTTGATAAATTTTATATTTATAGAAAAATTTTGATAAATTTTATATTTATAGAAAAATTTAAATAAATTTTATTTTTTTATGAAAATTTCGATAAATCTTATTTTTATACGAAAATTTATATATTTTTTTCTTTTCTATAAGAACATTTTGATAAATTTTATATTTATAGAAAAATTTCGATAAATTTTATTTTTTTTATTTCTATAAATTTTCTCTTTTGAAAAAAAAATTCAATCAAGTATTTTCTTTCTTCTTATAAGAAAATTTCGATAAATTTTATTTTTATGCGAAAATTTATATAATTTTTTTTTTATAGGAGCATTTTGATAAATTTTATATTTATAGAAAAATTTCCATAAATTTTATTTTTATAGGAAAATTTCTATAAATTTTCTGTTTTAAAAGAAAATTTCAATAAAGTGTCTTTCTATAGGAAAATTTCGATAGTTTCTTCTTATAGGAAAGTTTCGATAAATTTATATAATTTTTTTATGTGAACATTACGATAAATTTCCTTTTTATAGGAAAATTTTGTTTTTATAGGAAAATTTTATTTTTATAGAAAATTTTCGTTAAATTTTATTTCTATAGAAAATTTTCTTCAAATTTTTTCCTATAGAAAATTTTCGTTCAACCTTTTTTTTAAAGAAAATGTAAATCCAATTTTCTTTTTATAGCATATTTTCGTTAATTCTTCTCTTAATACAAAATTTTGGATAAATTTTCTCTATAGAAAATTATGGATGATTTTTTTTTTATAGAAAATTTTCGTTCAATTAAATTTTTCAATAAATTTTTAATTTCTATGGAAAAATTTCCTTCAATTTTCTATCTATAAGAAATTTTCATTTAATTTTCTATTTCTATAAAATTTTAGTTCAAGTTTCTATCTATAAAAAATTTTCATTTAATTTTTTTCTGTAGAAAATCAATCTTCTTTTTAAAGAAAATTTTTATTCACTTTTCTTTTTATAGAAGATTTTTATTAAATTTTCTCTTTATAGAAAATTTTGAATAAATTTTCTTTTCATAGAAAATTTTGGATGAATTTTCTTATCATAGAAAATTTTCGTACAATTTTCTTTTTATAGAAAATTTTCGAAAAATTTTTTTTTATATAAAATTTTCGTTCAATTTACTTTATATAGAAAGTTTTGGTTCAATTTTCTTTTTAAAGAAAATTTTTGTTAAATTTTCGATAATTTTTTTTCATAGACAATTTTTGATAAATTTTCTTATAGAAAAATATCGAAAATTTTTTATAGAAAAATTTCGAGTTTTTTTTATAGAAAATTTTCGATAAATTTCATTTCATTATATTTTCTTTTTATACAAAATTTTCGATAAAATTTTCTTTTTTTAGAAAATTACCGATAAATTTTACTTCTATTAAAAATTATTGAAAAATTTTCTTTTTATAAAACGTTATAGATAAATTTTGCTTTTATGGAACATTATCGATCAATTCTCTTTTTATAGAAAATTTTCGATAAATTTTCTTTTGAAGTAGAAAATTTTTGTTCACATTTGTTTACAGAAAGTTTTTGTTTAAATTTCTTTTTGTAGAAAATTTTTATTCAGATTTCTTTTTGTAGAAAATTTTCGATAAATTTCATTTAGATATATTTTCTTTTTATACAAAATTATCAATAAAATTTTCTTTTTTTAGAAAGTTACTGACAAATTTTTCTTCTATTAAAAATTATCGATAAACTTTCTTTTTATAAAACGTTATCGATAAATTTTGGTTTTATAAAACATTATCGATCAATTTTCTTTTTATAGAAAACTTTCGATAAAATTTCTTTTGATATAGAAAATTTTCGTTCAAAGTTTTTTACAGAAAGTTTGTGTTTAAATTTCTATTTATAGAAAATTTTTGTTCAGATTTCTTTTTGTAGACAATTGTTGTTCAAATTTCTTTATATAAAAATTATTTGTTAAATTTCTTTTAATAGAAAATTTTAATTAATATTTATTTTTTTTAGAAATTTTTCATTCTAATTTCATTTTACAGAACATTTTCGTTAAAATTGTTCTTATTCCGAATTCTCAATGAATTTGCTTTCACAGAAAACTTTTGTTCAATTTTCTTTTTACAAAAATCTTCAATTTTCTTCTTATAGAAAATTTTCGTTCAATTTTTTTTATTTCTATAAATTTTCGTTTAAATTTCTTTTTATAGAAAATTGTCGTTCAAATTTCTTTATATAGAAATTTTTTGTTCAATATCTCTTAATAGAAATTTTTCGTTGAATTTCTTTTAATAGAAAATTTTAATTAAAATTTCTTTTTATGGAAAATTTTCGATAATTATTCATTTTATAGAAAATTAATTAATTTTCTTTTTATAGAAAATTTGTGCTAAATTTTATTTTTGTACAAAATGTTCTATAAATTTTCTTTTGTGGAAAATGTTTGATAAATTTGTTTTATAAGTAATTTTTGATAAATTTCTTTTTATATAAAATTTTTGTTAATTCTTCAAATCAAAGCACTTAAAGTACAATTTTTTAATATCAAACATACTTTTTGTAATTTTTGTTTCGCATCACTTGCTTTGAATATAAATTTTGCTCTTTATATCCGTTTGCCTGTTTGAGTGTATGTGTTGACTATTGTAAATTGTAAATACAATGTCAATGTTTCCTTTTCAATGATTCTTTCTTTGTATTGTACACGAGCAGTATTGTTAAGCTTTTTTTGTTTTCAGTTGGCTTTGCCAGTTTAACAAATCATTTATTTTCAAACTCTATAACACATATTTTTGTTTATAAGTGTCAGTGAATATTTTCGCCTTCTTCTTTGTTTGTATTTGAATAAAATTCAATGTGTGAATGCGTGCTTTGTTGTTAAATTTGTTTGTACGAGTGTAATAGTGTCACTGTCATCACCCAATTGCTGTGTACACTCCTTTAACAATTGAAATTGTCACCAAAAATTAAAAAAATAAGATTTATTTTAACTCAAGGAAAATTTGTGCACACAATTTTAATTGTAATCCTGCTTAAGGGAAGAAGTGTTAATTGTAAAAGGAAGTATGAAAGAGTTGTTAAATTTTTTAAAATTTTTAAATTCCTAGCGAAAAAAGAACTGAAAAAGGGCTGAATAAGTTAGATTTTAACATTGTGTTGTTATTGGAAGGAAGTAAAGAGCTGCAGAAGTTGTCATTGGTAGGATACTTTTCTTTTATGTTTCTTGTTCATTGCTTTTAAAGTACTTCTCTTGAAACTATATTTATAAATGTTTTTAATAAAAATATGGTTTTAGCTTTGTTAATAGATAATAAAAATACTTTTCAATAAAAACACTTTTCAATTCATGAAGTTTTAATTTTCTTAGAAATTATTTATCTTTTTTCTGGCTAAAAATATATTTATTTTCACTGTTTTGGAAGTAATTTTTATTAACTTCCAAAAAAGTGCTAACTACGCACTTAGTTCTACTTTTGAAGTTTTGAAAAAGTTATTTTTTGGAAGCACTTGCTCGTTTTTTTTCTGGGTTATGTAGTATGCGTATTATAGAGGAAAGGCGACAAATGATAATTTGAAAGAACTTTAAGGATAATAAACTGTGTACAGGAAACAAACTTCGATTGTTGTACTTAAAATTTTTTATTTAATAAATTACTTTGAATATAATTTAGAAACTTAGTAAAAAAATTATAGCATTTGGTTCTTCCAGCAACAGCTTCGTAACAATTTTGATACTATCGGTCCTTCTCTAATCGAGTCATCTCTAAAAGCATGTATTTGTAAGAGTATTTGGCTCGAAACTTTTTTACTGTTTTATTCAAAATAAGTTTTTAAATTTATCAAACATTTATATAGACATTTTTCAAACTAATTTCATTAATAAAACTTTTATAAATTTCATATTTGTACTATGAATATGGTCTTTAATCTTTATGGCCCTTATGTAGCCATTTGAACTTTAGACACCTAAATAGATCCAAATCTTTAATTCGATTCTCATTATAATAATCTATATTTTTTCAGTAAATAAATAAATTTTTTAACTTTTGAGCTTTAAAACTCTTTTGAATTAAAAATATAATTATTAAAGCTTATTGACAATTAAAGCTCATTTGAATAAATTTCTTTTACAGCTATGAATATTGAGCGGGGATGGAAAGTGAAAATATTTTTCGGTATCAAAAAAAAAAAAAATTCAAATAGTACTTTTTTGAGTCTCAGATTACCAAAAATTATAATTTTTATTTATTTAATTTATTTATCGTTCGAAAATGAAAGATTTTAATACATTACCAAGACAAATCTTTTTATAAATTATGTTACTCGATGTTTATTTTATTAAAAATAATGTGAAGATCTTCTTACATTTGTCTCTGTTCTTAAATCAAGATCTCCTGGTATTTTGAATTTTGGTTTGGAATTGTGAAACATTTTTTAAATCAATTTCTTAAAAGTGAGCCGTTAAGTTCTAATTTATTAAAAATTAATACTATGACTGATAACTTCAAAGCTCGGATTATTAATTTCATTTGTACCGATTTCAGTTTACAGAATATTGCCGAATTTTAGTTTTTTTTTTTTTTTTTTCATAAAATCTTGTTATTTTTAGTCATAATCACAAGCTTAAAAAGTAGTAATTTTGAACATTAAATTGTATAAAAAAAAAGTACGATCGTATCAACTTTTCCATTCCTGATATTAAGTAAATAAACTTTTAAGCTTTGAAGCTTTTTATACTCATTATAACCTTAAGTACAAAAAGCATTTTCAATAAAATATTAGACCTCTCAAAGGTCGTTGAAATTTTTTTGAATGTTTTTTCATAAAATATTTAATTAAAACAAAATTAAAAACTTAATTTTTAAAAACTTTTAAGTTTTATTAAAGCTTATCCCCTACATTCACAAACCAATTTTAAATTTAAAATATATTTTAGGGACAAAATTTGTATGAAAAATTTTATTTAAAAGGCATTTTTAATTTAAAAGTTGTGAATACGGGGTAAATATTTATTAAGACTTAAAAGTGAAAACGTTGTTAAAATCACAAATTTATATTTATATATAATTTTTTTAAATAAACAAATTAAAGCTTTAAAGTACTTTATAGCTTAAACGTGATTTTTATTAATTACTTTAACTATTTGTACTTAATAATTTTTGCAAAAGAAATTTAAGAGACTAAAATTTTATTTTTGATAGAATAGAATTTAGAAATATTTTCAAAGAAAGTTAAAGTTTTTAAAACTTAAAGTTCTTTCACATAAAATATTTTTCAAAGCTTAAACAAATTTTTTATGTCAAAAGCTGTTTAAATCATAACAACATTTTAAGGGTGTGAAGATAAATTCGTCAGTTAAATAGTTCCCACACAAATGTTAAATACGCTCCACACGCTGTGAATTGATTTGTTAAAATGAACAAAATTATTTTTTAATAAAAAAAACAATATCAAAATTAAATTTTAATTAAAAAAATTAAAATATATTTATAAAACACATTAAAATATAAAATTGTAAAACAAACATTTCAAATATATCACTCAATATAAAAAATTTCTTTGAACAAAAATCGAAAAAAGGAATATACTGGTCCTAGGCTACTTCCACTCTTCCGCTTACCCGATTCATGTCTGCTCCTTATGTCCACTGGAGCCACTTGAAAATTTCATATTTTTCCATATGACCATAGTGAAAAAACACATTTTTCAAAATTATATACCTCTGATCACAGATGGAATCTGGACATAGAACATACATTTCTGGAATCTACTAGTCCTAGGCTACTTCCACTCTTCCGCTTACCCGATTCATGTCTGCTCCTTATGGCCATTAGGACCACTTAAATTTTTCGATTTTTGTTCAAAGAAATTTTATGTATAGAGTGATATATTTATTTTTTTTACAATTTTATATTTTAATGTGTATTATAAATATATTTTGATTTTTTTATTTAAAATTTAATTTTGATATAGTTTTTTTATTAAAAAATTATTTTGATCATTTTAACAAATCAATTCACAGCGTGAGGAGCGTATTTAACATTTGTGTGGGACGTATTTAACTGACGTATTTATCTTCACACCCTTAACTTTTTTAACATTATTAAATATTCATCGAAAGTTTGAAAATATTTTCAGCGCTTAAAAGCTGCTACTAAAACTACTATACGATTAAAGCAATTTTGCAGATTAAATGCACCAAAGCGTTTCAAACCTTAAATATTTTTCGAAAGCTTGAAAGCATTTTTGAGCTAAAAGCTGGTTAAATCTTAAAAAGCTTTTAAAATATTTTTCGAAGAAATTTAAAATTTTTAAAGCTTAAGGGTATTTTACATGAAAGCTTTTCTAATATTAAAAGCCAAGAATTTAAAGAATTAAAACGTATTTTAGAATTAAACGAATTTTAAATATTTTTCAAAAGTCAAAAGTATTTTTAAGTTAAAAGCTGTTGAAATTTTAATATCCTTTAAAGCATTTAATATTCTTCGTAAGCTTGAAAGTATTTTTAGACTAAAAGCTGCTTAAATGTTAAAAACTTTATAAAAGCTTTGGCAGATTCTTTAAAAACTATTTCAAGCTTAGAATCATGTTAGAGATTATATGTTCTTTGAAAGTTTAAAAGTATTTTTAGGCCAAAAGCTTTTACTAAAGCCACTTTATGTTCAAACGATTTTCAAAGATTACATAAATGAAAGCGTTTCGAATATTAAATATTTTGTGAAAGCTTATTTTTGGGCTAAAAGCTGTTTAAATTTAAAAACTTTTTAAACATTAAAAATTTAAATTCAAAATTCTAAAAACTTTTTAAAACCTTTGGTAGAATTTTTAAAAACTATTTCAAACTTACGAGCAGCATGTTAGATATTATATTCTTCGAAAGCTTTGCTGTTTAAATCTTAAAAACTTCTGAAAGTAAAAAAAAAAAAAATAATCCGAAAGCTATGAAAATGCTTGAAAAGTATTTTAAGCTTAGTAGCTTGATAGAGATTAAATGCTGTTTTGTTATGTCTTAGTGTCTTAATGCTATAGAATTAAAAAACTGCTTAGATCTTAACAGATTTTTTTTTTTGTTTCTTAAAGCTTAATTATATGCAAGGTTTTTAAACTTTAAAACTTTTTTCTAAAGCCAAGAGACGTTTGAATCTTAAAAGCTTTTTTAAAATATGGCCTAATTCTATTTAAATATTTAAAAGCTATTTAAAGCTTTAACACTTAGAAATTAAATAATTTTTATTATTTTTTTTAAGTTCAAATTCTTTACGGATTTAATATTGTAAAAATAAAAAGGTTTAAATTGAAAAAGCTTTTTAAAAGTAAATAAATTTTCTAAACCTTAAAACTACTTTAAGTCTTAAAACTGTTACAGCTTATTCAATTCAAATTCAAAAGTTGTTTAAATTTCAATACTTATTATCTAGTTAGAAAGGATTTAGTATTATTAAAATAAAAAAAGCAAATAACTGTTAAAAAGCTTTTAAAGCATTACAAATTTTTTAAACTTAAAAACTATTTTAAAGCTTTTACACTTTTCAACCAATTATAGTTAACTTTTTTATATTGAAATGTTTTAAAATTAATAATCCGTTAATACTTTTTAAAATCTTAAACATTTATAAGGATTTAAAGCTTTATTTATTTAGACTTAGCGCACTTTTAAACTTTTGACATTTCTAAGTAAAGCCTTTTTTTATCGTAATTAAATTCTGAAGAATAATTTATTCTTTAAAGTTCCTTACAAATTTCTTCTAAATACTCTTACATGAAATTTTAAAAAGCTCATATTTATAATATGTTTTATTTCAAAATACTTTGTTTATTAACAAAACTTTTTGTTAAAGGTTCTTAGTTTTAAAACCTAAAAACGAAAACAAACACGCATCAACCTGCGTACAATATATTGATATGCTTATAAAAATATTAGAGGGCTGAAGCTCTCATCGTGCCCACAAAAGGATTCTAGAAAAAATAAAAAACATCCATAATATAAAAATAGGTAAAAGCTTTATTTTGTTTGATAACAAAAATAAAATGGAAACAAAAAATATTTTTATCCTTTGATGTGCAACACATGAAAGTAATTTGCAATTGTGGCGATTGGGTGCAAGCCACAAGTAGTTGTAAGTGCAGCAAAGATCAAAGGTGAGCAGCTGATATATGAAGGTAAATAAAATATGAAAAATACGGCAGGGAAAACTTTAAAAACAGGAGGCCGATAAAAAATAGTAAACGAGGGTAGTTGAATTTTAAAGGTTTGCAAGGCTTCAGAACTTTTGATTTGATTCAAACAGATCTTAAGTTGGCTTAAACGAGATAGTATTTTTTTAATACCCTACAGCAAAGATGTAAAGGATGTATATAAGTTTATCATACCGTTTGTAATTTCCACAATTTTCATCGGAGAGCAAAAAGGTTTATATTTTCTGGATCCTTATAAGAAAGGAAGTGAAAATAACGAGATCCGTCCGTTTACACTTTTTAAACAGCGTTTATGAAGGCACCCGATATAAAATATATGTATCAAACCTTTCCAGAATTTTGCTATTTAAATTTAGGAAAATCGTTTCAAAAATGGCGGAGATATCTCCAAAAGATTATTATTTTTAAGTAAAAATGCGA
The DNA here is from genome assembly GCA_932274085.1 of Protocalliphora azurea. NCBI lineage: Eukaryota > Metazoa > Arthropoda > Insecta > Diptera > Calliphoridae > Protocalliphora > Protocalliphora azurea. Next base: position 134,759,095 of record OW026522.1, on the reverse strand, counting down.
AAATAATAATGCATACTTTAAGGCATTAGTTTTGTTATTTGTGATTAAAGTGGTGAAAGGTGTAAAAGATTGCGTACAGCCGAATATAGCGCTCTAAATTGATTTTTTTTAATATGAACATGAAAATCATTTGCATACTTGAAATAAATTAATATTGTTTCATTTTTTTGTCGTTTTAATTATAATTCATATGTTCATCATCTATAATTTTTCCCTCAAATGTGTTCTAGCATATATTTATTTTACTTTTCTATTTTCATTATTATTTACTTTGAGTTAAGTGAAAAACAACTAGAAAATAAAACTCCATCAAATACGACTATATATTGTGTGGATGGATGTATTACGAAGTGTCGCTTACATATGACTACAAATGCTTATATATGTATGTATATGTATATCTAAAAAATACTTATAAAGAAAAATAATGTTACATTTAAATAAAACATGGGGAAACAATATTTTGTTGTTTTAAAGGAAAAACAACAAAAATATAATATTATTTACACAAGGAATATGAAAATACCTCCTATTTAACACGTACTTTTCAATTGAGTCCTAACATAAGTGTGGTTATGATGATGGATTTTTTTAGTTCTTATCATGCGTATTTCAATTCCTAGAGTCCTTTTGAATAAAAAGAGAAATAAATTGGTTTTACATATGTATATCTTTTAATGTAATCCATCAGAAGTATTCTAGGATTGTGAGAAATTGAATTAATATTAAGGTTTGTTCGAGAAATAATTTTATCAAAAATAAATTCATAAAGATGTTTGCGTTTAAAAAGAGTTTTCATTAAAATGGGAAATTTTTAATTAATGGGAATTAAATGGCTTTTTTCCTATCAAAATAGAATTTACATAAAATTTTCTCTAAAAAATACATCTAATAATTTTCTGCAAAAGAAAATTTAGCGAAGATTTTCTAATTTAAGAAAATATATAAAATTTTTATAAAAATCTTTTACAAAAAAAAAAAAAAAAAAAAAAAATTAACATGAAAATTTCCTAAACATAAACATAAAATTTAGGGAATATTTCCTATAGAAAAAAATTTCAATTTGCAATTAAAAAAAAAATATAGTTAGAATTTTCTATAAAGTAAATTTATCAAACATTTCCTACAAAAAGATAACTTTACAAACGTCTCTTATAAAAAGGAAATTAAAAAAAAATATATTTAAAAAGAAAATTTTATGACATTTTTTTTTTTTTTTTTGTAAAAAGAAAATTTAACAAAATTAAAAAGAAAATTGATGAACATTTTCTATAAGAAGTCAATTTAGAAAATTTTCCATATAAAAAAAATTTGACGAAAATATTCTACATAAAAAAATTTAATGAAAATTTTTTATATAAAGAAAATTTAAAGAAAATGTATATAAAACTATCTTTAAAAAGAAAATAACGAAAATTTTCTGTAAAAATAACTCTTTAAGAAAATTTTATATAAAAACAAAATTTAACGCAAATTTGAATAGAAAGAAAATTTTAAGAAAATGTATAAAAAAAAAATTATCAAATATTTACCATAAAAAAAATTTATAATAAATTTACTTTAAACAGAAAATTGAACGAAAATTTTATAAAGAAAAAAATTATGGAAAATTTTATATTAAAAGAAAATTTTACGATTTTTTTGTAAAAAAAAATAAAAAAAAGCAAATTCAACGAAAAGTGTTTAAAACGAAAATTTTATGAAAATTCTATAAAAAGAAAATTTAGCACAAATTTTCAATAAAATTTCTATAAAAGAAAATTTAGCGAAAATTTCCTATAAAAATGAATATCAACGAAAATATTCTATAAAAGGAAATGTAACAAAAATTTTCTATAAAAAGAAAATTCAAATTCGAAAATGTGTATACAACAAATTAAAAACAGAAAATTTAACAAAAATTTTCTATAAAAAAGTCAACGAAAATTCAAGGAAAATTTTCTATAAAAAGAAAGAAAATTAAAGGAATATTTTCTCAACAAAGAAAATTCAATAAAAATTATATATATATATATATATATATATATATATATATAAACAAAAAAATTCATAGAAAATTTTCTATAATGAGAAAACTGGACGAAAATTTTCTATAAAAAAAAATTCAACAATAATTTTCTATTAAAAGAAAATTCAACGAAAACTAAAAACGAAAATTCGCTGCAAAAATATTCTATAAAAAGAAAATTCAACGAAAACTTTAAAAAGAAAATTTATCGGAAATTTTCTAAAAAAAGAAAATTTATCGAAAATTTTATATAAAAAGAAAATTTATCGCATATTTTCTTTTTATAGAAAAATAATAATGAAAATTATCTATAAAAAGAAAATTTTTATAAAAAAGTAAATTTATCGAAAAATTTCGATAAAAAGAAAATTTTTATAAAAAAGAAAATTTATCACAAAATTTCTATAAAAATTTTCTTTAATTTTTTTTTTTTTTTTGTTTTTTTAAATTACATTGAAAAACACAAATACTTACTTGTTGATAAGTTCCCTTAACAAGAGCTGCTGCTAAACTGCATAAAATAAAATAAAATCAATACACTTGACCTTTATCCAAGAAAAGCATCAAACAATCCACAGAAAACAAACAGCAGAAAATATTCCAATACAATGGATATGCATAGATTTTCACTGAAAGCCACTTGAAATTGAGCTAAAAAATGAAAAGAACAGAATGAAAAATCAAATATAAATATAAAAGCAAACAACGAATACTTGTCATAGAAAACTAAAACAAACAAAAATTTACAATAGCAAAAAAAAAAAAAAAAATTCAAAATTCTTAGTAAAAAAATTAAATTCATTTTTCTTTTTTTTCTTTTTTTTGCTAAAAACAGGCATCGTTTGTTAGATTTGAAAAACAATACTGATGCTACAAAGTAACTATAGCAAAAAATAAAAATAAAAAATAAACTGTAATATATCAACAAATTTTTGCAGGCGAATAAGTGTAATACTTGGCAAAAATGTATTTGTATATTTTTCCAGTAGGTTGCTATCAGTACGATGGTTTTCAATATTTTTTATTGAAAAAATAAAAAAAATCTTTTTATGAAAAAAAAAGGAAAATAATAATAAATGTCATTTTTTATATTACATATATTGAGGTATTTGTATAAAAAAATATATACTTATTAAAGAAAAAATAATAAAAGCCATATCAGAAACATCAATATGTAAACGTTTTTGTATACAATATGCAAAAGAACTTTGATGTCACAATGAAGCCTCTGAAAACAGCAATCATAATAACAATCTACCTTAAAAATAATAAAAGTGCGAATAAATACGAATGTGGATGTAATAACATATATATTATATTGGCACAGTGGATCGTAAAAAAAACATTAGTAAGATATAGGCAAATATAAATAAAAAATAATAATAATGAAGAATAAGGCAGGAGGCTCACAACTTGTCAAAATTTATCGAAATTTAGTCTAAAAATTTGTCGAATTTTAGTCAAAAATATTGATATAATTATTATTACTACATTTGGTTTTTATGACTTAGTTTATATACATATTTTTTTTACTTTCAAGTCCACTGTGCTTTCATTTGTACACATGCGATACCATGGTTTTAAAAATATTTTATTGTCAACAACTTTTATAAAAACAATTTACGTATTTCTGTATATTTGTACAACTTTATTGGTTTTTAGAAAAAAATGTATGTATTTTCAAAAAATACATAACTTTATTTCACCTTAGTTTTACGCAGTTGCTTTTAAAGTTTTTGTTAGCCAGCACGTGTGACAAAATTTTAAATTTGGTGCTCTAAACTAAAATTAAAATTAAATTTAAACTCCATAATACTTAATTCATTCATAATTGTATAAAATTTGGCCCAAATAAGTTAGAAAACTTTAAAAAAAATGTATCCAAAAATTTTAAAAAAGCAAATTTACCAAAATTTTCAAATTTTGTGTAAAAAGAAAATTTTCAAGAAATATGAATATGAAATATGAAACAATTTCTCGAAAATAGTTTATAAATTTTTTTTTTTTTTTTTTTTTGTTAGCCAGCACGTGTGACAATATTTTAAATTTGGTGCTCGAAACTAAAATTAAAATTAAATTTAAACTCCATAATACTTAATTCATTCATAATTGTCCAAATATAGCCCAAATAAGGTAGAAAACTTTTAAAAATTAAAAAGAAGAAAATTTTTCTAAAAATTTCAAAAAAAAAAAGCATATTTACCAAAATTTTCAAATTTTGTGTAAAAACAAAAATTTTCAAGAAATATGAAATTTGTATAAAAATAGGAAATTATCCATCAATAAAAATAAACAGTTTCTCGAAAATTGTTAAAAAAAAATTTCGATATCTATATAAAATTTTGTATAAAATAAAATTTATGGAAAATTCTGTATATAACACGCACATTTTTATAGACAATTTTTAATAGATTTTCTTTTTATAGAAAAATTTTGATAAACCTATTTAATAGATAATTTTCGATAATTATTATAATTATAATTTCGATCTTTTTAACAGCAAATAATTTCTCGAAATTTGTCTTAATTTTCCTATATATATATATATATATATATATATATATATATATATATATAATTTCCTCTTTATAAATATTTTCAACAAATTTTCTCTGTATAGAGAATTTTCTATAAATTTTGTTTTTATAGAAATTTTTTCGAAATTTTCTTTTTATAGGAAATTTTCGATAAATTTTCTTGTTATACAAGAATTTCGATAAATATTCTTTTAGAGAAAAATTTTAATAAATTTTCACTTTATAGAAATGTTTAACAAATTTTCGATAGATATATTTTATATAAAATTTTTGACAAATTTTCTTTTTAAGAAAAATTTTCGATATTCTTTTTATAGAAATTTTTCAATAAATTTCCTCTTTATAGATATTTTCAACAAATTTTCTCTGTATAGAGAATTTTCGATAAATTTTGTATTTATAGAAAATTTTTTGAACTTTCTTTTTATAGAAAATTGTCCAGAAATTTTCTTTTTACAGATAAATTACGATAAATTTTCTTTTTATAGGAAAATTTCAATAAATTTTGCTTTTTATAGGAAATTTTCGACAAATTTTCTTGTTATATAAGAATTTTGATAAATATGCTTTTTAGAGAAAAATTTCGATAAATTTTTTTTTATAAGAATTTTTTTATAACTTTTTTTATAGAAAATTTTTTCAAAATTTTGCAATAAAAAATATAAAATATCAAAAATTTTCTAAATTTGTTGGAAATTTCTGAAATTTTATATTTTTTATTGCAGTTTTTAAAAAAATTATGTTAATAGAATTTTTCGATAAATTTTCTTTTATAGGAAATTTTCGATAAATTTTCCCTTTATAGGAAATTTTCGATAAATTTTCCCTTTATAGGAAATTTTCGATAAATTTTCTTTCAACAAAAAAGAAATGTATTTTTATAAATATTTTCAAAAATTTTCTAAATTTATTGAAAATTTCTGAAATTTTATATTTTTTATTGCAGTTTTTAAAAAATTTATGTTAATAGAATTTTTCGATAAATTTTCTTTTTATAGGAAATTTTCGATAAATTTTCCCTTTATAGGAAATTTTCGATAAATTTTCTTCCAACAAAAAAGAAATGTATTTTTATAAATATTTTCAAAAACATTTTTTTATAGATATTGAATAGATTCTCCTTTTATAGAAATTTTTTGATAAACCTTTTATTCATAGAAAATAGAATTTAATCTAATTCGCCATATTTTCTTTTTATAAGAAATCTTCGAAAAAGTTTTTTATAGGAATTTTCAATAAATTTTCTTTTTATAGAAATTTTTAAAAAATGTTCGTTAGGTATATTTTATATAAAATTTTTGATAAAATTTTATATAAAATTTTTGATAAAATTTTTAGTAAAATTTTGATAAAATTTTTAGTAAAATTTAGTATATAGGAAATTTTTGATAAATTTTCTTTTTTATAAAAAAATTTTTTGATATATTATTTATTTTCTTATAGCAAATATTTAAGTTTTAGAAAATTTTCAACAAACATTCCTTCTGAAAAAATTTTTGGGACAATTTTTTTTAAAATTTCTTTGCATTGTAGATTTTGGTTATATTTGGGTTTCATGGAAAATTTACCATAAATTTCTTTATCTCATTGTATTTATTCACATTAACTTAATTATAATTTAAATAAGGAATTGTTAAAGTAATAAATACTTTTTTTTCCTTGAATAGCTCTTATTTATCTAGTGTCTACATTAGGCAAATTTATATTAAAGCAAACGTCAAAATCAGTGCGAATATATACAAGGTAACACTAGTTAAATAGTTGATTATTATTTTGGTTGTTACAGTTGTCAAACTTCATATATAAAAAACAATAATGAATACGCCATATTGTTGTTTTTGTGCAACTGTTGCCACCTTCCACAAATTCGCGTTAAGTTTGACGTCTGTCTTGATAAAAAAAATCTCTAATGTAGACACTATGTTAAAAACTCTTAACACATTTTTATGGACGGACATTTATTTATATTACAAATGTATATACATTCTAACAGCTAAATCTTAACTGTTAATGTTAAAATATGTTTAATAGTTTTCCCCCTCTATGAAAAGTTTAAAAGTAAACAATAAAGAAACTTAACACTTTAATAAAATTTTCCATGCTTTTTTTCTTCAATACATTTATATTTTTCATTTTGTAATATATATCTATTAATATATATATATTAATACATATATATTATATATATATGTGTGTATACATATATATGATATAAAATAAATTTGACGTCTAAAAAAGCCCCCTAAGACGTTTCGTGCCATAAAAGTTATAGCATAAAAATATTTTGTGTTATAAAATTGTTTCAATATTTTTTTTTTTTTTTCAAATAAATGTACATATGTATGTAAAAATATGGATATAAATGTGTGTGTGTGTATGTGTATATGAGGTAGTATAATAAAACAGTTCTTTTGTTTGCCGCAGGTTAAAAAGCCGTGAGTTAACAACGGATATGAAATTCATACACGAGTACATATAACTACATACATATGATTTTTTTTTTTTTTTGTATGAATATATTCATATTATATTATATATGAAAATGTATTTACGAAATACGTATGTGTGCATATGTACATTTATTCTTACATTCTCGCATAATGCATTTGTTTTTCTTTTTAATTGTTAGATAAAAGAGGGAAATACTCATTTGTTATTTGTGAGTATAATGCTAAATAGTAGGGGTTCTATTACTTGGAAAGAACTTTAGACTCATTTACAGTTTTCATTATTATAACGAAAACTTTTGCATCTATTACAGAAATTCGTGAAATTAAATAATTTTTGTGGGTCCAAAAATTCATTTGTATCCTTTATTTGTTGACATTTTCGTAATAATTTTTTCTTAATTATATGTTGATGTCATGATCTTCTGTTTTAAAATTTTGTAAGTCGAAATAAATAAATACCATAAATTACATTTAAATAAAAGTAAATTGAAAAAAGTATGTATGCACATAAATGACCTCAATAGCGAAGTCTCAAATACTAATTAAGATCATATATTTATGCACCCTACTTTAAAGTCGATAAAATTGTTACAACATAGGGGGAATTTGAAGCAATATTATTCATTTAAATTCCTAAATAAAATTTGGAGCTAGAAATCTCTAATATTTCTATTAATTTTTTTTTTTTGTCAATTGTTTGCACGATGAAAACAGACAATACTGCTGACATATAGCTGACTTTGTCTGTAAAGAAGAATTTTTCTATTTATAGAAAACATTCGACAAATTTTCTTTCTACACAAAAATTAACGATAAAATATCTTTTTAATATAAATTTTTGGATATATTATAAAAAGACAAAAATTATCGATATATTTTCTCTTAATATAAAATTTTCGATGAAATTTTTTAATAGATAATTTTGGATAAAATGTTTTAACAGAAAATTTTGGAAAAGTTTGGATAAATTTCCTTTTTAGAACATTTTGGATAAATTTTATTTTTATGGATTATTTTCTATAAATTTTCTTTTTATAGAACTTTATCGAAGTTCTTATTTATAGAAAATTTTCGATAAATTTCTTAGTTATAGAACATTTTCGACAAATTTCTTATTTATGGAACATATTCGATAAATTTCTTAGTTATAGAACATTTTCAACAAATTTCTTATTTATGGAACATATTCGATAAATTTCTAATTTATAGAACATTTTCGATAAATTTCTAATTTATAGAACATTTTCAATAAATTTATTATTTATAGAACAAATTCGATAAATTTCTTATTTATATAACATTTTCAATAAATTTCTTATTTATAGAATATTTTCGATAAATTTCTTATTTATAGAACATTTTCGATAAATTTCTTATTTATAGAACATTTTCGATAAATTTCTTATCTGTAGAACATTTTCGATAAATTTCTTATTTATAGGACATTTTCGATAAATTTCTTATTTATAGAACATTTTCGATAAATTGCTCTTTTATAGAAAATTTTCGATAAATTGCTCTTTTATAGAAAATTTTCGATAAATTGCTCTTTTATAGAAAATTTTCGATAAATTGCTCTTTTATAGAAAATTTTCGATAAATTGCTCTTTTATAGAAAATTTTCGATAAATTGCTCTTTTATAGAAAATTTTCGATAAATTGCTCTTTGATAGAAAATTTTCGATAAATTGCTCTTTTATAGAAAATTTTCGATAAATTGCTCTTTTATAGAAAATTTTCGATAAATTGCTCTTTTATAGAAAATTTTCGATAAATTGCTCTTTTATAGAAAATTTTCGATAAATTGCTCTTTTATAGAAAATTTTCGATAAATTGCTCTTTTATAGAAAATTTTCGATAAATTGCTCTTTTATAGAAAATTTTCGATAAATTGCTCTTTTATAGAAAATTTTCGATAAATTGCTCTTTTATAGAAAATTTTCGATAAATTGCTCTTTTATAGAAAATTTTCGATAAATTGCTCTTTTATAGAAAATTTTCGATAAATTGCTCTTTTATAGAAAATTTTCGATAAATTGCTCTTTTATAGAAAATTTTCGATAAATTGCTCTTTTATAGAAAATTTTCGATAAATTGCTCTTTTATAGAAAATTTTCGATAAATTGCTCTTTTATAGAAAATTTTCGATAAATTGCTCTTTTATAGAAAATTTTCGATAAATTGCTCTTTTATAGAAAATTTTCGATAAATTGCTCTTTTATGGAAAATTTTCGATAAATTGCTCTTTTATGGAAAATTTTCGATAAATTGCTCGTTTATAGAAAATTTGCAATAAAATTTCTTTTATGGAAAATTTTCGATAAATTGCTCTTTTATAGAAAATTTATAATAAATTTTCTTTTTATTTCGATTAATTTCTTTTTATTTTATTCTTTTTATTTCGAAAAGTTTCGATGAATTGCTTTTTCATGGAAAATTTTCAATGAATTGCTTCTTCGTAGAAAATTTTCAATAAAAACGGGTCTGTTGTAAAAACTTAATTTTCTACTTTTAAGTCGACCTCACTTCACAATTATTTGCTCCATTGTATTGTCTTGCAGTTAACTTTTGTTATAATTATGTGAGAATTGAATTGAATACATAAACTTGTATACAGCCTCACATGTGCAAGCACACAACACATAAAGTTTTTCTACCGCTACTATTGTTTGTGTAACCGATACAATCCATTCGATGCAACATAATATAGAATTCTAGAAGGATGACTATAACTTTGGTGACGACGATGATGTTAAACTTTTAAAAACTCACATAAATTTAAGTTAAAGTTTTAATGTTGTTATCGTTGCTGCATTTTTATAATGTGTTTAAGACAACAAAATAAACAAACGAACACAACAATACAAAACGACAGGCAGACAGACAAATACAAACAGACATCAACTGAAATCAGTTGAAAAAAAAAAAATAAAAAAAGTTGGTGCGAATTTTTGCTACATGTAGAAAAGTTTTTTGTTTGCAACACAATTTTTTTATTGTTTTATTATTTGAACATTACAAAATGCAAGAAGTATTTCGTGGTGTATGTTTATATGCATTTAAGTGCATGTGAGTTATATTTGTGTATATGCAACATGAATTTTTATGTGTATGAGAATGTTATGAAAACTTTTTGTTATGTTTTTTTTATTAAAATAATGTTAATATTTTTTGTATAAATATATAAGTTTTTTGTTAGTAGTTTTCGTTAATTTATTTGAAAGTGTTGTAATAATCATTGGCGAAATAAATTTTAAGAAATATAATTGAAATTTATGCCATAGTTAATGACAAAAATAGATGAATTTGAAAAATTTAATTTTTAGCAGGTTATTTGTTTTGCCAACGCTAAACAGAGATAGTTAGGAAAAATTGCCGTCTGCAATTTGTTCATGGTCCTTTGAACCTGATTATAGTTAAAGAATTTTGCTTGGGTGCAACAAACGTATTTGCGACGCGGTTGAGCCAAAGATTTTTGCTAGTTAATTTTAAATTTTGAAGTAAAGTTAAATCGTTACAAGAAAAATTACAGATTACAACATATTTATGGTCCTTCGATCCAGATGTATTTATTTTCAATCTAAGTTTAACACTATACCAACTTCATATTATTTGTATATTGGTATTAATTAAGTTATAATTGGGCAAAGCCATCGTTGCTTTAAAAATATTAGCCGAGTGAGTACATTATCTCACATTTATATAAAGAATTTTTATTTTTACGATAAACTGTTCATACTGCCCATAATTTCTTGTTCAGTAGTAAAATGATAATAATTTTTAGATTTTTTAATTATTGAAATAACTAGTAGCATTTTTTATTTAAAAAATTAGCACTTTCTTGCAAAAAACTTTCAAAGATTTTTAAATTTTCATATTTTTGTTTTGTTTTCAATGCCAGTGGGAGATTAGTATGAAAACGTAATAAAATTTTGTACTCGTTTGTGTCCATGGCAGCCCTGGCAAGTTATAACAAGTTAACACATTTAACATTCTTGCAAGTAATAGAAAAAATGCAACTTTGAAATACAAAAAAAAAAAAAAAAAATTGCAAACAAAAAACGTATAAGCGAAAAAAATCAAACATTTAAAGCATTTGCTTAGAGTAGTTTGTTCCCCAGTCAAGGCATAATTTTTTAGAGAAACATAGACAGAACTTTGAAAGGATTAAGACAACAAAATTTTTACAAAATATTATGCAATAATTCTTATAAAAGTTTTATTTTAATTTTTAAAATATTTTTCGATTCATTTCTTTTTGTAAGAAATTTCCGATATATATATATAGTGCAAGCTCGGTACTCGCGACGGCTTAATTGTTAAAATTGCAAGTTCTATAATCGCGACAGTTTACAAAAACGGGTTCTATTTTCGCGACTTATATCTGTTTTTTAAATTTGATTACAATGTCTATAACCAAAAAAGGGAAATCCCCGTCTTTTGGTATATTAACCATTTTGAATGATTTTGATCTTCAATTTTGTCAGTTTATTCATGCCTTTTGTTGTGTAAATACATCTCTTAATATGGGAAAAGTTCAACATACTGAAGAGGATAACATGCCCTTAAATATTTAAAAAAATATAAATCAGAAAGAAAGCGAAGATCTTTCAACTATTGGTACACTTGTAGCTCAAATTGGAACATCTTTTCACGAATGCTGACGTAAACAACTGGATTCAAGAAGAATTTCATGAGGAAAGTAATGAGGAGCAAATGGAATTATCCGAAGTGGACGATTGTGCAACATCGATAAACATAGGCATACAATGAGCTGTGGAAAATGATAAGCCGACAAGAGCACTATGTGAAGAACGTGATTCAGCTGTTATTTCAAAAAATAATTCGCCAAAAAATTAACTCAAAATCTTCAATTTCTTTAAAAATGTTTAAAATGTAAATATATCAATAAAAACAATTCTAATTTTAAAAATTACATAAAATTTTTCAATAAAGTTTTCGGTTCTGTTATCGCGAAAATTCAGTTTCGCAGTCGTGAAAATATATATATATATATATATATATATATATATATATATATATATATATATTTCAGCTTTTTTCTTCCCTTCTTGAACAATTTTGAATTTTATAAAAAATATATAAATTAAAAAGGAAATGTTTTAAAAAAGTAGCCTTAAGGAAATGGCCCATTAGAATGAATAATAAAATATAAACATTTTAACTAATGCTTCTATAGAACTAGTTCTGAATGTGACAGTTTCAAACAAAAATCATTGATTAAAGAACTAGTTTTAGAACCGTTCCATAGCATGGGTACTGGCTAGATAACTCTTCCACAGAACTAGTTCTGGACGTGATAATTTTGAACAAAAATCATTAGTCCTAACGTCAAATTAGAACAATGGCTATTTTTATGCGTTCTGGAACTAGTTGTAGAACTAATGCAGTTTTTTCTGGGAGAGTTCTTTTTTATGTTCAATGTCGATCTTCACATTTCCTTTTTACAGAAGATTTTCGATAAATTTCCTTTTTATAGACAAATTTCGATAAATTACTTTTTTTATAGACAAATTTCGATAAATTTCCTTTTTATAGAAAATTTTGGATAAATTTCCTTTTTATAGACAAATTTTCGATAAATTTCCTTTTTGATAGAAAATTTTGGATAAATTTGCTTTTTATAGATAAATTTCGAGAAACCTCCTTTTTAAAGAAAATTTTCGATTTTATTTTAATATTTTTTAATTTTTATAGATAAATTTGCTTTTTATAGAATATTTTCGATAAATTTCCGTTTTATGGAAAATTTTCGATAAATTTCCTTTTTATAGACAAATTTCGATAAATTTACTTTTTAAAAATTTTCGATAAACTTCCTTTTTATAGACAAATGTTGAGAAATTTCCTTTTTATAGAAAATTTTGCATAAATTTCCTTTTTACAGACAAATTTTCGATAAATTTCTTTTTTATAGACAAATTTCGATAAATTTCCGTTTTATAGAAAATTTTCGATAAATTTCCTTTTTATAGAAAATTTTCTATAAATTTCTTTTTTATAGTTTTCGATAAATTTCTCTTTTATAGAAAATTTGCGATAAATTTTCTATAGAAAATTTTCCATAAATTTGCTTTTTAAATAAATTTTCCCAAAAATTCCCTTTTTATAGAAAGTTTTCGATAAATTTCCTTTTTATAGAAAATTTTCGATAAATTTCCCATTTATAGAAAGTTTTCGTTAAATTTCCTATTTGTGGAAATTTTCGATAAATTTTCTTTTAATAAGAAATTTTTGATAAATTTCATTTTTATAGAAAATTTTTGATAAATTTCCTTTTTATAGAATTTTTCGATAAATTTCCATTTAATATAAGATATTTTCAACAAATATCCTTTTTATAAAAATTCCGATGAATTTTCTTTTTATGCAAAATTTTCGATAAATTTCTTTTAAAATCCTTTTTATAGAAAATTTTCGTTAAATTTCCTTGTTATAGAAAATCTTCGATAAACTTCATTTTATAAAAAATTTTCGATAAATTTTATTTGTACAGAAAATTTTATATAAAATTTATTTATGAAATAATTTTTGTTTATGAAAGAATCCTTTAATTTTGTGTTCTGTATTGCAAGTAAATATTTTCTTATTTTCTTTAGTTGTTTGATTGTGCATGGTTGCTGGGGTTGTTGGCTTAAAGAATGTGTGTTCAATGTTTTTTTTTTTTTTTATTTACAGAATGTCTGTCTGTCTGTCCTCTCTATCTGGTTGTTAGTCTGCCAGTATTTGTGTGTTTTGTAGGATTGTAGTTTTGTTCGTTTTGTAAGTATGGCATAAAGTATGTGACATGCGGGAATTTTTAAAACCAGTTTTCTCTCAAGTTTATGCAGCATCGACACCACACCATGGAGTACTAAGTTACTGAATGAGTGGGTCTAAAGGCAACACAGATACAAGTATATATTTGTATGTACTTACATACGTATTGACTAACACTCACATATATACATTTATAGGTTGAACCAAGTACATATTTGCAATGTTACATGTTTGTTTGTTTGGTAGTTCTGAGTTTTGTTTTTTTTTATCTTGTGTTTCCTTTTTTTATCTTTCAAGTTCTTGTTTTAATTTTTTTGGCTTAATTTTTTTTCTATTGGTTTTCATTTAATACGCTGCTGCTATAGCTTATGCTGCTGTTTTTAATTTCTGTTTACAATTGTTAGATATTTTTTTTTTTCTTTTTTTTTATCTTTTGGCCAAAAGTTTTAAGTTTAACGTGAGCGACCTAAAGATTTGAAATATTTATTTTTTTTTTTTTTTTTTTTATTTTTTGTTTGTTTGAGTCCAAAAAAAAGTAGTTGTTTTTGTAGAGTCTAGATAGAAGTTAAGAATTGGATGAATTTTTTCCAAACTAAAAGTCACAAGAAGATTTTTAACGCTTATTGAGAATTTCTAAGTTTTTGAAGGAGAAAATGAAAGATGTTTTTTTAAATGAGTGATAGAATTAAAGGTAGAATTTACAGATAAAAATTGTTAATACCTTACTGAGAATTTTGGATTTGCATTAGTTACTGTTTAAAGTTTGTTCATGTTCTTATGAGGAATAGAATAAATATCGTACTTCTAAAGCTAATAGCTTCTAAAAGTCTAAAGCTATTTTAATCAAATATATTGTGCTCATCTGTAAATGTATACCTTGCAAATGATATACATTTTGTTAAAATTTAATGTATGCTTTAAGTGTAAATGGTGTCTCAAAAAACGCCTTACCTATTAAAATTTTTATAATTAGTTGTTGCTTTATTACTGTTAATTTTTGTGCCATTCTATTTGTTCTTTTGTGCAGTGTAGATGCCAGAATCTGAGTATGACATTGAGTTTGATCATAATTTAATTCATTTTTTTTTTCACACAAAAATAATTTATTGCTGTTGCTGCCTGCCACACTTTTAATAATAATATTAATCAACTGTCAAACCAGCCTTAGAATTACTAGTTTATAATTTTTTACTTGACCGCATTATAATCTGATTTAAATATTATTTTTTTCTAGTTTTCTGTTAATTAAAAAAAGAAAAATCTGCATAAAAGCTAGATTAAAAAAAAAAAATTTAGAGGTAAATCAATTAATAAATAAATGTTTAATAATAAATTAATATAAACAAATTATAATTTTATATATGTAAAAGTAAACAAATAAAATAAATTTATTTAATTAGCAATAAATATGTTTTATCTAATTTTCGTATATATTTTAGTAATTAGAATAAATTTTATCTGTATTAAATTATATTTGTTTTATTTTTTAAGCCTGGAAGTTATGAAATCAAATTTATTAAATTATTTCATATAATAGTAGATTTAATTATAAATAAATTTGAATTTGAAATTATACATGTCATTATATTAGCAATAATGTTGAAAAAACTTGTATTATTTAAGGTTGAAGAGTTTAAGGGAATGAAATAAATACGTAATATTAAAATTATAAATAAAAGCTTGTGAAATTTCACTAACAATTTTGTAAAGTAAGGTAGATAAATCTGTGATAGGAGGTCATGATATTGACCTATAGTTTTTTTTTCTTTTTTTGCTTATCTGTAATTATTTAAGCATAAAAAATAATTGATATTTGGCAAAATAAAAAAAAATCAAGCTTTAAAAAATACCATTTTTTCCTTCTTTTATTTCCGAGTCTTTTTTTACGAAATAAATACTGAATTTTAAAATTCTTTCCTTTATTGTATAATAATTACTTGTGGTTTTGCAAAATTTATTTGATTATATTTTCATAAAATACAAGAAAAATCTTGTACACAATACAAAAAACAAACGAAATCAATATTAAAAAATCTTTTAAAATTTCCTCATCATCATGTTAGTCTAAACACAATGAGGCTTAAGCAACAGTTTGCAACGTCCAATAGCATTGAAATATATACCCAGCAAACACGCTGTAAATATATTGAAAATAATTTCAAAATAAACTTTTAATACAAAATTTGATTTACTTGAATCATTCTTGCATAATGATTCCAAAATAATAAAGAACACATTTTTGTGTAAATAAGAAAAAAAAAAAACTTAATTTCAAATTAAAGATTTTGTAAGTTTTCAAATCTTTGAACTTATGTTGACTGGGGTTGCACACATGATGAAAACATCAAATGTGGAAATATCAGGAAAATTGTACAAATTATCTATCAATAAATAAGCAAAAATTTTGCACAACAAAATTGAAAAACTGAAACATTTGAATGAACAGACAAATGTACGTTTATTTTAATATAAATAGATGGAAATGTATAAACTTATTATAGACATCATGTTACATAGGCATTTTCTTGTATCAATTACGTATTTGATAATTAAATTAATGAAAAAGTAATTAAATTAGTAAACAAAAAATTCAGTAGACTTTTCAGAAACTGTTTTTAAATATTTTGTCAGTGGCCAAAGTCTGGACTATAGTCCAGCCAGTAGCCTACACTATAGTATCGTTTATAGTCTGGACTATAGTGTATTCTATAATCTAGTCAATAGTCTGGACTATAGTCTAGTCCATAGTCTGAACTATAGTCTGAATTATAGTCTAGTCTATAATCTGGATTATAGCCTAATGCATAGTTTGCACTATAAATAGTTTCTATAATAGTTTAACCTATAGACAGTCCTATTGTCTAATTAATAGTCTAGGCTATAGTTTATTCTATAGTTTGGACTACAGTTTAATCAATAGTCTACACTATAGTCTAGTCTGTAGTCTGGACTATAGACTAGTCTCTTTAGTCTGGGCTATAACCTACTCTATAGGACTATAGCTTAGTCTAAATTCTGGACTATACTTTAATCAATTATTTTGGACCATAGTTTAGTCTATAGTGTGGACTATAGTCTAGTCTATAGTCTGTACAATAGTTTAGCCTATCGTCTGGACTATAGTCTAGCCTATCGTCTAGATTATATATAGTCTATATATATAGACTATATATAGTCTATATTCTAGACTATAATCCACTCTATTGTTTAGACTATAGTCCACTTCATAATCTGAGTTTTAGCCTGGACTATAGTCCACTCAGTAGTCTAGACTATAATTCTCTCTATAGTCTGGACTATAGTCCACTATATACTCTGGTCTATAATTTGATCCAAATTCTGGACTATATGTAGTTTAGTTTATAGCCTGGACAATAGTCTAGTCTATAGTCTGGACTATAGTCTAGCCTATAGTTTGGAATATAGTGCAGCCTTCCACTCTATAGCGTGGACTATTGTTTATTATAAATTGTGGACTACAGTTAATCTAGTCAATAGTATAGTCTCGCCTATAGTCTGCACTATATCTGGTCCAGGGATTCCCACCTTTCAGGATTTCAAAATATACCATGAGACATATAGAACTCTTTAATAATACAAATGCAAACTGAGAAATATATATATATATACATATTTTTTTTTCTGGCGACCCACTCCGTTTTTTAATAAAACTTTAATGTTTATTTTAAACTGAAGGTATAATGTATTTTATTCAAATTATTGTCCATTGGAATCTATGACATTTCCTATCATTCTAGCAATCTATGGATTCCAAATCCGCTTCTTAACTTTAAAGAAACCAATCAACCCAACTTTTTATACTTTATTATGAAGTGCAGTGTATCTATTCATGGGCATTCTGAATCGAACAAAAAATAAATGTCAGAAGAAATAATGTCAGGCATATATGTACCTACTTTCCAACCAGTTTTTTCCGAATAGTTTTTAACTGGAGTCGTAATATGAGACCGAGAATGGTCATGATGAAATGTTATGGATTCCTGGCTCTTTTTCGTTCAAAGCATTTTTCATACGAATCAATTGTGTTCGGCACAAGTATATCGTGATCGTCTCACCATGTTTTAGTAGCGCAAACTAGATGAAAAATAGATGATCCATTAAACACAGAGCTTTGCTTTTGATTATGATAGTAGACACTAGGGTTTTATAGTTGGAACAAAAAGTCGGATTTACGAATTTTCGGCTTTTTTAAATTTTAAAATAATTAATTTTTCGACTTTTTAAAATTTTTAAATAGTCGATTTTTCGACTTTTTCAATTTTGAAATAGTCGAGTTTTCGACTTTAGCCGACCTTTTCGACTATTTTCAAATTTTTCAGACTTTACTACTATTTTTGACCTTTTCCATCATATTTTCGACTTTTTTCGATTTTATACGATATTTTCGAGATTTTCGCCTACTTTGACTATTCTTGTTATTTATCTTAAAAAAAAAAAACTTAAAAAAAAAACTTAAAAAATATATAAAATATATACAATGCAATAAAATATTGAAAGTATTGATTGACGCAAGGAAAGTGCTGGTTACACACACAAATATGTTTTTGCCGCACTATTTCTAACAGTTAGATAATGTTAGTTTAAATAAAAACTGTTAAGAAACTATTCCTTTTAAATAAAGTAAATTTTTTCGACTATTTTCGACTTTTCACCTTTTTCCGAATATGTCCGACCATTTTCGATATTTTCCGACTATTTTCGTCTTTTTCCGACTTTCTTCCATTTCATACGATATTTTCGAGATTTTTCATATATTTTGACCTATTTTTTGTTATTTGTCTTAAGAAAACTTTAAAAGAATAAGAAATATATACAACGCAATTAAATATTCTGATTAATTAGCAGACAGTGTGCGCAATGAAAGTGTTACACATAAAAATATGTTTTTGTGATACTATTTCCAACAGTTAGATGATGTAATTCAAATAAAAATTGCTAAATAACTGTTTTAAGTAAAGTAAATTTTTTCTGCTTTTTCCGACTTTTTCGAATATTCGACTTTTTTCCAATAATTTTCTTTTTTCAGACTTTACGACTGTTTTCCGACTTTTCGACTTTTTCCGACTGTTTTCGACTTTTTCAGACTATTTTCGACTTATCGACTATTTTTGACTATTTGGAAACAAGAAAATCGATTTCTTGACAATTTTCTAACGAAAAAGTCGATTTCACGACTATTTTCTAACCAGAAAGTCGATTTCGATTGCTCGATTATTTGAAAGTCGATTTGATGAACCCTAGTGGACATTCTTTTAATCGTCAGTAATAATCCGATGCAGAAACGATAAAGATTAACTTCCCAATCAGACTTCTATTCCTCGGGAAACATACACGAATACTAGCCAATACAAGACTTCTTTTGAACCTCTTCGCGGAAACCCATTTGGGAACCGTTGGTCTAGTCTATAGTCTGATATGACTTCTATTTCTTGGGAAACATTCACGAATACTAGACAATACAAGACTTCTTTTGAACCTCTTCGCGGAAACCCATTTGGGAAACATTGGCCTAGTCTATAGTATAGTTTATAATCTGAACTATAGACTAGTATATAGTCTGGTCTATAGTCCGTTGTATAGTCTATTGGCCCGACCTATAGTTTGTTTTATTTCTTTTAAACAAAGTATTATATATATACTTTCATTTTTTTCTTTTATCCTATTTTTTTAAGGAAAAAAAGTATACAGGTCATATTTTTTAAGGTGTTAAACTCTTAGCCATATCCTTAAGTATAACTATGCCTTCTTAAAAATTTTCAACATAAACGAAAAAATATATAAATATATTTATCTTTAATATTTTATTTATATTTCGCCTTCATATCAGACATAAAGAGAAGAAAAAGCAAAAAAGGTTTACCACAAAAATACAACTGATATGATTGACAAATATACATACAACCAATCATCGTCAGCTACTCACTCTAAAGGATGAATGAGGGACACAAGTTCTTTTGTTAAGCTGGTGGTTTTTTGTTCTATTGACATTTAAAGTGTTTTTTTTTTTTATTCTTTAAAAAAATATAAGGAGAATGTTGGAAGATTATGATGGTTATTTTACTTTTATTTTAAAGTTCACATTCAGATGTTTGCTTTTTCTTTTTTTTTTTTGGAGTTGTTTAAATTTATTTTTTTTTTTTTTATATTTTTCACCCCCTTTTAAATAAAAAAAATTAAAATAAACTATAAATAGAAAGGTTCAAACAAAGACAAACTTTTGACAGAAAAAAAAAGTCATGAAACATCATCCTCACTGTCATTACAGCCTTTTCTATTTATATATTTTTCACAGATAGTTTTTATTTTGTATTGACATTTAGCCAGCACACCCCCGCTCTACCCCGTCTTTCACTTAACGATATTTTAATGTCAATATGCTGGTACTATTGAGATACGTAAATACGAATTCCTTTTTTTAGGGTTTTTTTTTTGTCTTGTGTTGATGGTTGGTTGTTTTTGGAAGATGAGTAACTGTTTAAATAAAATTAATGTATTTTATATGATGGCCTGTCTGTTTGTCCTTCCATCTAACCATTCTCAATGATAATGCGTTTTTGCTAATGGTGTCGAGTGTTTCTTTCACGAGGGTGGTGCAGGAAATTGATGATGTAATAGGTGATGACAAATGCAAATAGATAATACAAAAAAAAAAAAAAAAAAAAAAAAAATCCAGGGGTTTTGAAACTCGCACTATGTTTTAAGATCAGCGTTACCGTTTGGCGATTTTAGTTCCCAATTATCCCTTTTTCAACCACCTGGTCACTTTGGGAAAATTAAAAAATTAATTTGATGAATACTTATATCCTAATTTATATTTTGACTCATAGCAGTGCCTCGGCGGAATGTCTTTGTTTTTTGAATTATCATTAATGACAAATAAATTGTCAAACAAACTCCGAGTGAAGAACTCGTACAAAAGTACAGAAGTTTAATTAATAAAAAGAGAATTTTATATTAACAATTTTTATGAATAAATCTTTATTTTTGCAATAATAAAATTTATTATAAATAAATTATATTAATATTCATAAAATTGAATTTAGTAGTTTTTCTTAAAATACAATATTTTTGGTTTTTGTTTTTATCATATAAACAAATTTTAAGGAGTTTTTAGGTATTGAAGGTATCTTTTAAAAAATCCGCTTTTGTGGATACTTTTTAAAAATTCTCAACGGTAATGCTGTTTCAGATGCTATGAGAATTTTCGAAACTAAATAAAATCTATATTACTTTTTGCAAGAAGTTTTATTATTTCTTTAATAATTTTTATTTTTAAAATTGATATTAAATTCAAATTTGGTTGTTTTTGGTGGCCATTTTTTTTCGAACTTAATTTTAAATTTTTTAAATTCTTTTATTTTAAAAATAATTTAAAACATAAATATTTTTTTTAAGTATCTTAAAAAATGTAATTTAAACTTGACACCATAATGTTGATGTATTCGTTTTGCATTTTATAAACTGATGAAAAATTTGTTCCTTAACTTATCTATCAACCCTTCATATATTTCTATTATTTACACTTCACCAAATCTGGCAAGTTATATAAATTTTTTACTTGGTATGAATTTTTTTTATTATTCATAAAGAACCCCATAGAGTTTATGTATATTTTTTGGTTCCTTATATTGCAGGGAAAAAATATGGTAAATTACAACCACATTATTATCATTATTGTACCTAGAGTGCAGTATCTTGTGGGGATGAAATTGATTTTCAAAAGGTCCCCGATAACTTAGGGACATGTGTTGCACATCAATTTATTGAGTAAGTTTAAAATTAAAATTATAGAAAACATTAGTTATGGGTTTCAGAAAAGACCCCAATTTAGAAATGTGTTAAAATTTTAAAAATACATAATCAATTTTGAAGAAAAAAATATACATTTTGAAAAAATTAATTTTTTAATGTACTGAAAAGTACTTTAAAAAAAAGTAAAAAAAAGTATGAAAAAAGTACCAGTTAACCAAACAAGGTATAAATCTTGAAAAATGTTCCTATATTAAAACAAAGTAACAGTTAAAAAAAAACAATTTTATTTAAATACAAATTATTTACTAAAACTTCAAGTACCGGTTTTTTTTTAAAGTACCAGTTTAGAAGAAGGTAATAGCTTACATATCTATACTATTTTAAAATAAATACCAATTTTCGAAAAAAGTTACAGTTTTCAAAAATGTACCTATTTCGAAATTTTCCAAAAAAAAATTTAAAAATATAAAAACTTCAACAAAAACGGGCAATTTAAAATAAGGTAATTTTTTTTTTTTTTTAATATTAACAATTTAACTAAAAGTGCATATTTTAAATTAAAGTACCATTTTAACAAAAGTATCAGTTTAAAAAAGAAGACTAATAATAATTTTCGAAAAAAGTTATAATTTTTAAAAAATTATCCACTTTTAAAAAGGTACCAATTTACAAAAAATAGTAATAAAAAATAGTAGTTTTCAATAAAGTACCAATTATGAAAACTGTAGCAATTAAAAAAAATAACATTTTCTTTTTTTAATCTGCAAATTTATTTTTTTATTTATTTTTTTTAATTTACCATTTAAAATAAAAGTACTAATTTTAAATAAAAGCATTATTTTTAAAAACGAAAAGTATAATAATATGAAAAAATACCCTTTTTTAAAAAAAGTAATAATTTTTTAAAGAAAGTGGTCAATGGTCAAAATGACCAATTATAAATAAAAGTACTAATTTTAAATGTAAGTACAAATTTTTACTAAAAGTAGAGAAATTTATTAATTTAAAAAAGGTACCAAACATGGTTTTTAAAAAATATACTTTGAAGAAACTATATAAAATATTTATAAAATAAAATGACCAATTATAAATAAAAGTACTAATTTTAAATGCAAGTACAAAATTTTAATAAAAGTATTATTATCAAAATAGTCTATAAAATTTTATTAATTTAAAAAAGGTACCAAACTGATTTTTAAAAAATGTACTAATTTATAAAAGCTTTGGTTCTATAAGATACGAATGCGGATCAATAAGTCCGTGACTTTTTGAATGTAACACAGTCCAGCGTTGCTCCAGTTTTTGTATCCCTTCCAAAAAATAGGATTTTTCGAGGTCCTTAAAATAGGCATGTCCCCATCGAGCTTTTCCTTAATAATAATGTTTAATGAGCACTCAAAATTCCCTTTTTTTCATTTTTATAAAAATACACGAGGTTGTACGATATTTGACAGTAGCCTATTAACAGGTGGTACTTGATGGGAATAGTGTTGCATTTCATATAACGAGGGAAGTTCTAAAAGTCACGGAAATATTGATCCGCCCTCGTATATTGGCTTCAGTTTTTTTGTATATAATCAAGAATTATGCCAACTAGGCAATTAAATATATTCGAAACAAATTTGAGTCGTTAGTTTTTCTAATTTATGTTATTTGAAGTAAAATGTTTTTAAAAAAATATAAAAAAATTATAGTTTCTCCAAAAACCACTTTTCACAAAAATTTTACTTTAATTATTACAATAATAAAATCTTTTTTTTTTGTGTGTGTTAAGATATCTTAGAGAAATTTTCGACGATTGTTGACTTTATCATTTGAAGTGATTAAGTGTAAAAAATTTATAATTTTGGTAAAAGGAATCCCGCAATTTCCAAAAAAAGTCAGCGAAAATCCCAAAAATGGTTTTATTTTTTTTTTTTGCAGGTGTGGAAAATGCATTTGGCAAACTCTTTAGAACACATCAGAGTCTACAAAACTGCATTCTGTTTGTATATATATATATATATATATATATATATATATATATATATATATATATATATATATATATATATATATATATTTATATTTATATTTATATTTATATTTATATTTATATTTTAGAACATAGGCTAAATTCAAAATTTCAATACAAAATAGGTCAAATTCGGCAATATCTGTACTTAGCCCTATGTAATAATTGTGTTTGTTTTTAATTTTCAGAAAAGTACAAAATCATATGTTTTTAAGGAAAATTTTATTTAGATAAAATAGAGTGTACACATTTTCGACAAAAAAAAAAGGAAAAAAATTTAAATTTTCATATTTAAAATATTATATTTTTGACTCGATAAAGATATCGTTTTCAGATTTTCTTTGTTCGATATAAAATTTTGTTCTTTAACTAATTACAAAAACTATAATAAAAACGGCCGGAAATGTTGGGCTATATGTACCTATTTCAATGTACCAATTTAAAAATAAAAACATATATAAACTTCAACAAAAAGGGGTAATTTTAAGATGAGGTCAATTTTTTTTAACTCGACTCGAAATATCAAATGCAAATAACTTGAAAACTATAAGGGAGTTGCAGACATATTTTTCATAGGCCTTACAGAGTTACTTTAAGAAGATATTTGCAAATATTTCAAATTGGTTAATAAATAAAAATTTGACAATTGTTTAAAAATTTTGTATGGCGGAGGTACCTATTTTGATCCCCAATAGCTGCGCTCCTGCGGGGTATGTGGCAACTCCCTTCCAAAATTAAAACTGTACACTCCTGTGCTACGCCTATGTGAATTTTATGTAAATCGAAGCAGCTGATTAAAAGTAACAGATTTATTTCCAAAAATGTTCGGTTCTGTCCCCCACTGAGCAATATTAAAAAAATCCAGTTTTCAAAAAGTAACAATTTTTTTTTTTTTTAAACTAGTAATTTCCGAAAAAAAAGGTAAACATTCTTCAAACGTTATAGTTTCAGAAAAAGCTATTATTTTCTAAAAAGTACACATTTTTGGAAATATTACAGTGGCACAAAGAGAGTATTTATTTCTCAAACAAGGGCAAAAGTTTTCCAATTAAAATACCATTTTTCCGTTTTTCGAAAAATAAGTAACAATTAAGAAAATACATAATTATTATTTTTGTTTTTAAATACCAAATTTCTAAGGAAATTAGAAAAAAAACTAACAATAAAAAAATATAAATTTTCCTGAAAGGAAATTTCAAAACAGGGATAAAAAATAATAACATTAACTTTTGACTTACATGAAAATTATTATTTTAAATTTATTTTTTTACATTGTGTAAAGGGTGTAGAAGATTCGTTACAATTCAATAAAGCACTCCAACTTGTTTAGTTTTTTCTTGTTTATAAAATATTCTGATGATATTAAATTTCATTTATTATGTACTTTTCACTTAATCAGAATAATGGAATTCAAGCACTAACATTAAAACGATTCTGGTGACCAAAATAATATTAATAATAAAAATTAAATATTCTTATTAAAAAATCAAACAAAAAAATTGCAAAATATAAGTACAAATTCTTTGGAATAATTACACGCTACTACAAAATGACACTTTTTATTTTCACTCGGAAAATGATCTAATGTGGGTTGGAGACCTCATTAAGGACATTACAAAACAATTTTAAAAACTTTCGAAACACTCCCTAAATTTCGAGATATTGCAAAAAACTACCCCAATCCTTCACTATAGATATCGTAGCTTTATAAATCTTAAGTCAATTTAAGATTTTTAAATTGATTTGGAAAGTGCAATGACGTAGATTTTCAACTATATTACCACCTTTTATATACACTCAAATTAAATAATGAGTTATTCACCATTTTTATCTTATTTCTTTTTTCTTTTTCGAATTTTTAAATTTCATGTAAATTTTTATGATTTTTTTCTAAAAGACTACACATATTTGTTTCCAAAGTTTGAAATGTTATTTTGTTTAGAGTAAAACGATATATTCCTATAAAAAATCTCTTAAAAATTGAAAAAGTTATTAAGCATTTTCCAAACTTTATTAAAAGATTCTTCATATCCCTGCAAAAACTGTACTTACCCGGTAAGCCGACATATTGCATTGCCAAAAGGAGGTAACTTTTATATGGCGATGTATATGAATTCATGGGTTCCCATTATTAAAGTATTTATTTTGAACAATAAAATAAGTAGTTAATCAAATACTACTATAAAACTACAAAATTACTAAAAAAAATAAAAACAAAAAATTGTCTTAACTGAGATTTGAACCTAGGCAAACTCTTTCCTTCATGTTTTAAAGACTAATAGTTTTGACATGCCAATAGAAACTCAAATAATTTCCTAAAAAATTTGGGCTTAGTTTGGGGTTGAACCGACAACCTTCTGAGTGCTACGTAGTCGCTCTAGCGACTGAGCCATTGCAGAACTAAATGAACTTGCTATTTAATGGTAACTATGTACTTATTTCACTACTCAAAGACATGAGAAAAATAATGACGACTCATTAAAGAGTCTAGTAAGTAGTAGTCATTACCAAAAGTCAACAAATTTTTACTGGGGTTTTTTAAGATGCAATATTTTTTTTATATTTTTTAATTGGTTTTTACTTTTTGAGGATAAAATTAAAAAATTGATGCAAAGTTTTAGTAAGCTATTACATATAATTTGGAATAAGTTGTACAGTTTTTATCCAGTTTAAAAATATTAAATTTGGTTAAGTTCACAACAAAAATGCCTTTAAAAATGACTGCACCGTTGCAAAGGCTTTTATATACAAATTGTAATAAATCGCAGTTAAGCTCGAAAAATAGTGGACAAATTTTATTTCTTCTAAAAATTGTTTAAAAATTTGCTTTTAATATTTTACCAAAACAAACCTAATGCATACGGTTGAAAAGCCTGTCTTCTACTTTCCGAAGAAGTTTAAAAAGGAAAAATAAACAAAAGAATAATAATTAGAACCAACCCAAAAAATCGAAATTATGCAAATTTTTAAAACTGATTTATGATGTCCTTTCATGTCATTTCTCGTGTGGTTCCTCACAGTGACATCGTTTTAGTATTTTTCTTATTGTTATTGTTATTGTTATTGTTATTGTTATTATTATTATTATTATTATTATTTTTTGTTGTTATTATTATTATTATTATTATTATTATTATTATTATTATTATTATTATTGTTATTATTATTATTTTTTTCTATTATTATTATTATTATTATTATTATTATTATTATTATTATTATTATTACTATTATTATTATTATTATTATTATTGTTGTTGTTGTTATTATTATTATTATTATTATTATTATTGTTATTATTATTATTATTATTATTATTATTATTATTATTGTTATTATTATTATTTTTTGCTATTATTATTATTATTATTATTATTATTATTGTTATTATTATTTTTTGCTATTATTATTATTATTATTATTATTATTATTATTATTGTTATTATTATTATTATTATTATTATTATTATTATTGTTATTATTATTATTTTTTGCTATTATTATTATTATTATTATTATTATTATTGTTATTATTATTATTATTATTATTATTATTATTGTTATTGTTATTATTATTATTCAAAAACATTTCAAAATTTCAAATTAATAGTTCTGTTCCAGTATATTTAGATTTACAGATTTAGTAAAAAATTTCGGGAAAGAGTTCCCGTACTCAGAATTTATTTATTTTTTTTTTTTTTTTTATTTTTCTGACTAATTCTGACTAAAACCTATAAGAGCCAGTTTTTCCCTTCTATATTAAAAGCCAATTAAAAATTATATCAGTTCATCCAAATATTAATCTAATCCGCAATTTGTGTTTTTAAATACTAGATTAAATCTTGTAGTATTGTCATACTGAATGGCAAACATTTATAAATAAAATATGGTAATTTGTGCAAAAATCACATGTTGTTATCAAAACAACTGGATTTTTTAATAAGAAGAAAATTCAAATTTTTTTTTATTATTATTTATGGAAATTTGGAATAGTAAATTAAATTTTGAGAGAAATATGTAATAAAGTCGATGTTTAGTCATCTTTTCATAAAAAAAAAAAAATTTTAAAGGCAACCACTCGCTGTCATTGATATATTGTCTTTGACGACGCCCGGAAGTTATATTACCTCGGAAATACTTAGATCACACAAATTTGAGTTTTGTTATATTTAAATTAAATGTATAATTTTCCAAATTATTAGAGTTCTGTATGTTTCTTTAAATTTATATACATGAAGAGAAAACACATGGTTGCAGCATTATCACTACAAGAATATTATGTTCTCATTGCTAATTTTATTGAATTTTAATAACTCTGTGTTCATGATAACAATGTTTTTGTTCAAATTTTGTTATCTAATGCTTACACTTAACAAAAAATTTAATATGGTTTACTGCAAAAATTATATGTTTTTAAATATTTTCAATAGTAGCAAAATTTTGTTAATACGAAAAATATCATTACTCCTCCAATAATTAAATATTTGCGGTCTTTTTCCTTGTTCTTAAACCATATTAATATTATTATTCCTATGACAATAAAATGTTTAAAATAAATATAACTACCATTAAAGGGTTTAGTTAAAAAACATATGTTGCATTTGAACCACATATGATGGTACAAATGAATATAATTAATGAACAAAGAATATGTAAATATTTTTTTTTTTTGCTAATGAACACTTTTTCTATTATTAACTAATTTATAAAAATAATAATTTTTTATTAATACGTTTTATTTTAATATATGATAATATGGAATAATAATATGATAAAATGAAATAATAGTATGATGAGATTGGATAACCATATGATAACATGTATATGACAAAATGGAATAATAATATGAAGAATGGTATAATAATAATAATAATAATAATAATAATAATAATAATAATAATAATAATAATATGGAATCATAATATGACAATGTGGTATAATAATATAATAAAATAGAATAATAATAACATGAAATCATAACATAATAGAATGGGATAAGATTGTTCAATTATATATAAAAGTGCAATCATAACATGACAAAAAAAAACACTAAATCGGACACAATGTGACAAAATGGAATCATGATAACTATTACTCATAATAATTTATATTTTTCGCATAATATGTTGCTCAGGTTATGGCTACTACAACTATATTTTTTCACTGGGTGTATGCATAATTTAAACCCTCTTCATTGACCGCTTAAACTAGCAAATAAAGCCATATGGTCGACAACTCAAAAACAACATTTAACGATTAAATTTAATTGATAATTTTTAACTGAAAGATGGCTGTAAATCTAACAAGTGTTAGAACACAGCTAATATTAAATTTTACTTAATTAGTATCAATTTATATTCAAAAATCTTATTTGAAAAACTTTATAAATAAAGTTGGATTTTCGCTTATAATATTTTGTTATAAAATTAGAATTTCTTTATATTCTCTTTTCTCTTTACTAAAAATTATATTTTCTTGTTTTGAAATAATTTTTTCTATTAATTTTATTCCTAATTGCTTATTGTTTAACCGTTTTCACTTCTATTAAACTTATTATTTTTCTATTGATAAACTTGCAAAATGTTTTGAGTTTATTTATAATTTTTTATTATTATTGTTTTCATCTGTTATCACTTTTGCTAAATAAAAACAATTATAATTTAATACAATTCTTTACTTTTTCTTTTTTATTATTATTATTTTTTTTAATGATTGTTGTTATTTTAATAATGACAAGCTGTCAACTAGCTACTGAGCTGCTGTTCATTGTTATCATCGAAAATTAACTTGTAGTGTACAAAAGTTCTTTTTAAAGGTCATTTAATGATGCTCATTAATTTGAATATTTGATTTTGTATAAAGAGGACAAGCATACTTTTGGTGATTTTGGTTTTTATATTATAAGGAAACTTCTGTAAGTAGGTAACATTTGTTTAAGGGAATGTTTTAAAATTCCATTATAATTTCTAAAAGATTTTAAAGCTTTTTTATTTTTGTAATAATCTGGAGAATATTTAGTAATGGTCTTTATTACTAATGGATGTTGATTTTTGATGTACATCTATATGTTGAAATCAACTTTCCCGTGGTATCATATAACTTGAGGACTTGTATCAAACATCATTATAAAAAAAATGTTTTTGAGATTTTTTTTTTTTTTAAATCAATAAAATCGGTTCATAAATGAATGAGTTATTAATATCTTTATGAGCAAATTAAAAATTTTAAACTCCTTTAAAATTTTTCACTAAAACAGTATTACAAGAAATTATTTCTGAAAAAGTAATTTCCATTTCTCCTTGGTACCATATAACTTATAGATTGGCATCAAGTTTCATTATATTGAAAATGCTATCGAGATTTTTTTTATATTAAAAATCAATTAAATCGGCTTATAAATAACATTTTTGAGAAAATTAAAAATTTAAATTTTCATTAAATTTTTCACAAAAAAATTTTTATAAAAAATTATTTCTGATTTTTTTTTTTTTGTACCCATGTTGAAACAATTTTTTCATAGTACGACATAACTTATGGAATTGTATCTTGTATTCTTAGATTGAAAGTTTTTTCTAGAATTTTTCTATTAAAAATCAGTTAAGTCGGTTTGAAAATTATTAAGTTATTGACATTTTTATGAGCGTATTAAAATTGTTGAACTCCCTTTAATTTTTTCCCTAAAATGTTATGAGAAATTATTTTTGAATACGTAAACAAGTAAGCTCAAATCCACATTACCTTGGTACCAAATTATTTGTATGTTGAAATTATCTTTTCATAGTACGACATAACCTATGGACTTATGTCATGCATTTTTATACAGAATATATTTTCGGAAACTTTTCTATTAAAAATCAGTTAAATCGGTCTATAAATTACTGAGTTTTGCACTAAAAAAGTTATTTCTGAAAAATTAGTTGTATGTTGAAATCCACCCTACCATATTACCATATAATTTACATATTTGTACCAAGCTTCATTATGTCGAAAATGCTTTCGAGAATTTTCCTAATAAAAATCAGTTAAATTGATCTGTAAATGACTGAGTTATTGACATTTCTATGAGAAAATTAAAACATTTTAAATTCTCAAAAACTTTTCACTAAAAAAAAAAAACAAAACAATAATGTTACAGAAATGATTTATATAAAATGAGTTGTATGCTGAAATCAAATTTCCCATATAACTTACGGACTTGCATCAAGCATCATTATGTCGAAAATGATTTCGAGAATCTTTCTATTAAAAATCTGTTAAATCAGTCTGTAAATAATAGGTTTGAAACTTTCATGAGAAAATTAAAAATTAAAATTTTTAGTAGCAAAATGGTACGAAAAAATACTTTTGAATATATAAGAAAAATAATTTTTGAAATAGTTTATATATTTGTAACTTATTTCAAACCGATTTAAACTACTATGTAATATTTTCACTTATATTATAGATACCAATAGTTTTTTTTTCTTTCTTTATTCAAGAAACTTGATCAATTAAAGTTTGTTAACAACTTATAACGAAAAGTTTGTGCTTATGATTGTTTGTCATTTTTTTTTCCTTTTTTGTAGTCCAGTGTTATGAAGTTCTAAAATATGTATGTCGGCAAACTTAATGCCAATCCATTTAAAATTTTTTTCTTGAAAAACAAAATGTCTCTTGCTATAACTAATATTTTTCCAATTAGAAGTTTTATTTACTTTTATTTTTTCAGCAGATGTTACAAAAATTTCTTTTTTTTAACATCTACCTTTAATAATTTGATTTTAGCAACAAAAGTTTAATTTTCTACACACAACTCTCTTTCTCTTTTCTCTCTTTGTCTGTCATATACACAAAAATTAATTTTTCATTTAGAATTTTCAGCAAATTATAATAATTTTATTTCTTTCTATAACAACAATTTTTTTACTCACTGTTTGTATTAAATGCGCATGAATCCTTTTTTGAAACGAAATTTTCAAGGATACCAAAAAAAGAGAAATTCTCCAAACACACACCAATACGCACAAAAATTCTACACACTTAAAATTTGTTTTGCTCTTAAGTAAAGGAAGCTGCTGTTTACAAACAATTGTTGTTTTTGCAAGGATAGTTTTTTTAATTTGGTTTTTTTTTTTATTATATTTTTCAATTTTCAACACAAACACTTGTTTTCTTTTGTAAACATTTAATAAATTTTAACTTTATTTATTTGTTCGATTTTTACGATTTTTTTTTTTTTTTTTTTTGATAAATGATTTAATAATTATCCCCCAATAGACAGAATTGGTCATGTAGCATGCTAAAGTTACACTAAAATCTTTTTCTTATTGTTTGGCTTTTGTTGTTGATTATCTTCCCAAAAAACACAAATCACGAAAATGAAAAACAAATACACATAGCAAAAAAGAAAACAAATACAAATTTGAAACCCAACTAAACAAACACAAATACAAAACTGAAAAAAAACTCATATAAGTTTTATATAAAATGCTGATGTTTTGTTTTTTTTTTGTATATGAGACCGGTATTTGTATACAAAAACAAATACTTGTTCATATCAGGGATGGCAAATGAAAATATATTTCGGTACCAAACATATATACAAATAATACATTTTTACCTTCAGAGTACTAAAATTCGAATCAAAAATTAAGGCTCTTAATAAGTTACTAAAAAATTAAATCTTTATAAAAATCTAACATGATGTTTATTTTACTCAGGATCATATGAAGGTCTTCTTACCCTCAGTTCTGAAATCAAAATCTGTATTTTAAATTTTAGTTTGGAATTGAAAAAATTTCTCTAAAATATATTTCGTATTAGTGAGTCGTTAATTTCAAATTTATTTAAAATGAATACTATAGTGATAGTTCCGGATTATTTATTAATTAATAAATTTCATAACACCTATTTCGGTTTACGGAATATAGCCGACTTTAAAGTTTTTGTTTTATAACAATCTTGAAAAGAAGTTTCTTTTGCGTTATTTTCCTTCTAAACTAGGCCATCGAAATACGATATAGATTTTGCTATAATTAGGCTTATTTGTCCTGTAATTTTATTTACTTAGAGTACGTAAAAAGAACTCCAATAACTCTAAATGCATTCAGAGGACACTGTTCATCAATATTTAATAAACTTCCAATTACCAAGTATTATAATAACTAGTGCCGTATCTGAATGGAAAAACTTACGGTATTTCTATTTGAAAAATTTAGTATTTCAAATTGTCTTCAAAATATATTATCGTTCTTTCAAAACGAACAGTAGGCAGCTTCGCACTGGCTAATTAAATTAGTCACGGGTGCAGTGCTGCCAGATACTTCTTTCAGTGAACCCAAAAATTAAAAAAAATCCCCAAAGAAAT
The DNA here is from genome assembly GCA_932274085.1 of Protocalliphora azurea. Taxonomy (NCBI): domain Eukaryota; kingdom Metazoa; phylum Arthropoda; class Insecta; order Diptera; family Calliphoridae; genus Protocalliphora; species Protocalliphora azurea. The sequence continues at coordinate 134,726,187 of OW026522.1, read as the reverse complement.
CTCCACTCACTCAAAATAATCCCTTTTTTGTTTTTAACAATTATTTCTTCTTTCTTTTTATAGAGATCATAATTCCAAATGTTTGATTAAATTCTTGGCAACAGATTTTATAATATTAACCCATTAATGCCCAAGGCGATATAGCCTTGGTAGAGGCTTGAAATTTTGAACAACCTGTTAACTTAGGCATATAAATCTATTTACGTGGAAAAATTGTTTAAATATGGTTTAGTTAGGCAGTTATAAGCCGTTACATATATGTAATAGTGGGCGTTATGCCTGTATCTCAAGCGTTATATATTTTACACATAAAAAAGTTTGAATTTTTTTAATAATATACACATTTAATGTATTTCATAAATCTCATAAAATTTGTACTAATTTATCATTAAAAAACTTTTCTAAATTCATGTGTGGATAAATGGCTACAATCGGGATCCGGAAATGCCTTTCATTGCTTGGTCTTGGATCGCATTTTCCTCATCATCGGTGTTTTCATGCTGATAATTAGCTTAAAAGTAAAGAATTACAAAACGAAATTTTACCAGGCTGCATAAATAATGCCTGGGGCAAATTTTCCCATCGGCCCCCTACTTATTCATGACCGCAATCTTCATTAAACTACAAATAATTAACAAAGAATTGTTTAGATAAAGTACATATTTGATTCAAAAAAATTTTGTCGTTTAGTGCTTTTTGTTTTTGAAAATGGATTGGGTCAAAAAGTACTGAGTATGATCCAGTGTTACAAATACGTAGCACTTTTTTCCACTTTCTAATTTTTATCGGGCACACCATATACATTTTTAAATAATTACATAAACAAATCTGATTTTTTTCTTTCAGTATACGATAAAATTTCTTAGAAAAGTTTTGAAAGCAGATAATAAGCCTTCGTGCAATCTTTCTGCCGTTAACATCGAATTTTTGCAAGACTAATGAAATTTACAAAATTATTTTTTGCCCCAACAATAAGAGTGAAAGTGGACAATAAACCATTTGAGAACTCAGGTCGAATAATGAACTAAATCATAAAAATAATTTATAATAAAATTTAAGTTTATATTATTCCGTTTTTTAGGCAATTTAGTTTAAAACTTAGACTTCACCACGTTGCATATATGTAACAGGAGGCATTAATGGATTAACATATTAATGGTCAAGGAAATATCTAGCAGAAAATGAAATAAAAAATATGTATATTAATTAGGATCTCTTTGTGGGGAGTATTATGGACGGAAATAAGTAAATATATTATATAATAAATATATTATATATTTTAGAAATAAATCAAAAAAAGTAAATTCGAAAGGAACATATGAAAAGCTAAACTTTAAGAAATTGGCATACGACATGTTATATTCTTTTTCTGAAAGTGTGAAAATTTACAATCAACGTTCTGATATCTTTATTATATACCTCAATTTTTTAAATCGCCGTTTGACACTTATTTAAATATAAAAGAAAAAACTCGAATTTTGGTGTTTGTGAACATCGTAAACGAAAATAATTATTTAACATATGCCTTGCTTGGTGCATATTAGAGACTACTTGAACAAGTTCTTTATAGTGAAAAATATCTGCAGCATCTTCAAAATATACTTTTGTGCAAAATTCCAATTTTATTAAATAAACAAGATGTAATTATAACATCATTTCCCCAAAAAACTTGTCAAACTATTAAGAAATTCCCCAATTCTCAAAATTTTCATCCTTTCTGCAACAAAAATTCTCCAAATTTGGGGTCAAAAGTAATAATATGGCAGCCCTGCGCGTGAGTACTACGGGACTTTTGAGTATTAAAGCGTATTATAAAAAGTACAATCTTATCAAATTTTCCATCTCTGGTTCATATGTATTAAACTGAGTGAAGTTGTTTGAAAAGGAAAAACTCACTCGGTAATTTTTTTTCTACACTTACACATAATCACTTGTTTATATTTCTTGTTATTTGAGTTGTTTTTGTAGCCCTATAGAAAAAAACTTATCGAATTTCTTGCAACATTAACATTTTTTTTTATTTACTTTTGCAACAAAAAATAAATAATTAGACATTTTTAATTTCTTTTGTATTTACACGTAACTTTATCTTTATTTCCATATTTATTTTTACCGTTTTATTTTGTATAAAGAAAATAAATAACAGCAAAGAAATGAAAGGAAAAAAAACTATTGATTGATGATTTTAAGTTAACGATTGTTCAATACCGTATTACGGTATTGCAAAGTAGCAATGAAAAAAAAGAGAATAATTTCAGCATAATATTTTTTAGGTACGCAGGTATGGATTATTATTATGTCTAAACCCCATAGGAAATAATTGTTATTTTTTATGATCTTAATAGGCTTAAAGTATAGTTCGATTTGTCATATTTTAAATTTGTGTGTTGTTATGCATTTAAAATAAATTAACTGTTTGCAAAACAGTTAAGGAAAATCAATTAAAGGCAGCATTTTGTAGTACTAAAAAAAGTCATATAATACCCCATAAATATGTTTGTCTGTGAGAAACATTCTCACCTCTAAATTGCTAAACCTAATGAAATAAAATTCAGCCAGATTGTCGTTTTCCTAAGTAGTTTTGCTATTCAAAATCAGCTGAATCAGTTTAGCAGCAAACAAATAATAAAAGAAAATATGAATCAACCTTTAAAAAATTTTAGTTGTTTTTTGGATAAATTTGTAAAACTTCTTAGTAGAAATTGAAAATAATTTTGTCCATTTTTAGTTACTGCTAAATCGGCTTAGAAGAAAAATGGTACCCAACTTATAATATTTAGCCTTTATATGAGAAAAATAATATGAGGTAATAAGATAGGTTGTCAACATCAATTTAAATAAACACAATTGTATTGTCGTTATGCAATTTAGCTGCATTTTGTTTATAATGTCTTGTTTCGTTATTTTGGAATTCATTGTAAAACTTTAAGATTTTTTAAATTTTCATTAAGTTTTCTTGGAATTTTTTAGCTCAAATGATATAAATGAAACCTTAAAAAATGACATTATATTTTCATTTTGATATAAAATTCAAATAAAATTGTATATGAAAAAAGTTAATAAACCGGATAACAACCCTTTATTCGATACCTTAGCTGTTCCTAAAAAGACTTCCTTTTTAAACTTTTTAGATATCTTGATGTAATTGCAACGATCTATTATCGGTGAATCGAACTATTTTGATGCGCGAAAAAAGTGTTTTGACCTTATAAATCTAAAACATCCCATCAAAAACTTTGTTTTCCTGGTAAGCTAGCAGGTATAATTGGAAACAAAAATAAACTACTTATTTTTTGCCTGAATAACTAGTTATTTTTGTTCGAGTTGTCCACAAATTCATGTAGTTATTTTTTGACTCTAGGGGTACTCAGAAATATGTACCTAAACGAAAACAAATACACAAAAAACAAAAAAATGTTGCCGTAAGTGAGACTCGAACTTGGACACAAACTAACCATTCGTTTTTAATGACTAATGTCTTACTGATTACACCACCTCGCACATAGCTTCCTGAGCGACAAAAACTCTTTTTAGTTTAAAATATCTTTTTAGACATTTTGTTATAAAAAAACTAACAGCTTCAGAATGGGGTTGAATCAACAAACTTCTGGTTGTTAATCCAGCGCCCTAGCCAACTCATCCACGTGATTGCAGTATTACTGTGCTATTATACTATTGAGTATTTATTAATGTAATACAGAGTAGGCAAATAATAATGACGCCTCATTACTAAGAAACTACTTTAATAAGTAGTTGTCATTACTGAAGACCAAAAAGTTTTTGTTGGGATCATGCAACGGAGGCCTATCAGTTCTAATTTCCGATAAAGCAGGATAGCGGTTGAGGAAATTTAGAAATGTTTTCTTTATTTTCTCATTCAGATAATTTTTACAGCAAAACACGCTGCTATAGTGAAAAAAAGTCACTCGAGAAATTATAAAGCCTTTTTGAGAACATCATAAGTCAGTATAAAAAATTTTCAATATACCGCCAAATATAATGAGTTATGCTCATAAAATTATTTCTGGGTGGGTCCTCGTTTTAAATGTTTCCCTAATTCTATTATTCTTTTGGCTTTTTTTCTTTTTTTTTTTTTTTTTTTGGGAAGTCGCATATAAATATTTTATATGTTTTGGACAAATATTAACAGCAAATTTTTGAATAACATTTAGAAAACTATATGTTTTCAAAATTTTTCAAGTTTAACTGCAATTTATTATATATTTTTGTATAGAAGAGTATACAACGTTGGAATAATTTTTAAAGGTACTTTTTTGAGTGGGGCCTTTTGCAAAATGAAATTATTAAATCTGGATCTTTTAAACGGCTGAACCGATATTGATGAAACTTGGAATATTGTTAGCCGGAGTGTGTAACTTAAGCATGGTGGACGCTGCAGTGGGCCAAATTTGACCATCTCGTTGATGGAAAAAATATCGAAGCTTGTAATTTTCACAAATATCAACCGATTTGAAATATTTTTATATTTCTAAATTCTACAAAGCACGACAAAGCAAAAAACCAGTTTACTATAGTACATTGTGTTTTATGCTTTAAAACATATTTGATTTCAAAAATTGAATTTCCCAGTTTTTGCTTTGACTTGTTTGCTATTTTGCCCTATAACTTTTAAATAAAACTTCTACTTTTTTTTTCAAATACGTTGAAAATCTTCATAATTTTCTAAATATAAATACGCAGAGAAAAAATGTAGTTGTAGTGACCATAAGAGCAACATATTATGATTGTAACATATGATCACAGCGAAAAATAGAAATGATTATAAACAATAATTATTATGAATCCATTTTGTCATATTGTGTCCCATTTTATGGTTTGTTTTTTCATATTCTGATTCTAGTTTTACATATAATTGAACAATCTTTCTACATCATTATCCCATTCTATCAGATTATGATTATATCAGATTATGATTTGATGTTATTATATTATTATTCTATCTTATTATATTATTATATTATGACTTCATTTTACAATATTATTATGGCATTATTCATATTATTCCATTTTATCATATTATGATCCCATGTTATCATATAGTTATCCAATCTTATCATATTATTATTTCATTTTATAATACTGTTAGTTCATCATATCATATATTAAAATAAAATGTATTAATAAAAAATTATTATTTTTATAAATTTTTTATAAAATTTATAGCCAAAGAAGAAAAAAAACATATTTACACATTATTTGTTCATTAATTATATTAACCATTATATATACCATTACTTGTGGTTCAAATCAAGATATGTTTTTTAACTAAACCCTTTAATGGTAGTTAATCAATATATTTACAGCATTAGCATGACAACAATATTATGTTCTCATTCTTAATTTTCTTGAATTTTAATAACTCTGTGTTCATGATAGCAAAATTTTTATTAAATTTTGTCATTTATTGTTTACACTCAATAAAAAATTTGATATGGTTGACTGCAAAAATTATATGTTTTAAATATTTTTGCCAGAAACAAGATTTTATTAATATGCAGAATATATTTATTTCTACGACCATTAAATATTTGAAGTTGTTTTCCACCATATGTGGTCCAAATGCAAGATATGTCATTTTAACTAAATCCTTTAATGGTAGTTTATCAATATCTTATATTGCTTGAATTACACATAGTATAACCAAACCTTGTCTATTTATATTTATTCATATATAAACTAAATGAGAATTACAATAAAGTTGGAAAACGAACATTAAAAACAAAATATATTTAAAAATAAACAAGTTATGCATTTTTACATTAAGTTTGTGAAAAGGATAAGTAATTTGTTGTCATGGGAATTATGAAATTGGAAGTTTTTTACAAATTGCAATTGTGGTATTTTATAAAGTTTTTATTCCCATTATTGACAAATTAAAAAAAAGATTTTTATTTTAATTCTTAATATTTATGTACCAACTAACTTAAATGTAAAGAAAAACATATATATAAAATGCTTAATATAGTTCTAAATCTTCTTTTAGAAAAAATTGTCGAATTTGAGACAAAAATATTCAATTCGTCAAATGTCATTTTTAGAACCAAAGATCGTCAAAATGACCATAAATCTTCAAATCTGGTAACTACTGTGTATACAACATTCCCAGCAAAAACTTTTTGGTTTTCGGTAATAACAACTACTTATTAAAGTAGTTTCTAGGTAATGAGGCGTCATTATTATTTGCCTACTCTGTATTACATTAATAAGTACTCAATAGAATAATAGCGCAGTAATACTGCAATCACGTGGATGAGTTGGCTAGAGCGCCGGAATAACAACCAGAAGGTTGTTGGTTCAACCCCATTCTGTAGCTGTTAATTTTTTATAACAAAATGTCTAAAAAGATATTTTAAACTAAATAGAGTTTTTGTCGCTTAGGATGCTATGTGCGAGATGGTGTACTGAGTAGGACGTTAGTCAGTAAAAACGAAGGGTTAGTATGTGTCCAAGTTCGAGTCTGACTAACGGCAAATTTTTTTTGTTTTTTTTTTATTTTTGTTTTCGTTTAGGTACATATTTTTGAGTACCCCTAGAGTCAAAAAATAACTACATGAATTTGTGGACAAGTCGAACAAAAATAACTAGTTATTAAGGCAAAAAATAAGTAGTTTATTTTTGTTTCCAATTATACCTGCTAGCTTACCAGGAAAGCAAAATTTTTGCTGGGTTGTTATATATTTTTCTGATAATGAGATACAACTATTATAATTCTAACTCCATTTAAACAAAAATGTTAAAAATAATACAAAACTACCAATTTTAATGCCATGTAAAACTGTCAAAGTTGCTACATTATATTTACTAATATATGTTATTGATTACTTGGTCTGTTATAATTTATAAAATAAAATAATTTTTTCCAATTTCTTAAATTATTATTTTGGAATTTCTGCCAAAAAAAATTTAATTTGGCCAGTGTGCATTGTACACAGAAAAAATTTTTCAAAAAGAGTTTTCAATTAATTTGGGTTATCAATTCAATTCAATTTAAAACTGACAACTAAAAATAAAAATTAAACAAGAAAGAAAAACATTTTTAAAACAAGAAATGTATCTATAAAAACCAAATGCATTTTTGCGTCATATAACCGCAATTTTGGTTTGTTGGACACTGTTGTGACCTCTTTACATCTTAGAGAAGATATTAAATAAAATAACTTTGCAAATCTTTCCGTAAGTACGCTTTTCTATGTTGGTATTAGTGTTAATATTTTCTCTGTTACTACAAATGTTCCCGCCAGCTAAATCATATCTCGTCATTACATTCGGAATTTATTATTGTGGAAAACTATTTCAATACAAAAGGTTAGTACGCATTTTTGTACGATTTTTCAAGAAACCTACCCTATGTATTAATTTTTTATTAATGTCTTGTTTCTAGACTATATCTTTCCCTGAGTTGCAACGTCCCTTTAAAATTACGGGTTCGATGGATTCTTCTAGAAAATAAAAATGATTGTATTTAATTAAAATTTATATTCATATATATTCTAAAATATTATTTATATTATTATTATTATCATTATTATTGTTATTATTGTTATTTTTATTACTGTTATACATGTGTATGTAATTTTGTAATAAATAATTTTAAATTAGCAAATTTTGTATTTTTATTGCGAAAATAAGTTTTGTGCTAAAACATAAATTAGCTTTCCAATTCCATTAATAACAGTTTTACTTAATTTTTAATAAATATATATTATCAGTATAATTTATTTAATTAAAAAACTAATTGAAATATATAGATATATTTTGAGTTAATTAATATTGTAATTTCGATGATTGGAGCAAAATCAAATAAAATTTTAATCATTATAAACAATTTCGTAATAGAAATCCATTTTTATTTACTTCAGTGTAGATATTTTGGCAGCTACTGGGTGTCAAAGTTGACTACCTCGAGTAGGTAAAAGTTTAAAAAATCGTAACTTCTACAAATAAAGTCCGATTTCAAAGATTTCCATATTTCTGTAAAATCCCAGCAAAAACTTTGCTTTCCTGGTAAGCTAGCAGGTATAATTGGAAACAAAAATAAACTACTTATTTTTTGCCTGAATAACTAGTTATTTTTGTTCGACTTGTCCACAAATTCATGTAGTTATTTTTTGACTTTAGGGGTACTCAAAAATATGTACCTAAACGAAAACAAAAATAAAAAAAAACTAAAAAATTTTGCCGTCAGTGAGACTCGAACTTGGACACACACTAACCATTCGTTTTTACTGACTAACGTCTTACTCAGTACACCATTTCGCACATAATAGCATCCTAAGTGACAAAAACTCTATTTAGTTTAAAATATCTTTTTAGACATTTTGTTATAAAAAACTAACAGCTTCAGATTGGGGTTGAACCAACAAACTTCTAGTTGTTAATCCGGCGCTCTAGCCAACTCATCCACGTGATTGCAGTATTACTGTGCTATTATACTACTGATTACTTATTAATGTAATACAGAGTAGGCAAATAATAATGACGCCTCTTTACCAAGAAAGTACTTTAATAAGTAGTTGTTATTACCGAAAACCAAAGAGTTTTTGCTGGGATTCTTGGCAATATATAGAAAAAATAAGCGTACTTACCTGAGTTATATCTTACAGTTAAAAATATATTTACGCTTGAATTTTTGATTTTTTGCCTCGACTTTATTTTGTTTTTCGGAAATAAGACATGAGGTATATGAGGGTATTTTTTTAATATTTTCTAATTTTCAATATATTCCTAAATAATATATTGAAAAAATTTTTTAATTATCTCAATTCGTTTAGACGTGAAAAATATTCAAAGCCTATACTCTGAAATTAGTACGGAAAATGGCTATTTTTCTTACAAAAATATAATACTATTCTTTCAGTTTTTCTCAAAGTTTTTTTAATAAAAATTTGTTCTTTACATATTTCAAAAGACAAGGCTTCATAAGTGATTAATAAGGAAATTTTAAATTGATTTAGGTTTGCACACTGCATCCTGAATTGGTCGAAAATGGTGAATTTAAAAAAAAAGGTTTAATTTTTATCGATTAATAAAAAAAAAAAAAAAATGCCACGCGAGTTTCTATAAATTTATTAACGCCATATCATCAAAATATATATTTAAATCGATTTAGGACTAAACTGCTTCCCGTCGGGCCAAAAACGAATGCAGGGATGCAGATTTTATGAAACGACTTTTTAAAGCTTTCACATATTCGAGATAGTGAATTTTGATACCCTGTAACTTATCTCGTGTTAGCACTGGGTGACTACAGTATGATTTTTCTGAAAGCTTAGGTCTTCCTCTAAAACTCTTCCATACATTTCAATTCGATCCAACCAGTAGTTTAGGAGATACAGATTTATTACTAAAAATATGATTGTGTTTAAAATTTGTCAGGCATTAGTCTTCTTTAATTTCATTCAGACAAGGGTCCAATAACTCTCAATTGGCCGTAGTGTATATTTTTGTCATTATATTACTCCTTAATTAGGTTCTATCCATTGCTTTTCATTTTATTGTTTACGAGTTATGCAAAATTTTACATTTCTACCGAGATTAAGAATTTTGTTAATCAGGTGTCAAATTCAAAGTGCTTTTTTGTTTGTCTAGAAGTGTTTATGCAAATTTCCTATTGGTCATTAAAAACAATTCCCTATTTATCGCTTAACTACAGTTGGTGATGGAAAAAAGTTTATGTTTACATAACGAACAGTAGCTGGTATACAGTAGCCCGCAACTCATACATCGAACCAAAACCAACAAACCGTTTAGTCTACTCTTATTTGTTTTGTTTAGATTGATGATGACAGATTTTTTTCTTTATTTCTCCTTTCATTCTTCTAATCTGTTCTTGTCGTTTCTAGTTTGTTGCTGAGTTCTTTTACACTTCATTCAATTTTAGTCTTGTTTATGGTCGTCGTCGCCGTTGTTGTTGTTTAGTTTTTTTTTTTCGTTTCTGTTTACATTTCATGCATATGAAGCAGCCATGGAATGCATGTCATTTCCAATGAGAATTGTTTATTTTATTAGACAACTGATAACACGAATATGTATTAATGTACATGTAAAAGTAAACCTAAGTTGCCTGGGCCAGGCAACATACGCGGGCGAACGAACTTCCAGTATTTGAGTATAAATATGAATATTTGAGCATGAATAAAAATGAATGGATATTTTTTTATGGCTGGGTATCATTATTTTTTATTTATAATTTGCTTTTATGATTTTTTTAATAAATTTTTTATATGTATGATTTTTTTTATTTACTTAAATATAAATTTATTTGATGTTCTTTGGTTGTACTAAATGAAAGAGTATTATTCGTGTGTACGTAGCGGTCAGTATTGCTGGGTTCTACCAATATTTTTATTTTCGTTGTTGTTTCAACGAGATTTATTGTGTTGAATTTTTATATTTATATTTTATTTTTTATGTTTTTGTTTTATTTTATTTATTTTAGTTTATATCAAACGACAAAGGCAATTTTTTCAGTTTCTGGTATTTAATTGATAAACAAAAGTGATTTATTGTAAAATTCTTTATACGTTCACACTCACACCCATTTTTTGGGAAGTTTGTTTATACGTATTTGGTTATGTGCTTTTGTCATGTCCTTTGGAGGGGTGTGTTGTATGATTTTTTTGAGAAATTTATTTAAAATTTTTGTGGGAAATTCCAACACGAGAATGATAATAACTTTTGGTGTGATAAAAGTTAAAAGTGATTTAAATTTATTAAACGAAGTTTTTTGGTAACCCAATTAAAAATTTATAGAGATTTATTAAAAATTTTCTGTGGAAAGAAATTTTATAGACCTTTTTTACACAAGAAAATTTATCGAATAATTATATAAGGAGAAAACGTAAAATGTAAAAGGTAATTTTTTGAAAACTATAAAAAATATGATCTCTTTAAAGTATATTTATCGAAAATTTTCTTAAACAAAAATATTATTTAAATTTTCTATAACAAAAATTTCTTTTCTTTTATAGAAAATTTTAAATAAATTTTCTTCTTGTAGAAAATTTTTAATACATTTTCTTTTTATAGAAAATTTTCAATTAATTTTCTTTTTTCATAAAATTTTAGTTAAATTTTCTTCTTAGAAAAAACTTAATTCTTATATGAAATTTTTAAAAAAAATTTTTTTCGATTAATTTTCTTTATATAGATTTTTTTTTATCATTTTTTTTTATAGAAAACTTTTTTTATTTAAATTTTTTAAATTTTCGATAAATTTTCTTTAAAAAAAAAAAAATATCTAAATTTCCAATTTTATATGAAATTTGTGGCAAATAATCTTTTTATAGGAAATTTTCGATAAATCTTTGTTTTAATAGAAAATTTTCGATAAATTCATTCTTTAAAGAAAATTTTCTATAAATTTTCTTTTATAGAAAGTTTTCCGTACATTATTATAGAAAATTTTTAATAAATTTTCTTTCGATAAATTTTCTCTGTTAAAAATTTCCTAAAAATTTTCTTTTTTTAGAAAATTTTCGATAAACTTTCATTTTACAGAAAATTTTCGATAAATTCATTCTTTAAAGAAAATTTGTTATAAATTTTCTTTTATAGAAAATTTTCTATAAATTTGCTTTTCGTAGAAAGTGTGACAAATTTTCTTTTTGTAAAAAACGTTTCGACGTTTCCTTTTTATAGAAAATGTTCGATAAATTCATTCTAAAAATTTCCTATAAATTTTCTTTTTGCTAAAAACTTCCTATAATTTTTTTAGCAAAAATTTTTCGATAAATTTTCTTTTTGTAAAAAATTTTTCGACAAATTTCCTTTTTATAGCGTTTTTTGGAAATTTCTTTTTGTAAAAAACTCGATAAAATTTCCTTTTTTATAAAAAATTTTGAATAATTTTTTTTAAATTTTCGATAAATTTTATTTTTGTAGAAATTTTTGATAAATTTTCGTTTTTTAGAAAATTTTCGATAAATTTTCATTTTACAGAAAATTTTCGATAAATTATCTTTTTGTAGAAATTTTTTGGTAAAATTCCTCTTTTTAGAGCATTTTCGATAAATGTTCTTTTTTTAGGAAATTTTTGATAAATTTCCTTTTTAAAGGAAATTTTTGATAAATATTCCTTACAGAAAAATTTCAGTTAATTCTGTTTTTAGGAAAACAATTTCAATTAAATTTATTTAAGGATAAAATGTTTTTTTCTAAATTTTCAATTTTATATGAAATTTTTAACATACAATCTTATTATAGGAAATTTCTGTTCATAGAAAATTTTTGATAAATTTTCTTTTTATAGAAAACTCTCGATAAAGAAAGTTTTCTATAAATTTTATATTAATAAACATTTATCAAAAGCTGTCTATAAAAACAATTTTACTTTATAAAGGAAATTTTCGATAAATTTTCCTTTTATAGATAATTGGCTTTTATAGAACTTTTTTATGAATTTTCTCCTACAGAGCATTTTTTTTTTTTTTTTTGAAAAATATCTTCTATAGAACATTTTTGATACAGTTTTTCTTGTAGAAAATTTTTAATAAATTTTGTTTTATATAAAACTATCAATAATTTTTTTTTTGTAGAAAATTTGATTAATTTTTTTTTTAGGTTTTCACTGTTTCCATTTTATAGTCTCTAGTTTTCAATTTATTAAAAATTTTATATTTTTCTTCGAAAACCCTCTTTTATATTAATAAAAAAAACTCTCCTTTTACAAATTATGCAAAGTATATTTGCCTGAAAGTTTTTTTCTATTCCATTTATATTCTAATTCAATTATAAAGTCAGTTTTTGCTAGTATTTATATAACTCTTTAATTCCTAGATTTAGTCATAGCAAAGAGTTAATCAACATACACTTGCTTAATTTCTAAAGGAGTTAAGCTAACTTTATATAAAATTATGTGACCACTTTAGTATTATGACTATTATATATATATTTTTTTTTTTGTTTTATAATATAAAATTAGCATAAAGTCATAACAACTTTATTTTTATGCTCACAGGCTGGACTGGATTTGAAATAAAATACCCAGCTATCACATCACCACATCTCATTTGAAAACCACCACAATTAGGTGGAATATAGAAAAAGTAACAAAATAAACGTGTTTCCTTTTAATTGTGTTATACAAAGAACTGGTTTTGTTTGAGGATGAAAGGGAGAGGGGAGTTAATATTAAATGGCCATTAATTTAATTAGTCGTTCATTCTATGGACTGTCAACAGTTAATCATAACAAGCGCCACATAAAAAGAATTGTGTATATTATTTGCAGACACATATTTTATATATTCCGAGTTTTGGTCTCCAATAAGGCGTATAATATATACAGTGGGAGAGATAAATATAGCAATAAAAATAAAATATTTTTTAAATAAAAAAACAAAAAAAAAAAACAAGTAAGAAAGATATAGTCGGTCAAGCCCGACCATATGATACCCCACACCATACAGAATTTTACGTTAATACTAACATTTATATGAATTTATGCACTTTAAGGTGATTCCCGAAGCTACGGTAAATTATGGAGCGATCCTCATAAAATTTGTCACTGTGATTTCTACTTATATAAAACTTATTTGTGTCGAATATTAACTTGAAACTAACATTCGTATGGGATTTATGCACGTTAAAGTGATTTTCGGAAGAGGGTTTTATATGGGAGCTATGGTCAATTATGGACCGATTTTCATAAAATTCGGCAAAAAGATTGATACTTATACAAAACTTCCTTATACCGAATTTCATTAAAATAATGCAATATTTAAGGCTCATAACCAATCATATTCATAACCAATTTCAATAGGCTTCGTCCTTGTGTCATGAAAGTTCTATGTGCCAAATTTGCATTATCTTCAAAATTGCGACCTGTATTTTGTGCAAAAGGTTTACATGGACAGTCAGACGGACGAACGGACGGACGGACATCGTTAGATCGAATCAAAAAGTGATTCTGAGTTAATTGGCATACTTAAAGGGGGGTGTGGGATGATTTTTTCTGTGCGTTACAAACATCACCACAAACGTATAATACCTCAACCACCTGTGGTGGTGTGAGGTATAAAAAATTAACAATTTGTTTCTAAATAAGTAAAAGTCCAATTAGCAATAATTATTTTGAATTGACTACACTCCAAATTATTTAAGGATGGAAAGGTAATAACTACATTTTTTTTCGTTTTGCTTTATAAATGATTTTATATGATTTTAAAATTACCCAAAAATATACTTTATATGACAAGGCTTTAAGGGTATTGGTAATATAAGTTACCTCTACAGTTGTGCTTGTTATGTAGCAGCTTTTTAAAGTTCTCAACCACTAGTAACAGACGTAGCTTATATTACCAATACCCTTAAAGCATTAAATTCAATTTCTTATTAAATGTCAAATAAATTAAATTTAATAGAATTGTAGATAATAAAAACTTTTATTAATGAAACTAAATATTTTTAATAAAAATATAAAACACAGCAGGAGCGCGAGTCAAAATAAAAAAGACACCAATTTTACTTGAGTTTATCGATCAAAAGTATTGAAAAAAAAAAATACAAGGAAGACTGGAGTTAAGAAGAATAAAAACCAAATTAAGAAACCCAGCAGGTCATTTATGCATTCCAGCCAAAAATCAATTATAAGGGGATTCACTTTATTAAATTCTAAAAAGAAATCATTTTTATTTATTAATAATTTTGTAGAATCTTATTAAAATCTTTTTAAATGTTATTTTAAAATTTTAAATTAAAGAAACGATAATTTCTTCCAATTCAGCTGTCTTTTGTTGAGGCTACTTGAGAATTGCTTTATAACATCCAGTCTTAAACTGAACTTCTGCTGCCTTAAGTATTTTTTTTCATGCCACAAAAACTCTAGTCAAAAGCATAAGTAATGCAGGAAATAACAACAACATCTGAACAATTCACTCAGCGTTGTGTTTTTACAAAGAAGAAAAAAAAACACTCAAATGCTGGTGTTAACCACCATAAAAGAAGAAGTTCTTTAACACTTTAGCTCAAATTACACTGGGTAACAAATAGCCATAAAATAAAATTTGTTTGCTTCTTAATGCAATTAGAATATTTTGTTCAAAGCTTGAGGAAGAATAAGGAAAATATCCTTGAATTGTTATAATTTCCAACAAAAACTCTATATTTTAGTAAAAAGATTTATAGGAAAATAATAAAAATTCTTACCAAAAATTCTAATCAAAATAAATAAATCTCAAAATTCCTATACAAATTAAACCGATGTAGTTGATTTTTAATAGGAAACTTTTTAGGGGAATTACAAACAATTTGGGTGAATTTCATTTAATTCAGGCTACAAATTTTAACCTGAGAATGTGTCCCACAGGCAGGACATTTGGACAGACGGGATTATTTGTAGTTAAATTTAGTATTTAAATTAATTATCTCGTTTAAAATTTATTTAATTCCGCAGAAGTTGTTTTAGAAGTTGGTCCAGATTTTATACTATAACTTTTTTGTGAAAATGTTTCCTACATTCGGGCCTATCAAATATTAATTTTGGAAGCAGTTAGCAATAGGAGTAGTAAAAAATACTGGATGAATTTTATTTAATTTTGTGGAGTAGTTAGGAGATTGTATACAAAATCATAAATTCGTTGATATTGCTCCTTATTTTTTTTATTTATAGATCGGATTTAGTTGATTTTAAATAGCAAACTACTAATAAGCTTATAAACAATTTGGCTGAATTTTTCTTTAATTTGGATTAATAAATTGGACGGGCGAATGTTTCTCACAAACCACTCATGATCTCAAAAAAAACTCAGAAAAACATTTGTGACATCCCTGTACAAAAAGGAAGTCCGCAGCTTATAGAAGGGCAAAAAATACGTTTTGGCCGGTGTCTCGGTTAATAATGGACAAGTTTAATTCATTTTTGTAACAATTAAAAAAAATGTTTCCCAATATTCCGTGAAAGGACTTTGCTCCTTAGCTTATACGAGAGCTTAAAAAGTCGGAAAAAATTGTTTTTTGTTTTTGGAGATATCTCTGTCACGATTAGAGATTTTCTATAGCAAGGTTTTCGCAACTCTAATCAATCTTTTAATAATAATATAACATAATAGCATTTAACCCGCTACTGCATTAGCAGACTTGCGCGACTCCTAGATAGACCAGATATAAACTTTTTACCTTTTTTATTTAGAATAAACATGATGTTATACCAAAAGTGAAAAAACCCGAGAAATTAAACTATGACTCCTAACTCCAATGAGGACAGTTATAATATTGGTGCATTTAGAAAATAAATATTTAAATAGGGAACATCCAAGGAGTGGGATTATCGTACTACTTCTATACCTTATATGCTTACATCATTAAAAGAACACAGTATACCAAAGCTTATATATCACTCAATTAAAAGTAATATTTCATAAAATTTGAAACAATTTTTTAGATTGAAAAAAAAAAAAAAATTAAATTTTGTTCTTATATTTCACGCTCTAGGAGATGTATAAAGTACCTTTTTTTAGACGTTTTTAACCCCAAGACTAGAAATTTCTAAAAATTATAAAATCAATAGGACATTAACAACAAAGTTTTTAAAAACTCATTTTAATTGAAAAAGTACCAAAAAGTAAAATAAATAGTAGTAGATTTTCAAAAAGTACCAACGACATATTTTATATATTTGTGACAAAGAAATAATACAATTTAAAATTTGCTTTTGTGTATTTTGGTTTAGAAGATTCGTAGGGTACCAACAAAGTACCAGTTTTTTTTTTTACATTCTAAACGTTCGAAGACTCAAAAACTACCAAATTATTTCTATTATTTTTTAGTACAGAAAAATGTGACTAATAAGCTTGTGAATTCTTATCCACATAAGACCATGTATGTTTAATTTCATGTTTTTTCGTTCAATATTGTAAAAAATTCAAAAACTACCATTAGAAAAACCAAAGGGTACCGCAAAATCCTCTTTTATGTTTTATCATTAATTTTAGTCCATATATCTTTGATTTCATATCTTTAGGTTCAATATTATAGAAAATTCAAAAAGCCATTATACGCCATTATACGATCATATGCCATTTTATGAACGAAAAAGTAACACAAAGTTCCCCTTCATGATTTCTTACCCACATAGGACCATGTGTCTTTAATTTCATGTTTTTAGGTTTAGTATTATGGACTCTACCATTAGAAAACGATACATGTTCCTATGTGGATAAGAATTTACAAGGGGTACTTTGTGGTACTTTTTTGTTCTTCTAATAGTACTTTTTGAATTTTTTATAATATTGAACCTAGAAACATGAAGTTAAAGATATATGGACCCTAAATGAATGAATTCATGTTTCTAGGTTTAATAGAAGAATAAAAAAGTACCACAAAGTCGCCCTTGAAAATTCTTATCCACATAGGAATATGTATCTTTAATTTCATGCTTCGTTGTCAATTATTACAAAAAAAAAAAAAAATCAAAAATTACCATCAGAAGAACAAATTCTCGCTAACTTAGAACTACATATACTTAATTCAATGGTTCTAAGTTTAATATAATATAAAATTCAATTTCCCGCTTTTATTCCCTTTTGATACTTTTTTCACCCATGAATGTAACAAAAATTTTATTCCAGTGAATTTCAAAATTGTTGTGGAATTAAAAGAAGCATACTTATATGTCACTAAATAGAAAAAGAATTATTTATTAAAATTAAAAAAGTACCAAAAATAGATACAATTTAAACGTTTGAATTTCAAAAAAATACCAAATTTGTGTTTGTCATTTTTCGATAGGTTTCGAATACGATATAAATTTTATTTGTATGTTTACCGTTATGGTGCCAAAAAAGTACTAAAATACAGTTTTTATTCATTTTTTCCTTAAAAGGGACGATTTTAAAAAAAGTACCAGACACCTGTCCGCTTTTTTTTAAATGAATAACGATAGGTATTAAAATTTGTTTGTATAAGGTAAAAACGTGTAAAATCAGTACACGTTTTTCCATTTTTTACTCCCTAAACATTCGAATTTCCAAAAAATCCTTTCTTAGTGGATCTATTTGGCGGGAGACCAACCTGCGGTTCAAATTTCATCTCTCTAGCTTCAGGCATCTGTAGGATGATGAATCAGTCAGTCAGTCAGTCACTCTTTTATATATGTATGTATATAAGAATATCTAAGCTATTGGGAGGCTTTATAAACGCCATTTCAACTTACACACAGACGAACATCGTTATTTCAACTCTCCTTTCTATGTGGATCCCGAATATATACTTTTTGGGGTATTATACGAAAATTGTAGATATCATAACAAAGTTATATGTATAAATATGGACAATTCAATGTTGTCCTGTGTAATTTATTTGTCTTTGATATTATTTTTCTGTGGATTGAAAAATTTTAAATAAAACAAAAAAAAAAAAAAACAATTGAGGGTGAATGAATAATGAGTGTAGAAAATTTAAATAAAAGACCTGAAAATAAATAAAAACAACAACAACAACACAAGAACAGCAGCAGCAGCAGTAAAAACTACTACAAATTACTACAAAAATAATGAGTCAGAAATGAAACAATACATTTAAAGAAAGAGTATTTGTGTTTTTTTTGTGTTATTGTTATTGTAGTGTGGCACCAGAACCATCATCGTCATCTTCATCATACACACCATTAACGAACATCATTATTGTCGACGTCTTTATGGTTATATTCTTGTTCTTATAAGTTATTGTTCATGTTGTTGTTTGTTCATTGTGTTTACACTAAAAAAGAAAAAAAGAAAATACAACAATGAGGTCTCTGAAGATGCTTCTTTTTGATAATCAGTGGACTAGAGTGGTGTCTGACTGTTTATGTATCTTATGGTTTAAGGAAATAAAGTCATTATGGAAAGCAAGCAAGAAAGAGAAGTTTTTTTTTTCATTTTTTATGTCCACTACTCATTTAAAAAATATGTTTTTTTTATTACGAGTATCATTATTATGATAAAAAAAAGTTTTTACTTCTAATGCCTGATTGGAATAAAATTTGTTGGATTAAAGTTGAGTAGAAAATTTTATTATAGAGCAAAGCAGGTTGCACTTCCCTCACAATTCAAAAGAAAAGTGCTATTGACTAATTTCATAGTTTATAGGTTTATTTGCTTGGAAGCAACTTGTAATAAAGGAAATATACTTTAGTCAGTAATATTAGTGTATTGTAATAAATAACCCACATATTTGGGTTAAAATATACTAAATCTTGTACTAAAAGATGGTCAACTTTTCCTACAGAAATTTTTGTCTTCACGTTTTATTCAAACTAAAATGTTATTTAAAATTATGTCTCCGTCTTATGGAAATAATTAGTTTGATAAAAAAATCTTTAAGGGGAACCTGACACAGTTTGTTCTGTATTCTGAATGTCGGCCGCTTAAACTTTCCTATGTCGAAAACAAGTACATCGTAATTTTACTGATGCTAAACACTTTAGTTCGCAAATAATGTTCGTCGTATTTTGCAGTAGACGAACACTGGAGATCTATCTATCTATAATCTATCTATCTATCACTTCTAATCGGCTGGTTAAATTTACATAAAATTTCACACAAGCGTAACAGAGGAGTGTACAATTTTAAGTTTGGAAGGAGGACCCCACAAATCCCTCAGGAGTGAAACTATGGGGACTCAAAGAAGGGTACCTCTGACATAGAAAATGGGATTTCTCACCTATTCACCCATTAAGTTCACATTTTCCCGTTGACCCAAAGGTTGCGACTGCAAACTCTTTATAACACATTATAAATTCCGAAACTGCATTATCTTTGCTGATTCATGCTTTGAGATTTTAGAACATATAGACTAAGATCAAAACTTTCATATAAAATAAGTTAAAATTGCTTCGGCTATTGGTATTGTTTTCTATTTTAAAATCAGGCTTATGAAGATAACTTTCAGGAAAATATAAAATTATTATATATTGTCAAAATAAATAAATTTTACAGAAAAAAGACTGAAGACAATTTTTCAGTAAAAAAAAATCGTAATTTTTGCAATTTTCAATTTCAAATCGTTTTTTTTTTTTTTTTTTTGGATTTGGTTAAGATATCGACTAAAACTTTTCCTTATTCAATAGATAATTTTCTTTTTAATTAGTTAGAAAAAGTTAATAAAATAGGTCGAAAATACCGGCATATATGTGAAAAAAACCTGACCAAGAATTTACAAAATTGAGGTAGTTAAAATTTCAAATGCAAATAACTCGAAAACTATAAGAGATAAATATTACAAGTAAGCATGCCTTGCTAAGCCTTATTAAGGGCTTTAGGAGGATGTAAAATTATTTATAATTGAATAAGAAACAAAAAATTGGCAAACGTTTAAGAAATTTTCTATGTCAGAAGTACCCTACTTAGAGCCTCCATAGCTCCGCTCCTGAAGGATATGTAGGGTCCCTATTCACAACTTAATTGTACACTCCTTTGCTACGTCTATGTGGAACTTTATGCAAATCCAACCAGCCGATTAGATGTTACAGATTTGTTTCAAAATTTTTCTATTCTGCCCCACTGTGCATTGTGTTGAGTATTTGAATATCAAAACTAAATCTTCAATCTTTACGTAATTTGCTATAGTAGAGCTGTTGGTATGAAACTGAATATTGCATCGATATTTGACAGGAACATGAAGTCTTTCCTTTTTTAAAAGCTTTTGTAATTACAAAACCAAAAAAAAAAACATCTAATTTTATTTTCAAAAAATTCAATCCTTTTGTACCTTTTATCGCAATTGGAGAATAAAGTTGATCCTATATCTTCGGGAAGTTGATCTTATACCTTTGGGGAGAATTTTAATAATGTCCCGATACCTATATGAAATTTCATTCTTTGTCACTAAGGGAATAATATAATAATTGATCTAAAAAATCTTATTTACCGTAGGCAGTTCTAAAATTTATAAATCGTAGCATTTATATTTAGAAGTTGTTGCAAATTAATAACTTGTTGCAAATTAATAATGGTGAACTGGTTAATGTACTATAAGGTATTCGAAGCGGATATCCAAATCTGTACAAACAGTCAAGCCGCGATAAAATCGCTCTCAGGTGTCTTTTCGACATCCAGATTGGTACATGAATACCGGACATCTCTGAATAAGATGGCGAGACATTTAAACCTGGAGTTGGTCTGGGTTAGGGGTCATTCAAGCAACCCGGTTAATTTTATTGCGGATGCACTAGCCAGAGATGGATGCCTTCTTCGAGGTAAAGATACGGACCAACTAGTTGGAGTACCGCTTTCGGTTTATAAATCAATAATTCTGCAGAACTTATCGAGGATTGCACAAGATAGATGGACAAATGAATCCACATGTTCAACCTCGAGGTAAATATGGCGCCATTATGATGAATCTCGATCTAACTTCATCATGGGACTACCGAGGCTAAGAATTCTGGTAGCCGTTGTCACAGGCCACTGGATTGCTGATGCGCGTGCGAAGGGACAACAGCTCCCTTTTAATGACTTTTGTAGAAGTTGTCGGAATGAGGAAGAGGAGGAAATGGTGGAGCATCTTTTGTGCCACTGTCCGTGCTGAGATCAGGACTGCTAATTTTGGAAGTTCGTTTGTGCACGTATTATCATATCTCTCTGATATTGACAACAGATGGATCAATTTTTACATACATGCGTCGGGTTAATTCGTTTCGCACGCTTTTATGGACATGCGAGTTAGCCACACATGATGCCTCAGGCTTTCAAAACGGGACCAAATTGGACCCAAGTGAGCTATCTCTTATTGACTAGACAGCTGCCCTCAGAACCTAACCTAATTTAATAACAGTTAATTTTTTGAGACGCCTCTATCAAAGTGGAAAAACAGCTATAAAAGTTGGCGCAAACTTATCGGAAACTTATCGACATAGTATAAGACACCCTTCGTATTAACTAGATTTTTCTTCTACATGGAACTGAGACCAGGAATAGTCAATTGAAAAGTTCAATAAAGAGGTATTAAAAGCTAGTAAAACAAGAACTGCAGATCACTCAAAAATTAGCGCAAAAAAAATGTGGGAGATTTTAAATAACTATAGTAAATCTTCTCAATAGATATCTCGGGGTCGATCATAAAATCCTTAACAAAAGGATTTTCTAAAAAATTTTAAATAAAATCTAAAACTGCAAAAAAAAAAAAAAAAATAATTCAATGTAATTGAAATTAATAAATTTTTCTAATAGATAGATTTTTATCTTATTTTCGCAAATCTAATGAATTTTTGTACAAAACGTGTTAATTTCTGACCTTAATATTTTTCTAATTTTTTTATTTGAAAATACATTTTAATTTGTTTATTTCATTTCGATCATATTTATTTCTTTAGATGCACTAAAAAATTAAAAAAAAAATACAAGCAAATTTTGGTAAGATAAAATTTAATATTATTCTTATTATTTTCATTCTTGGAATAATTTATTTTTGTTTATTATTTTTTTTTTAAATTAAACTTTAAATTTCTTCTATCATATTATAAACATAAGTATAGTTTCCCTCGATATAAAGTTATGATTAAAATAAATAAAAAAGTTTAGTTCCCCTTGCATTTTACTGAATTTTTTACGCGTAATCGTTGTTTCAGACATACATACATCCATCCATCCAAACATACATACGTATGTGTCTACATTAGAGGCAGACAACCCTGCAAGCATTTAGTGAATTACTTTTCAAAATAGTTCACTTCTTCGCCACTCTTAGAAGTGCAATAGAAGATTTCTCTCAATTTTCCAACAACAAAATATATTAGTATACGAATTGAATCTTCTAAACTTAACTTCTTTAATCACTATTAGAAGTTATTTGGATAACAGTTACAGTTATCCAAAAACGAAAACACTATTTTTCAACACCTTTGCTAGCATTTGGAAGATTGTCTTTCATCAATCCACATAATCTGTCGAATTTGGCACTCTAAGATGATTAGTAGTAGAACGTGCAAACCTTTACACATTAAGTTCGAAATTTTATCATAAAATCATGATTTTGACGATTGTTTACATTTCATAATGGAAAAAAAAAAACAAGCAGAAACAATATAATTTTGCTTAGTAAAAATATAAGTTTTGAAGTGATAAGAGTGAAAAAATATTGATATTAACTAAAATTATTTATGTAAGCTGATAGTGAAACAAAACATTCATAAGTTTTACTTATAAAAGGAAAATGAAGAAAATAAGGTAAGCGTTTATTATAATTTAAAAGAAATTATCAATATTTCAACTAGTTCTATCAAGTGAATACGTTTAGGAAAACATTTTCATTTTCTATATAATTAAAATATGTTATTAACAATTTGAGGGCCAGAACATGGACAGAAAATTCTGTTTTATATAAAATTCTTAATAACTAAAACAACATTTTTTAAAAGTGTGGAATTTTGACTTATATATGACATGCCCGCAGCACAAGTTGTTAATTTTCAGAATAATTTTCTATAGAACAAAGAATTAAAAATATATTAAAAATTCGATTTTACAAGTCTATTTTGTGGAAGATTAAAATCTGTAGAAACAGTAATCAAAATTTTGGGAATGCATCGTTTTAGAGTATCCGAAAAATATTTTAGCAGAGCTGAATTTTTGCATTTTAAATTTGAAAAGCAATGTTCAAAATTTTATTTATAATTTCCAAAATTTTATTTATAATTTTCAAAATTTTATTTATAATTTTCAAAATTTTAAATCAATTTTTTTTTTAATTTTGAAAAGAAATCGAACATTGTTCTTGTTATTAAATATTTTGAAGAAATTATTTTGTTATTGTAATGCTTGAAAGGTGTAGAGTAAATTGTGGTAATTTTTGGTTAAGTAGCGGATTTATTTTTATGTTTCAAAAATCTTAAATATTGACAAAAATGATTGAAAAAACTTTCAGGGCCAAGATAAAATTTAAATAATGATTTAGAATGGTACATCATCATTAAAATTGGTACTAGAGTATAGAAATGATTAAAAGATCATATAGCCTTTAATAAAGGGAATCCCCTTTACAAAAATGGAAACATTTGAAAGAGAAATTAGAGAAAGTTTTTTATAAATATTTTTTTTCAAATATTTCCCAAATTCTTAATAGTCAGCTATTTGTTCAGTGAGAAAGTATGATTTTAGAAAAGTATATGGTGTTCGCCTTGTAAAAAGTGTAATACATTTGTTCTTTAATTATTTTTCCGTAGAAAAAATGGCGATTTTAGAAAAAAATAACTAAAAACAATTTATTTTTTTTAATTACATAGAAAATTCAATACATAATTAAAATAAATAATTCTGTAGTAAACACAAAGAAGAGTTATTTTTGTTATTTAAAAAATAAATTAGATTCAATAACTATTCTTGTTTTATTATATATATGTACCTACTTTATTAAATTTGAATGATACAAAAATTTTCTTTTCTAATTTTGTACTAAAAATATTTTTTTAGTATTCTTTTTTAATTTAATTTTTTTTAATGTTAATTTGAATTGAAAATATTGTTGTGTAATTAATTTTCTTGATTTCCATAATAAATATCAGAAAGAGTTAAATTTGTGATTTAAAAAATTTTAATATTTTTACTTTTGATAATTTTGTTCATTCATTTTAAAATGTAAGTATTACTGACATTATTATTTTAAAAATTTTATTCAAAATAGTTTTAAAATTCTGCAAATATTTTCTATCGAAAGTGTAACCACGTCGGCATACCGGGAAGTTGATATGTTTCGCTTTTACTATCGAATTCTGATATATTTAGAGATAGCATCTTTTGAGTAACGTTTTAGTGGGGATTGGAAGATTCGAATTAGGATTTTTTATTAGACACTTTTTACTGCGGTATAATAGATCTTAATGCGTGACGTACAAAATTCACTAAAGCGTTACGAATTCTAATCTACTTAGTAACAAAGTTCGGG
The DNA here is from genome assembly GCA_932274085.1 of Protocalliphora azurea. NCBI lineage: Eukaryota > Metazoa > Arthropoda > Insecta > Diptera > Calliphoridae > Protocalliphora > Protocalliphora azurea. Next base: position 134,701,309 of record OW026522.1, on the reverse strand, counting down.
AAGAAATGTGCCACTAAGAGATAGTTCCTTTTGAGTAACGCTTTAGTGGGAATTTGAAGATTCGAATTAGTGACATTCAATACTGACTAAAGGGTTACTCAAAAGGAACTATAGCTTTGTGGCACAGTTCTTCCCGAACTGTGTTACTAAGTAGATCAGAATTCGATAGTAAAAGCGACGCATATCAATTTCCCGGTGTGTCGATATAATTACGCTTTCGATAGAAAATGTTTGCGGGGAGACAAGTATAAAAACATCGCAGGGTTATGTTAAGTATGTTGTTATTTTACTACTGTGTCAGTATGTGTAAATATTTTCAAATTAAATTCAAATCGGAAATTGTAAAGTCTAAACAGAATCCAATTTTAATAACGCATTTCGAAGGCGCACATACATAGATAGAAATAAAACTCTACACAAATTTTATATTGCTCTCAATTCTATAATAGACCTTATTCTCTTAATGAACTAATTATACAAATTAAAACAAATGTAGTCTCTTTCTTACACATTCATTGGAGTTTAAAAAGAGCTCAAATATATTCTCTGGCTTTTAACGTTATTATGCGTTGCAATGAGTTTTTGTGCGCTTACATGCGTCATATGTGTTTAATTGTTATTATTGAATATTGTTTGTTGTGTCCGCTAAATATTTTGTTGCCTTCAGACTTGCGCTTTACATTTCAAATGTTGTGTGTTTGTTTTTCTTATTGTTTTTGTTGCTTTGTACTTTAAATTTAAAGTTCCCCTAGTCCATTTGATTGCATTTATATCATCTTTTATCTTTGAGTTTATAATTTTGCATTTTATGTTTAATGTGGGAGTTGTTTACTGTGTGTTTGGGAATAATGCCGACATAAACAAGCAAATATTTATGGTCGAAAAGTGCTCGTTTTAAGCTGAGGGAAAGGAGATTATATTTTTAAATGAAATGCAAAGGTATTTAAATATACGTTTTATAAATAAGAATTACTTTGGGTTAAAGAAATTGTTATTAAAGAAAATATTTAATATAATGTGGTGTAAAGTAAGACTAATTTTGAGCTTTTCTAACAAATCTTTTTTTTTATACCTCAATAAAAAATTTTTTCATTATTTATCAATTATAAATACATTTGTTTTGCGTACAATTTATATATTTTCGATAAATTTTCTTTTTATAGAAAATTTTCGATAAATTTTCTTTTTATAGAAAATTTTCGATAAATTTTCTTTTTATAGAAAATTTTCGATAAATTTTCTTTTTATAGAAAATTTTCGATAAATTTTCTTTTTATAGAAAATTTTCGATAAATTTTCTTTTTATAGAAAATTTTCGATAAATTTTCTTTTTATAGAAAATTTTCGATAAATTTTCTTTTTATAGAAAATTTTCGATAAATTTTCTTTTTATAGAAAATTTTCGATAAATTTTCTTTTTATAGAAAATTTTCGATAAATTTTCTTTTTATAGAAAATTTTCAATATATTTATTTCTTATATAAAATTTTTGCTGAATTTTCTCTGTATAGAAAATTTCTGGTGAATTTTCTCTGTATAGAAAATTTCTGGTGAATTTTATTTGTATAGAAAATTTCTGATGAAATTTCTTTTTATAGCGAATTTCTGATTAATTTTCTTTTTATAGGATAAATTTTCTTTCTTAGAAAATTTCTCATGAATTTTCTTTTTATAGAAAATTGCTGATGAATTGTCATTTTATAGAATATTTCTGATGAATTTTCTTGTTATAGAAAATTTCTTTCTTTCTTTTTCTTTCTACAGAAAATTTCCGATAAATTTTCTTTTTATAGGAAATTTTTGAAAAATTTGATTTTTATAGGAAATTTTTGATAAATTTTCTTTTATAGGAAATTTCTGATGAATTTTCTTTTTATAGTAAATTTTTTTTATGAATTTTCTTTTTATAGAAGATTTTTCATGAATTTTCTTTTTATAGAAAATTTCTGATGAATTTTCTTTCTATAGAAAATTTCTGATAAATTTTTTTGTTATAGCAAATTTCTGATAAATTTTCTTTTTATAGGAAATTTTTGATAAATTTTCTTTTTATAGAAAATTTTAGATAAATTTTATTTTTTTTATGGAAAATTTTAGATAAATTTTCTTTCTGTAGAAAATTTTAGATAAATTTTCTTTTTAAAGAAAATTTACGATAAATTTTCTTGTTAAAGAAAATTTACGATAAATTTTCTTGTTAAAGAAAATTTTCGATAAATTTTCTTTTTGTAGAAAATTTTCTTTGTATGGATTTTTTTACAAACAATTTCCGATAATTTTTCTTTTTATATAAAAATTTTATGAAAAATTTTAGATAAATTTTCTTTCTGTAGAAAATTTTAGATAAATTTTCTTTCTATAGAAAATTTTTGATAAATTTTCTTTTATAGGAAATTTCTGATGAACTTTCATTTTATAGTAAATTTTTTTATGAATTTTCTTTTTATAGAAGATTTTTCATGAATTTTCTTTTTATAGAAAATTTCTGATGAATTTTCTTCCTATAGAAAATTTCTGATAAATTTTCTTGTTATAGCAAATTTCTGATAAATTTTCTTTTTATAGGAAATTTCTGATAAATTTTCTTTTTATAGAAAATTTTAGATAAAATTTTCTTTTTATGGAAAATTTTAGATAAATTTTCTTTCTGTAGAAAATTTTAGATAAATTTTCTTTTTAAAGAAAATTTACGATAAATTTTCTTGTTAAAGAAAATTTTCGATAAATTTTCTTTTTGTAGAAAATTTTCTTTTTATGGATTTTTTTTACAGACAATTTCCGATAAATTTTCTTTTTATATAAAAATTTTATAAAAAATTTTCGATAAATCAATTTTTTGTGAAAAATTTTAGTTAGATGTTTTTATAGAACATTTTCGATAAATATTCTATAGAAAATTTGCGATAAAACTTTTTTCGATAAATTTTCTTACAGAAAATTTTCAGTAACTCTTCTTTTTATTGAAAATTTTCGATAAATCTTTTTTTGATGGAAAATAAATAAATCTACTTTGTTTCGATAAATATTCTTTTTATAGAAAATTTTCAATAACTTCTTTTTATGGACATTTTTCGATAAACCTTCTTCTTATGTAAAATATTTAATAAAATTTTTCTTTTATGGAAAATTTTCGATAAATTTTCTTTTTACAGAAAATTTTCAACGAATCTTCTTTTTTTTATAGAAAATTGTCAATAGATATTCTTTTTTAACGAAAATTTCTAATAAATTTTAATTTTTTATAGAAAATTTTTTAGAAAATTTTCTTTTTATAAGAAATTTTCGATAAATTTTTCTTATATGGGGAATTTACATTTAATTTATTGAACATTTTCTGTTGATAAATAGAAAATTGAATAAATTGAAAAATACATATTTTCAAAGAAGTTTCCATTTTTAAAATGTACCAACATTTCCTTTTTTAAATCTTAAGGAATGAATGAGACTTTTAGCTTTATTATGTGCTATATTACTTGTTTGTTTCCTTTATTTCCTTAACAAATTCTTTATAGAAATTTCAATTTATTTCAAATTACATTTTTTTCAGTTCTTAGATAAAATAATGAGATGTTTTCTCTTCATCTCGATCACGAATAAATAAATCTTAATGCTTTCATGTTTGTACATTTTCAATAAACAAATATAATAAAAAAGCTATAAAATACGACAATGCAAGTTTATATTATCTTACGTATATGTATATGTATCCGTCTATGTGTTTGTTTCTTTAAACTTATTGTAAATATTTAGAATTGCATCAGTATCAGAACGTTTGTCAATTTATTTATTACATAAAAATTGTATTGTTGATTACAATTTTATACCGAGAATGATCAAAAGTATTCAAGCAGATATTTGGAATAATATAACTATACCTACATACATTTTAGTAAAGTATCTGCAAACATTTATAGATACATATAAATAGCTAGAGGTTGAGGTATATTTACATACAAATCAATATTTGTATGTATGTATTTATGTATGTAAAATTAGATCTAATAGATAATGTATTTATGTTTACATAGAAATTTCACATCAGGTTTTACGTAAATATTTTTTTAGCTACATTAAACAACTTGGTATTACTACACTACTACTAGAAATTTCTTGTTAGTTCTTGTTATTATTAGTGTATAAACACACACACATACATACATATCTGGCAACATTCTAAAAATTTACGTACATGCACAATTTATAATGCACAAATGGATTTCAAGTGCTATTCGTAAGATACAAATGAAACTACAATACAAAACAAAAACTGGAAATGTTTAAAATGTTCGAAGATGAATACGAGTATACGTACATTCTGCACTTAGTTTGGGAACAATATTTCAATGTAATTATTTGTAGATAGGTAACAATTTCTTAGTTTCTTTTATATTAATATAGATACAAAACTTGACAAATGTAGAGTAGAACAAATAAAAAAATACCGGTAGACAGGTTTAGTATCTAGAGGGCAAATAGTTGTCGTTTTTAAAATAAATTGATGGTTTTTTCTTAAGACTGAGAAAATTTTTTAAGAAAAAAAAAAAAAAAAAAAATTTTAATATTACATAAACGATATTTTTTATAGAAAATTTATTTTTTTTATTTTAAATTATGATAAATTTTCGTTTTTAAGAAAATTTACGATAAACTTTATGTTTTAGGAAATTAAAAAAAGGTATTTTTAATTTTTCTTTTATACAAATTTTTTCCAACATTTTCTTACAGAATTTTTTCGTTAAATGTTCTTTTTTTATGGAAAATTTTCGCTAAATTCTATAGAAAATTTTCGATAAATTTTCTTTCTATAGAAAATTTTCGATAAATTTTCTTTCTATAGAAAATTTTCGATAAATTTTCTTTCTATAGAAAATTTTCGATAAATTTTCTTTCTATAGAAAATTTTCGATAAATTTTCTTTCTATAGAAAATTTTCGATAAATTTTCTTTCTATAGAAAATTTTCGAAAAATTTTCTTTCTATAGAAAATTTTCGAAAAATTTTCTTTCTATAGAAAATTTTCGAAAAATTTTCTTTCTATAGAAAATTTTCGAAAAATTTTCTTTCTATAGAAAATTTTCGAAAAATTTTCTTTCTATAGAAAATTTTCGAAAAATTTTCTTTCTATAGAAAATTTTCGAAAAATTTTCTTTCTATAGAAAATTTTCGAAAAATTTTCTTTCTATAGAAAATTTTCGATAAATTTTCTTTCTATAGAAAATTTTCGATAAATTTTCTTTCTATAGAAAATTTTCGATAAATTTTCTTTCTATAGAAAATTTTCGATAAATTTTCAATAAATTTTCGATAAATTTTCAATAAATTTTCGATAAATTTTCAATAAATTTTCGATAAATTTTCTTTCTAAAGAAAATTTTCGATAAATTTTCTTTCCATAGAAAATTTTCGATAAATTTTCTTTCTATAGAAAATTTTCGATAAATTTTCTTTCTATAGAAAATTTTCGATAAATTTTCTTTCTATAGAAAATTTTCGATAAATTTTCTTTCTATAGAAAATTTTCTTTCTGTAGAAAATTTTCGATGAATTTTATTTTCATAGGTAATTTTTGATATGTTTTCTTTTATAAAAAATTTTCGCTAAATATTCTTTTATATTTTCATTTTATAGAAAGTCATATTTAAATTTTCCTCCCTTTTATGATTTTCGCAATTTTTTCTTTTTATAGAAAATATTTGTTAAATTTTCTTTTTATAGAAAGTATTCGTTGAATTTTATTTTCGTGGAAAATTTTCGTATTTTTTTTTAATAAAAAAGCTTTGCTAAATTTTCTTTTTATAGACAATATTCGTTAAATTTTCTTTTTATAAACAATATTCGTTAAATTTTCTTTCATAGAGAATTTTCGTTCGATTTTTTTTTTATAGAAAAGTTTTGTTTGTAGAGAATTTTTCGATAATTTTTCTTTTTATAGTTAAAAGTAATTAAATTAATTTGGAGCATTATAGAACATCTTATAAAAGAGCTGTGGGATCGATATAAAGTTGAATTTCATGATTTAATGCAGCCATTAAACTGCAGTCCTTGATGAACGGTGTGATCTTTAAATGTGTCAATTTTAAAGTTTTGAATCTGTTCTAAACTTTTTTTCTTTTAATTACACATATATTATCCGTAATGTTCCTGTTCGTAATGTTCATATGACAATATTAATATATGACTTTACTCCTGCACAAATTCATACTTATCCTCCCACGTCGTAAAGGTTTTCAGATTCTTTCTCCATTAAAGATGAACATAATGCGAAATTATTTGGCACTAAAAAAAACGACAACAAGAAAAACAATGTATCGTTTACATTTAATGTATAATAAAGAATGAAAAGTACTTTTTTTTTTGTTTTGCGTATGAAAAAGAAGTCTTTCTGACAATCACACATTCATACAAAGGATACATGTGCAACCATTCATCCAGCCACTTATGACAACTGCAAATGCTGCTGCATGTGTATGTTTAAGAAAAACAAACAAGTGAAAGAAGAAAATGGCAAAATGAAAGAATTGCAAACGTTTGTTTTCAACGTTATAAACGTAACATTTGTTATTGAATTTCAATTGAATTGATGATTGTTTTTTAAGTTTTCTTTTCTTTTTGTTTCTTTAAATTTACAGAGTATTAAGTATAAGTTTATCAGAGCTTTTGTAGTTTCAACAATATGGAATTGAACTTTATAAATGATCCAAATAACTTTAAAATATGTGTAAAATATCAGTATTATTGAATTTATTGAAAATTTGTGTTATTTTTTGCTTTAATACTTTTTTTGTAAAATCTAAATTGTTTTAAATTAGTCCTTTTTTTAAAAAATGGGTATTTTTTTGAAATTTGTTATTTATTTTTAGAAAATGTTGACTTTTTTTGAAAATTAATAATGTTTTAAATTAGTAATTATTTGTGTAAAATTACCTTTTTTATTATTTTTTTTTTTGAAATGGGTAGGTACTTTTTTTTAATAGTAATTTTTATGAAAATGGGCACATTTTGGAAAATTGGAATTTTTCTGTGTGGGTACTTTTTTTTTAAATTAGTACTATTTTTTTAATTGTTATTTTGTTTTTGAAAATAATCATTTTTTTTTTAATGTGTACTTTTTTGGAAATATAGCTTTTTTTGAAAATTGTATTTTTTCATGAATATTGTTGTTTTATTTGAAAATGATACTTTTAAGGATTATTTAGGGATTAATTGTATCAAAAGTTTTTGTAAATTACGGTTTTTTATGAATATTGGTACTTTTAGGGAAAATTTATATTTTTTGAAAATTAGTAATATTGTAGAAAATTCCTTTGTTGAAAATTGGAATTTCTGTGTCAAATTAGAAATTAAAAAAAAAAAAAAATTATTTTGTTTTTGAAAATACACTGCCTGCCACTTGAATAAGGAATCACATTTTTTTAAATTTAATGAAGTATATCTCCTAAACTAAAGTTCAACAAAAAATAATTTTTTGCGCAACCAAATTTCAAAGTGTTGGCTTTAGTTTCTTGAAGAAACAAAAAAATATACATATTTTTTTATACTAAAATTATGCATTTATTTAAAGACATGTATATCTGTGGTACTATTTCGTGTGTTACTTGAATAAGGAATTATTTTAATACTAACCGGGAAGGCTATGATTTGAATTTCTTTCAATATAAACGGCTAGAGAATTTTTAATTTGATGGTTTTTAAATAGTTTTTATTAAAAATGGGACGTGGCAAGGCTCTTAATAACTCTGAAAACAAAATTCTGATTTTGAAATCTCAGGTCAGAATCCGGTCCAAATAGCCAAAAACATTAATAGAGGAAAGACAGTTGTGTACAATTATTTAAATAACGTGGAAAGTTATGGAAAAAACATGAAAGGACAGAAAGGCAACAACTTCAAAAGAAAGACGAAAAATTCTTAGAATTGCATCAAATTCTGCCATGTCGGCATCAAAAATACGTAAAAAAAGTGGAGTCAGTGCCACTCTAAGAACAATGCACCGTATTTTAAAGTCGTGCCCATACATAGTCCGACGAAAACTGCAAAAAACCACCACTTAATGAAACACGCAAATCACAACGTCTACAGTTTGCCAAAAATACAATGACATGGTCCGACAAATGGTTTAAAGTTGTATTTTCCGATGCAAAAAAGTTTAATATTGATGGTCCCGACGGGTATAACTATTACTTCCATGACCTAAATAAGGAGGAATTATTTTTGAGCCGCAGACACAGCCGAGAGGGCGGAATAATGGTATGGGGTACCATTTCATATTATGGTACCATAGAATTGGTTTTTGTATCCAACAAAATGACTGCAACAATTTAAAAAAACATTCTGGAGGAAGCATTAGCAACACGACAACGCTCCGATTCATACCGCCAAAGAAATAAAACAATGGATTAATCAACAAGGTGTTCAACTTTTGCATTGGCCCCCATATTCACCAGAATCCAATGGAAAATATCTGGATTTGGCTTGCAAGAAAAGCTTATGGAGGAGGAAAACACTTTTAGATGATAGAATCCCTAAAGGATGCAATTTCGCTAAATTACTTAGAGTCATTATACAAGTCGATGCCAAATCGCATTTTTGAGGTTTTTTCTAAAAATGGTGGCAGTACTCATTACTAATTGAATGCTAGAAGATAATAACTTTCATTTTTATAAGCTAAAATTTAAAAATAAATTGCAGTTTGCTTAGTTTTAAAATATTCCTTATTCAAGTGACACACGAATAAGTACCACAGAAATACATGTCTTTAAATAAATACATAATTTTAGTATAACAAAATATATTTTTTATTTTTTCAGGAAACTAAAGCCAACATTTTGAAATTTGGTTGCGCAAAAAAATTATTATTTATACTTAATTAAAGTTAAAAAAATGTGATTCCTTATTCAAATGGCAGGCAGTGTAGGTGTTTCTTTCAAAATTGGTTGTTCTTTGAAAATTGATAATTTATTTAAAAATGAATACTATTTTTTGAAAGTTGAAAATTGGTACTTCTTTTTAACTGCACTGGTCAGCAAAAATATCCTCCCTTGAAGAGGAATAATTGGACTATATGAATTTTGATGTGCTAAAGGCTAATCTACTTTTAGTTTTTTTCCATCAGGTCTGGATTTTTTTTTTATGAGCATGTCAGATATTTCGCTCTTAATAAGGTCATTACACGAGTATATTTCACAATAACTCAAAAGTGATGTGTATAATTTATATAAATAATATACCAAAAATATCTTCAAACCACCCTAACATCACTGTTTTTCTATGCTTAATATTTTCGGAGTCATTTAGAAATTAGTGTACGAAAAAATGTTTTGTACTAAATTGAAGTCCTTTTTTCTTAAAAGATCTTTTAGAAGGAGAGAGCGTGTCTATTTTGTATCTTTAGCATAAAGCTGGTAGTGCTACGAATAAAATAATATGTGTATCATCAAAGTGGATGCACAAATCTTGATTCCTGATATATATATATATATATATATATATATATATATATATATATATATGTTGAATGAAGCCATTGATTAAATATTTGTCCGTTTCAGAACTAAAAAAGTATTTTGTCTAACATTAGATGGGCAAGTAAATGGAAGATTGATAAATTTTTAGATGATATAATAAAAAATGGGGAATCAAATTTCGACACAGTTGATAAATCTCAGTTTTGCCTTATTTTAAAACATTAAAGTACTAATATTAAATGAAAATCATATATGTTAAAAAATTATAAACATTTTTTTGTAATTGCATATTTTCACATCTTTGTAGCATATTTTTCGTTTTTACAGCATATTTAAAGCGCTTGTTAATCACTTTTCTGGGAAACTTTACGATGTTGACTACACAGTAGCCGCTGCACAAATACATTAATATGTTGTTGTAAGGAATACAAAATAGATTAGGAAATTTGGACAAAATGCTTTTATCTTGATCTGGCGTGTAATATAAAAAACTCGTACACAAGACTTTGTCAATTAATAAAACATATTAACTCGAAACTTGCGTTTTTTGAATTATGAAAATTAGGTTGCAGCAAATGAGCTATAATATATTAAAATTAAAAATGGACGATTAATAAAGATCCAATTAAAATATTAAGCTCTTCTAACTTATTCCACAGATATTTAAAGGAATTTAATATTAATGGTTGTGACTATAAAAATAATTTGGTTTGAATTTGGTTTTGGAGTGAATATTTGATTACCAGAGCCATAATATGGTTGCTGTAATTATATTGATTATTCTAGTGATTATAAAATAAACTTTTAGACATGATATGCTGGCCGTGGTAATGTTTAACTATGTTTAACTATATTGTATCTATTCTGGTCCAGAGAAATCCGAAAAAATATAAAAAGAGAGGAAGAGGAAATAAGAAAAACAAGAGTTATAGAAGAATTGAGTGTTGTAGGAATTGGTTTTCATATTCTAGCTCATGCTAAAATCAGCTTGAAGTCTTGGTGAAAAAATCAGTCCACTATAGAGTGAACAGCCAAAAATTTGGTGCCTGTAATTGCAAAGAAGGTTTCTTCCTCATTTTTACTACGGCCATTTGCATGATGTACGAACCTACAATGCTCCTTCATTAGTTTAATCATATCCTTGAGCCGTTCCCTTCGCAATCTTAAAAGATACACAATTCTCTTTGGATTCGGTTCTGGACATAAGCCCTTTTTATAGAACATGAATTCCCGAGTACCCACTTCACTGGGGCTACTATCTGAGGAAAATTTTTCATATATAATTTACAATAGGAGTGAGCTCATGATTATCATTCATTGCAACATATTTTCCGCCAAAATACGTCAACTAATGACCCAACTATTAAAATACTTCTGCCAGAAATTCTTTATTCTTAAGTGAATTTTTCACCTCTTCTTATAAACAATATTTCGGTCTGAATAATATTTTATTTGTTCGTTACTTTGAATTATGTTTCTATATCCGTCTCCTTAATATAAAAGCCTTCTTCAACACTTTCTTCTTTGTTTAGGATCGGCCATTTCAAATCAGAGGCAGTTCAATTTCTTTTTGAAAATAAAAGATTAAATTTCTACAGATAGAAGGTCTGCAGAATAGTTGAGTGTCCCCAGTAGTGATTAATTTTGAAATTCTGATAAAGGAATACCACTTAAACGATATGTTTTGATGATCTGAATACAGGAAAAATATTGGAAAAAATAAATCTTCAGTTCCCTACCAGCGATTAAAAATTAAGGGTCCATACATTTGCAAATAGGTGTCAAAAAATTCATTATTGGCAGGGAACTGAAGATCTCTTTTTGAACTTTTTTTAAATATTTTTCCTATATTCTGCTCATCACCTATTCTTCGACAAAGAACCCAAAATATCTATAGGAGAAAGTTATGGGACTGTCGTTGCCTAAACATTGTTCGATAAATCCCAAAGGACCGTAGAATACTAAAATAGATTTACAAGCAATCAAGTAAGCTTTACAAACAACGCCTTTGTTGAAGTCGTCCTTTGGCATTAGGATAGTCGTAGTTCAAAGCAGTGTGGCCTCGTTCATTTGCTGTCATAATGGGGTTGACCAGACTCAACTAGCCAATTCACATGATTTTATACCATGTTAAGAAAATAGTCTATTTACAAAAGCGAAAGACCGTTTGAATTCCGTAGCTTAAAATTTCTTGTAACAAATGATATCGAAATATTTAAAACGATCTGATAGCCACTTTTTCAATATAGAGTTAAAATAGTGAAAAGTACATAAAAGATGAAGGGTATATAAAATTCGATACAGTCACCTAAAATTCTTTGACTAGTTTTATCCTCAAATTGTTTGTTTCTTTCATTTTTATGCAAAAAAAAAAAAAAAAAAAATAAATAAATAAAAGAAAAAAATTGTTGTGTTTCCTAAACGACAACTTTATTTTAAGATGAGTAAGTAAAAATTATTTTTCAAACAAATTTCATTTTTCTATATATTTCTCTTCAATTCAATTTCCTGGTAACGTGTGTGCTAAATCTCGAACAATTTGCAAGGATTTGAGACGTGTATGTATATTATGTTAAAAAAGGAAAAACTTTTTTTTAATACTTAATAGAAATTGAATATTTAAATATTTTATATGTTGTTAAAAAAGAAAAATAAATAAATTTACAAAAATATCAAATTCAGTAGTTTCGCATAAAAAAGAATTAATATTTTCCCCTCATCTTGTTTAATATTTAAATCTTTATAATGTTGAAATAGTTGAAGTACTCCCTTGGAAAATTATCTCCCTCATTAAGCTTTGTGTGCCCCTCCTGCCTTCTTTTTCAACTATTTTTCAAATCATTTAATGTTTTAATTTCTTTTAACATTTTCATTGCAACTTCATGTTAAACTTTTTATTTTATTCAATTTAATTTACTCTTCTAAATGTTCATACCTTTAATGCTGGCATGCAAGACATCATCATGCTTAAATTTGTTTTCTTTTCTACAGCTAACAAAATATTTTTTTATTTCCTCTATTTTGTGCCGCCACCACCGCCATCAGCAACAGCAGTAGTAGCAATTACTGCATTTTTTGTAAATCACGTTTTCAAGAGCAACAGAAATTACAACGAAAAATAATGTTTTATTCACGGACGTGCACCTGACAAAATAAAATCATTAAAAAAAGAGTGCTCATGAAAAAGTTAATGTTGCATAAAAATAATAATATACACACTTACAAGAAACAAACAAACAAAAAAAAAAAAAAAAAAAAAAAAGGAAAAGAAGCATTTACTGTAAGTATAAGCTTGAATTCATAGTTAAAACGTGCCTTTGTGCAGCTTAAAGCTATGCGTGAGCTTCAATGCATGCGTGTCAGTTTATGCTTTCATGTGTATTTGTGGGATTTTTGTGGATGTAAAGGTATGATGCATTTAAGAGTGTTTTAATTTTATGAAAGAAATACTTATATACATTGAAATTGTGTTTTTAATTTAACGAACTTTAAATAAAAAATAATTTAATATACAAACAGCTATTAATTTGTATGAATTTTTAATATGATTTTTTTTTTTAACAAAATGCCTTTTTTTGTTTCGTTTTTCATTAATTTAATAGCAAACATTAAGAGTTGAACGGGAAATTAGTGGAAATATTGCCAGCAGTAATTAATTTTATTTATTAACTGAAAAAGGTCCAATTTAAGTTGGTAATAAGCAGTTGGGGTGAATTTGCGCAACGTGGTATTAAAATAAAAATTTAAAGTAGTATTTCAAGAAACAAGTCTATAGTCTAGTATATAAATGGTTTAGTATATCGACCAGGTTATAGTTTTGTCTATAGTGAAGTCTATAGTCTAGTATATTCTACAGTTTAGTCTCTTGTCTAGTTTATAGTCTCTTCTAAGATCTAGTTTATAGCCTAGTCTATAGCTATTCCACAGTCTAGACTACAGATTAGTTTATAGTCTATAATCTAGTCTATAGACTATATTATAGTATATTCTATAAAATATTTTAAAGTCAAGTCTAAATACTGCTTTACAGTCTAGTCTAGAGAATTTTTTGTAGTCTAACATAGAGACTTTTTATAGTCTAGTCTAGAGGCTTTTTTATAGTCTAGTCTATAGACTATTCTACAGTCTAGTGACCGGACTATTTTATAGTCCATTTCATAGTCTAATCTATAGACTATTAAATAGTCTATTCTATAGACTATTTTATAGTCTGGTATATAGTCTATTTTATAGTCTAGTCTATGGTATATTTTATAGTCTATTGACTAGACTATTTCATAGTCTAATTTATAGATTATTAGATAGTCTATTCTATAGACTACTTTATAGTCTAGCCTATAGAATATTTCATAGTCTAATCTATAGAAATTTTTATAGTTCAGTCTATAGACAATTTTATAGTTTCATCTATAGACTATTTAATAATTTAGTCTATAGAATATTTAGTAGTATAGACTATAGACTATCTTATAGTCTAGTCTATGGCCTATTTTATAGTCTATAGACTATTTTCTAGTCTAGTCTATAGACTATTTTATGGTCTAGTCTAGGCTATAGACTATTTTGTAGTACATTCTATACTTTAGTCTACAGTATAGTCGATAGTCTTGTCTATAGTTTAGTCTATAGTCGAATCTAGTCTAGTGTATAGACTATTTTGTATTGTCGAATCTAGTCTGGTCTATAGACTATTTTATAGTCCAGTCTATAATCTAGCCTACAGTATAATCTATAGTCTTGTCTATAGTTTAGTCTATAGTCGAATCTAGTTTATAAACTATTTTGTGGTCTAATCTATAAATTAGTTTATAGTATAATATATAAAGTATTTTATGTTCCAGTCAATAGACTATTTTATAGTCCAGTTGAAGCTTTTATAGTCCAGTTGAAGCTACGAACAAAGTATCAATGCTGATAGCAAAAGAACATGAAACACACACAATTGGTGAACCTTTAATAAAGCCTAGTTTTGCTGTCATTGGGGATATGATATTAGATAGGTCCACAAGAGAAAAAGTCATGAGAATCCCTCTGTCAGATAACTCTGAAAAAAAATTGATGGGCCTGCATATTGATGAAATGACTGATGTTTCTAATTTGAGTTAATTTTTATTATTATTGCAGACTTATTGCAGAAAATGAAATAATAACTTCGTAATCAGTTTTTTTTAAAGTTGGCGAAGGAAATAATGAACAAATAATTTTAGAATACACTGTGTAATCCACCAACAAGTTCTGGCTGCGAAAACCTTACCTGATATATATACCTGCCTTAAGAACCAGCATTTTTAAATCCCTATGTGTTAATTTAAATGCAGAACATAAGAAATTACTACTTCGTACCGGTGTCCGTTGGATTTCGAAGGAACCAATTCTTGGCAAAACAGCCGATGATTGTCAAGAAGAAGCAATCGAACTAAAAACAAGTAAAAAAATATGATCGGTCAAGCCCGTTTATTTGATACCCTACCCTATATGTATAGCAAAGTTCGGGGAGGGATCTTATATGAGACCTGGGGCTAATTGTTCACCGATACTTGTATTAAGAGTTTTGTATAGTTCTATGAAATATATGTATGCATTATATATTATGTTATTTATGACTTTTTGGGGAAATTCCCTGAAGTGGTCCTTATACGGGATCTATGGTTAATTATGGACCGATTGTGATAAAATTTGATGCTGTGATTTATGCTTGTGTAAAATTTATTTGTGTCAAATACTGACTTCCCAGCAAAAATAAATAGAAGTAATTTTTAAGGAAGTATTTTTTCATTATTTCTAAAGTTTCTGTAAGTACGTACGTAAGTACGGTTTCTTGTGCTTAAGAAGTTATATAAACATCATCCAAAGATGTTATTAAAAAGCGATGCAGATAAATTTTTCTGCTAATGAAATGTTGAGAATTTACAAATACTTATTACTTAATAATAATAATAATAATAATAATAATAATAATAATAGTAATAATAATAACACTCGTAATAATATTGTTGTGCATATTTTTTTAATAAAAAAATATTTGGTTTATATAAAAATTGAAAGAAATTTCCTTGAATTGAAAAAAAAAACTTAAAAAACAATTTCACTTGACATCGTGAACATGACTTCCTCAAAAAAGAGAACATCTTCTAATGTTAAATTCATTGGAAATGATCCGAATTTGCACTACTTCTGGTTCATAAGTTCAGGATCTAATTGACTTCTTTGGATATTCCTTTTTTGCATTTGTATGGAATTTATGCGCTTTAAATTGATTTTGGCAGTTATGGTCAATTGTAGACCGATCTTCATAAAATTTGGCACATTTATTGCTACTTATATAAAACTCATATATGCTAAATTTCAATTAAATATTGCTATATTTAAAGCATTTATGATAAATCCATATTCTGGGGGGACATTTGTATGGGCCTAGTTGAAGTAATGAACCGATCATAACCAACTTTAATTGGCTCCGTCTTTGGATTATAGACGACCCAAAGTTTGATTACAAAGTTTTCATGAGCGGTCGGAGATTATTAAATCGACTCAGAAACTAATTCTACAAGTCTAAGACCAATATATTTGGATGTTGCAAACACCAGCACAAGCGCTTAATATCTTCTCCACCTATGGAGAGGGTATTGAATATAAATAGTTCGTATGCCAAAGCTGACTTTGAACTATTTTGGTTTTTTGGTTAAAAGAATACAAAGTTGGTTGAGAATGAAGCATTGAAATTTTTGCTACAGTTTGTATCAACATATTTATGTGAAATTAACTTTTCTGCCCTACAGTGCACAAAATCCAAATTTAGATCACGTTTGGATGTGTAAAATGAAGTAAGATGTGATTTGTCAGAATTGTCTCTCAATATTAAAAAGTTAGTAAAAACAAAGACTTTTTATTTTATTTAGATGTTAGTAATTTATATAACATTAAAAATATTTTATGAAATTAATACTTATTTGATCTCAAGCAGTAATTGCTTATGAACTTTAATAAATAAATTTTACTAAAAAAAATGCTTTTTGAGTTTTTACTATTTTTCATTTCTACTATAGAGTAATTCCATTTTGTATTTAAAAATTTTAACCTCTCTGAAATTTTCTCTGTAGCAAGTATATCGATAAGGCTTCCTACCAAAAAAAAAAAAAAAAAATTTAAGATGGACTTTTTTAGATACACGTCACTAAAGAAAATTGTTAGAAAAAAAATATGAAAATAATAATATTTTAAAAATTTTTATTTTTGGCGTTTTAAAATATAAGCTTCGACAAATCCACTGCAAAAAAAAATTATTTTGAGATCTTTTATATAACAAAAATTATGGTCATTTAAATTAATATGTTAATCACTTTCAAAGCTATAGAGTTACCACAGTTCTCAAAATAAAAAATGAGAAAAATTAATTTTACATGCCTCTGTATTCTTATCTATACTTGCACCAAATTTTATCTATATCAGTAAAAAAGGGTCAAAAATAAAATTATTCTTTACTAAAAATCAAAATGTACCAAGGGGTCCGCGAAAAAATAAAAATTTCTTAAGGGGTTCGTGAAGAGGTGGGAACCATTGTTTTAGTCTATAGTCTAATCTATAGTTTTGTCTATAGTTTAGTCCAGTCTGCTCTTTGTTTTACAGTCCAGATTATATGATATATATAGACTAGTTTGTAATCTATTCTATAAATAATTTTATACTTTATTCTAGATATTATGTTATAGTCTAGTCTATAATCTAGTCTATCAATTAGTCCATAATCGAATCTATAGTCGAATCTATAGTCTGGACTACAGGCACACAAAGTTCTACTTGCTAATATCTCAAAACATTGAACTCCTTAAACTTTATATTTGACAATATAATTAAATTTTCTTCCTATACCAATTTTAGTTGCACCATTTTATAACTTTAATTTATTAGTAATAATTTTTATCATATTCCTATTAATAACCAGAGTATTTTTGTTAAAAAAAAAAGAAAAATAAAAACTAATAAAAATGCAGTTGCAATTTGTTATTAATTCCAATTGTATATTTTTTTACTCTCATATTTAGTAATTTTTTATTTTTGGTTTTGTTGATTTTCATGAATAAATAATTATATATAATGGTTTTTTTATTATTTTGCTTTAATAATCTACATAAATATTTTTTTGCATAGACATGGCAACGTAATAAAACATGAAATGATTAAAACTCATTAAATATTTCATTATATTTTTGTTTGGGTAGGGAAATAAAAATTTTATCGCATATTATATCCTTGAAAATTATCTCAATTTATACGAATTCTGTGATCTTTGATATTTTTCATTAAATTAAACAGTAATTTGGTTTGATTTTGGATTATTTAATTTTAAACTCAAGATATTGGAAATCTAATATTCTCACTGAAATTATTTAATATTTTGAATAAAATAAAAAAAAATTAATTTCTTCATTCATCTATAGGGAATATCCTTACTAAATTTTCCATTCTATACATATGTATATGTACTTTTATTTGTGCCTCCATAGATAACTTTAATCAACACTATTATCATCATCATTGTTATATAAAAACCACACATGCATGTTTGTATACTTAGAATTTAAAGTAAGTGTGCGCGTATGTGTGGGTGTTAAAAGGATATAATAAGCTTTTATGCAAACTTTCTCATATACACAGATAAACAAAACCATGCACTTATGTTTATATAAATACTAAATGTATATGAAAATTATTTTACACATCTGCTCTAATAGTACGTTTTTAATAAAAACAATATTTTAAGTATTTATTTTCATTATTACTACTATATATTATTATTAATATTACGTTTCTTAAATACAAAATATTTCATGTATTTTAAATTTTTCATGGAATTACTATACAAGGAAAAATTGAAATAGGATTTAACTAAAGGTTTTATTGAATCGATTAAAATATTTGTTTCATATGATAAATATTAAGTAAGTTTATTTTTGTATTAACTGAATAAATTGAAAAAATTTCAAATATCCAGTAATATTTTGTACCTTGTAATCCATTCTAGAAGAATTCCTTCCTAATTCATGCAGAATTTCAAAATTGTGTGTTGAAAATTTATCTAGAGCTCTTTTATTTTAAAGCCTAAGAAGTCAAATTTGGTAAAAATTAAAACGTTTTCTATTCGAGTTTAAATTTAACAACAAACTCGTGGCATCATAGCTGTAACTATTTCATTTATTTTTAATCAGACTCCCCGTAGATGTGAGAATACATTCAATAACATTAAAATTTAATGCATTTTTATTTATAATGCAATATTGTTATTTTTATTATGAAGATTATTATTTTAAAGTAACTATAAAAACAAGTGGCCATTGAAAAATATCTTGCACTAAAAAACTGCACCATATCTAAAACAAATTATATTAAAAAATTTTCAATAATTTGATTGCACAAAGTACAAATATTATTTTTGGAATCCCATATTTTTTTCTATTTTGAAATATTGTTTCCTACAGTAAACTAAATAGATGGTCTAAATTTTATTTTATTTTTTGGATACGGTGTAAATATAATAAAAAAACAAATGCAGCACGACCAGTGTTGCCAAACACTTTTTCCTTTAAGACTTCAAAGCCAAGCTCAAAGTTCCTCAAAAATACAAAATAAAGGAAGTTTGTTAAAAATTGTCTACATATAGAAATTTTATTGAAATTTCTTACAAAAACAGAATTTATCGAGAGTTTTCTATAAAAAAATTCAATGTTTTCTATAAAAGGAAAATTAATCGCAAATTCTCTATAAAGGGAAAATTTATCAAAAATTGCTTTTAAAAGGAACATTTTGCGAAAATTTTCTATAAAAAGAATACATCGAAAATTTTACAAAAAAAAAAAAAATATGGAAAGTTTTCTATAAAAGGAAAACATCGAAAGTTCTCTACAAAAAAAAAAAAAAAAAAAAAAATTATCTAGAGTTTTCTATAAAAAGAAAATATCGAAAATATTGTGAGAAAAGAAAATTTATCAAAAATTCTCTATAAAAGGAACGTTTAACAAAAATATTTTATAAAAGAACATTTTTCGGAAACTTTTTATAAAAGGTAAATTTATCGAAAATTCTAAAAGAAAATTTATTGAAAATTCTCTGCAAAAAGAAAGTCTATCGAAAACTCTATACCAAACGAAAATTTTCAATAAAAAGATAGTTTATCGAAAAATTTTCAATAAAAAGATAGTTTATCGAAAAATTTTCAATAAAAAGATAGTTTATCGAAAAATTTTCAATAAAAAGATAATTTAACGAAAAATTTTCAATAAAAAGATAATTTATCGAAAAATTTTCAATGAAAAGATAGTTTATCGAAAAAATTTTCTATAAAAATATAGTTTATGAAAAATTTTCTATAAAAAAATAAATTGTTGAAAAATTTCTATAAAAAGATGGTTTATCAAAAATCTTGCATAAATAGATTGTTTATCGAAAATTTTCTATAAAATGTAGTTTATCGAACATTTTCTATAAAAAGATGGTTTATTGAACATTTTCAGTGAAATGGAAATTTATCGAAAATTTTCTATTTTTTTTTTTAAACATTTTCATCTGGCAACACTGATTACATGAGTGTGAAGTCATTCATATATGAACATTATAATGTTGAAAATGCATTAATGCTATAAACGTTATTTCGATATACCGTACCAACATTTTCTATTGAAATTTGAACTGAAGCGACACCTCATGTAGTTAATAACAGTCGAATATATTAACATTGTCTTATCGAAGAAGAGTCACTGTTCTGGAAGAAATGTCTACAGTTTTAATACTTTTTAGATGACACTATTTAGTGGATTTATTGGGTAACGAAATACTATCATTTAGAGATGTAAAAAAATATATAAAGAAAGTATCGGAATATAATCGCTTTTGTATAACAGAAATGTTTTTAATGCAGCTGGAATATTTCTAGTAAATATTTTTAATTATAATTGAGCTCTATGCTTACCTTATATTAAAAAAATACACTGTAATAACTCACTATAACTTTAAATTAAATATGAAATGCTAAAAAAAAAAAAAACAAAAATCATTAATATAAATTAACAATTTTTTAAATTAACATATTTTTTATTAAACATTATAAATAACAATATTAATCAATTTGTTTGGATCAAATTTCGATACTAATGTGTTTTGTTATTACAAATGTGTATATTTTTTTTTTTTCTTGAACATACAAGAGTGTCAAAAAAGACACTTTTTAGAAGATGAATGAAGAAACTCTCATTCAAATGCTGGCACTAAAAAGTGCCTTTTTAATTAGTTAAAAATACACCTCTTAATGCGGGTTGGATTTACTGAGAAATCAATATATGGATAAAAACTGTTGAATTGATTGCATATACGTCTCTTGGGATCAAAGTTGGCATAATTGGTTCGAAAATATTTGATTTTTAAAGGAGTATAATTTCTACTTGGACTATTTGAAATTATGAATTCGATCTTACGAAGCATAAACTCAGAATTAATTGAACCGTTTACTAAATTAATTACAAATGAAATATTCATATATTTTCTGCTTATTTCAAGAGTAGTAAGTAAGCTGTAATCAGTAAGCTGTAATTGACTTTCATATGATGATAAATTAATATTAGGATTCCATGGAAGATGATGAAGACAAAATAAGAGAAATTGTTTCTGAACCAATTTAATTTTCTTTATATGAACTTCGTATTGAGGATCCCAGACTAGGAAAGCATATTCCAGGATTTATCTTACGAGAGATATGAATAATTGGAATTGCTTAACGTTATTGTTTATATTGTTGAATGAAAAATGTTTTAATGTACACAAATTTTAATTTTTAATTGGTAACTTTTCTGTTACCAATTTCATATTTAATTTAAAGTGAGTTATTATAGTGTGCTTAAATATAAGGTAAGCATTTAGCTCAATTATAATTAAAAAGTATTCCAACTGCATTAAACACATGTTTCTTATACAAAAGCGATTATATTTCGATAATTTTTTGATGTACTTTTTTACACTTCTAATTGATAGTATTTCGACACATAAAGAATGCACTAAAATGTGTCATCGAAAAAGTATTAGAAGTGTGGCACATTTCTTCACAAAAGGTGACTCTTCTTCGATAAGAAATTAATATCATATACGACTGTTATTTACTACATGAGGTATCGCTTTAGTTCAAATTCCGATAGTAAATGTTGGCAGGGCTTAAAGATGTTATGTCTATTGTTTTCTATACATATATAACTGCCATGGTAACTTTCTCTCTACCATTACTTAAATTATTTGAATAAAATTCTACCAACAATAACTTAATAAATTTTGAATAAATATACCCTGAAATTATTAGTTATATTTACTATGTTGTTTGTACATAAATATTAAATATCTTAGTTGATGTTTATAATCGAAAGTTATTTCGAATAAGTTTAATATGCAAGTACTTAGTTTAAGGTAAAAATAAAAAGAAGTTAATTTTCTATGGAAATTATATGATACCTTTAATTAAATTCTTACTTACCATTTGCTATAAAATGTTACTTACAACTTAATTCGTAGTAAAACTATAAAATAATTTATAGTTAATCATAATTTAAGAAAGTTTATATAAGGTAATTAGTAGAGAAATGCAGTTAACTTATGAAACTAATTTGTAGATAGAGATTATTTATATTTTGTGTTGTATGGTAATTTGTAATCTCTTTGCTGCTTTGAAATTAAACTTTTTTTTTTAAGTATTTAAAGATATAAACAGCAAATGTATAGGCAGGTATGGTTATTAAGTTTAAATGTCAATAAAGTTTATAAACTTCTTAAAGGTTTTTAAAGGTATAATATAAGTTGGAAAAAGGCTATTTAAACTTTATGCAAAAATTCGCTTCTGCCTTTTAATTTATTAATATTTATTATATTTATATATTTATTAATAGCTTTTCCTAAATTTCATTTAGCTTAAATGTGAGTCTTTACAAATCTAAAATATTCTATTGTATTTAACGTAATTGTTCTTTATATCTCCTTATCTTTATATTCTTTATATTTAGTCAATAAAGAAAACTAAGTGTTGTTTTCTTTCATTCTTAACATAAACCAAATATTTCTATTTGTCTATCTAAAGGATCCTAAATTCTCTGCTAAACAAAAACTGATATTCAACAATATATGCTCATATTTATTGTATCTTTATTTCTTAATAGAAAATTCTTATAAGTTAACAGAGAACCTTCTTGTCTTTATATTTATTTGTTGAAAATGTTCAAATATACGAAAAAAGACAAGAAATTTTAAAAATAATAATGTAAAATATATATATATATATAAAAGAAATGAAATAACTATAATTGTAAAAGAAACTTTAATAAACAACATCTTTCTATATACAAGGACCAAGAATTGAATGCCGCCAGAGAGAGAGAAAGAGAATATGTATTTGTTCAATTGTTTAACAGTTCATTTCAAAAAAATTTTTGTTGGCACGTTCAAAGGACAATAAACATGTATATATGTGTGTAAATGTTTGTAGAATATATCCTTTACCCCTTTTTTATATTTTTTGTTTGATTATTGTCCTCTATGTTTGTTTAAGTTTATTATTATTGTTGCTGTTTTCATTTTGCTACATATGGCCATAATTCATAAAGACTAAACTTCCAAATTTAAACAAATAAACAAACATACTTGGCTACACTTCCAAGACTATGTGGTAAGCATGTGTGTAAGAGTGTGCTTACATAAGTACATTCTTGCCGTAGAGTTAGATAAACTTGTGTATTCTTCATAACCATCCATTATATTCTATTGCATTCTATTGTGTTTCATTTTATTGCATACCATTGGGTTAATTGATTATATTGAATTCCATAAAGCAACAGACGAATATATACGCACACCACTATTAGTACATAGAATCTGCAATGCACCGTGGGGAAAGGAAAATTTATCGGAAATTTTCTATATAAAGAAAACTTAACGAACATTTTCTATATAAAAGAAATTCAACGAACATTTTCTATAAAAAAAAATTTAAAGAAAGTTTTCTATGAAAAATATAAGGCAATTTTAAAAAAATTAAGGGAAAATTAAAAAAATACAACGATTTTTTATAAAAAGAAAATTTTATCAATTTTCTATAAAAAAAATTAATCGAAAATTTAAAAAAATTATTGAAAATTTTCTAAAAAAAGAATTTTGAATGAACTTTTTCTATAAAAGGATAATTTAACGAATATTTTCTAGAAAAGGAAACATCTTAAATATACTATAAAAAGAAAATTTTCTATAAAAAAAATTAAAAAAAGTTCTATAAAAAAAATTTAACGAAAATTTTCTATAAAGAAAAAAATTTGCGATTTTTCTTAAAAAAAGTTTAACGAATATTTTGTATAAAAAGAAAATTTAACGAATATTTTCTAAAAAAAATTAAACGACAATTTTCTATAACAGAAAAATAAATGAAGATTTTCTACAAAAAGAAAATTTAACGAAAATTTTTTAAAAAAAATTTAACGAACAATTTCTATAAAAAGAAAATTGATTGTGTTTTATCACAAACTTATCACAAATTTTATATAAAAAAATAATTTATCGTAAATTTTCCAAAAGTAAATTGAACAAATATTTTCTATCGAAACAAATTTAATGAAAATTTTCTATACAAAGAAAATTTAACGAAAATTTTCTAAAAAAAGTATCGAACGAGCGTTTTCTATAAAAGGAAAATTCAATAAACGTTCTTTATAAAAGGAAAATTTAACGAATAATTTCTATAAAAAGAAAATTTATTGTTTTATCATAAATTTATCACAAATTTTATATAAAAAAATAATTTATCGTAAATTTTCCAAAAGTAAATTGAACAAAAATTTTCTATCGAAAGCAAATTTAATGAAAATTTTCTATACAAAGAAAATTCACCAAAAATTTTCTATACAGAAAAAATTCATCAGAAATTTTATATACAGAGAAAATTCATCAGAAATTTTTTATACAAAGAAAATTCATCAGAAATTTTATATAAAAACAAAATTTATTGAAAATTTCCTATAAAAAAAATATTGAAAATTTTCTATAAAAAGAAAATTTAACGAAAATTTTGCATAAAAAGGAAATTTAACGAAAATTTTGCATAAAAAGGAAATTTAACGAAAATTTTGCATAAAAAGGAAATTTAACGAAAATTTTCCATAAAAAGGAAATTTAACGAAAATTTTCTATAAAAAGAAAATTTATCGAAAATTTTCTATACAAAGAAAATTTATCGAAAATTTTCTATAAAAGAAAGTTTCCTTGAAAATTTTCTTTAAAAAGAAATTTCCTCGAATATTTCTATAAAAAGAAAAGTCATCCGAAAGTTTCTATAAAAAGAAAAGTCATCCGAAAGTTTCTATAAAAAGAAAAGTCATCCGAAAGTTTCTATAAAACTTAATGTCATCGAAAATTTTTTATAAAAATAAATTTTATCCAAAATTTTCTGTAAAAGTAAATTTCATCGAAAATTTTCTATAAAAATAAGAAGTGTTCTATAAAAATAAAATTTAACGAAAATTGTCTGTAAAAGTAAATTTCATGAATTGTGTTTTATTTATTTTTATTTATTTATTATTAGAATTTAAATATTCTAATTTACTTTTCGATAGAAAATATTAATTATCGCATAATTTAAGAAATATTTTCGCAACAGTTTTACAATTATGGGTAAATAATTTATTTATCATCTATTATAATTGAGATGAAAATGGAAAGGATAGGACCAGGTGGAAGAGTATCCCACTTATAAAAAAAAATATTAATTTTCGGATAACTTGAGTATTGTTACAGAAAAGTCTTAAAATTTTACGGAAATAACCTCCTCATCGACCTCCTAACGTAGAGTGAAATTGCGATGGATAGGATTGTAGAAAATTGTGACGACATATAACAAAAATATTATGCATAGTATAGCTTAACAGCTATTGCAGCTCTTGCAGGAATAGCTTTTTTATCAACCTACATAATTTAAGGGGTAGCCCCCGTACAAAGCGAATATTAATTTTCGCACATCTAAAGCAGTAGTTTAATGAAAGTCTTAAAAGTTTGTAGAAAAAATTGCCACATCAAAGTTTGAATAGGGCGAATAGGTCAAGGGGGAGTAGTAGCCTACATATAAAATAAATATTAGTCATCTCATCAAAAGGGGTAGCGAGACGCATCGGGATGAGCTAGTTCTGTAGAAAATGTATCGAATATTTTCCATAAAAAGAAAAATTTATCGGAAACTTTCTAAGAAAAGAATATATATTTAAAATTTTCTATAAAAAGAAAATTCAACCAAAATTTTCTATAAAAAGAAAATTTATTGTAAATTTTCTGTAAAGAAAAATTTTATCAAAAATATATTAAGACAAAGTTCATCGAAAATTAAAGGAAATTTCAGAAAGAAATTTCCTAAAAATTTTCTGTAAAAAGAAAACAACGCAAAAATTGTCTATAAAAGGAAAATAATTAAAGTTGTCTATGAAAGGAGGATTTTATATAAAATGAAAATTCATTTAAAATTTTATATGAAAAAAATTTAACGAAAATTATCTATAAAAAGGTAACTTGTCGAAAATTTCCTATAAAAAGAAAATTTATCGAAAATGTTCTATAAAAAGAATATCTAAAGAAAATTTTCTATAAAAAAAAAGCTCAACAAAATTTTCTATGAAAAGAAAATTAACAAAGTTATCTACGAAAAGAAAATTTTATATAAATAGAAAATGATTGATAATTTTATATAAAAAGAAAAACAACGAAAATTTTATATAAAAAGAAAATTTTTGACGAAAATTTTATATAAAAAAAAAATTTTTGACGGAAATTTTCTATAAAAAGAAAATTTTTGACGGAAGTTTTCTATAAAAAGTTAATTTATTGAACATTTTCTATAAAAATTAAATTTACCGTAAATTTTCTATAAAAAGAAAATCTTTCGTAAGTTTTCTATAAAAATAAATTTGAACAACAATTTTCTATATAATGAAATTTAAATAAAAATATTGTATAAAATGAAAATTTTACGAAAATTATCTGTAAAAAGAAAAGTTCCTTTAAACCACGATAATCTTTTCCGTAATGAAATTGTATTCCCTAAATGTAACGAAAACCCACTGTGCAAATCCACTGCATAATCGTACCTACACATTGTCCCATACATTCTAAAAAAAAAAGGAAAACTATTGTCATTGTATAATACCAACACTTTTGTGTTCTGGCTAGTGTCCTGTATATCCAACTTCGTTATCTATGTATGCCTAAACTTGCATGTATTGGTTTTTATACAATAATGATTTTTATCCTCTTTCTATTGTAGGCCATTCTTTTTTTCCTCATCTTCTCCATTTTGTAATACGGTCGAGTGCAATACACCGTATGAGCCAGAAAGGGAGATAGAAACAAAGTAAAGAGTTTATTTACTATCTGCTAAAATAAACACAATAGTAGATTCCTAGTAGGAATTTTATATATGTGTGTATTTGTGATATCTTTTTGTCCCTATTAAAGATACAATTTCTGTCTATGAACAAATGCTAACATAAATTGCACTAGACTTGTGTGTCAAGTTATTTAAGAGTTATGAGGGCAACATGTGGCTGTTTTATTTTATAAACTATATATTTTCTAAACTCATACATACTTAGACTTTGTTGTTATTATATTAACAATATTTAGTAAAGTTTTCTTTTTTGAGGTTAAACGTTGGAGGCAGAGTATGTAACAGCAGACAGCACTAATACAATAAAAACTTGTTGAAATTTCTGGCCATAAAATTGGATGTCAATTAGTAAATACTCTCATACATAGATGTGGAAAGGAATTAATGTTTTAGAGTATATTTATGTAGTTATATAAAATATGCGAAAATATATTTTATATATTTTGAGAGGTTTTAGTAATAAATTTTTGACATTTATTAAATATACCCCAGAGTATAATGGTCAACATTTTTAAAATTCATACGTTTGCACTATGTTTACACAAATTTAGTAAATGATTTTAAATTTTTAATATAATATGTATAGTTGTTTAGTTGCGTTTGTTTTACAGTATGGTATAAACTAGGAGGAAGTAAATTCCAAGACTTTCTTTTTCAATTGTCTGATGTTTTTTGAGCTCCTTCATTTCAATGCTTTTAACTGATAAAAAAATACTATTATTTTGATTTTAGTTTTTTAACGTAACTCTTTTGAAATATTTTAAGATATCCTCTCAGTTCTCAAATTTTCAGCTACAAAACTAAAATAATATAACTTTCTGCGTAAATAGCGCACCATGTTATGACTCTGAGTGAATGAAATAGTTTTTCGTTAATGATCCTGTTAGGCATGAATATTCTCTCTGTATTTTGGGTCTATTTATCCCTACTTTTCACTATATAACATCGATGGTCTAAAAATGTCTAATTAAATGTTTCGTTTAGAATAGAAAAGTATGTAAACAGTGCTTTTATAATCCAGAAAATTTTATATATTATTTATTTCCATTGATTTTAAAATTTACATTATAACATTAATTTTGTTATTAATTAATGACTTGATAAATTGACATTTAAATATTTTGATCAAAAAAACATTTAAACATTATTGCTAATTTAAATAATGGATATTTTCTACAACGCATATATCGTTTGCCTTCAATTTGTAAATAATTACTTAAAAATCAATTAATTTTAATTAAATATCATCATGTATTTTACCCTCTTTTTTCTCTATTCAAACCAGATACTTATTTATTGGAACTGAATTTGATTGTCTATTTAAAATGAAAAAATGATTTTAAGAAAAAGGGTTTTTATGTTGATTAAAATAAAATTAAATATTGCCAAAGAAGGTGTTTTAAGAGGAAGGAGATTTACATTTTTATAGATACTTGGAAATTTTGCTTTTAAAGTTAGAGGAAAGTGAAGAAGAATAAGTTTTCCAAAAATTTTCTTTCGAAGGAAAATGTTCAATTAATTTTCTTTTAACAGAAAATCAATTAATGTTCGTTTTATAAAAAATTTTAAATTAATTTTTTTTATAACAAAATTTCAATAAAATTTCGTTAAATTTTCTTTAAATTTTCTTTATATGGAAAATTTTCATTAAATTTTTTTTTGTGGAAAACATTCGTTAAATTTTCTACAATAGAAAATTTTCTTTTAATTTTCTTTTCTAGAAAATTTTCCTTAAATTTTCTTTTCATAGGAAATTTTAGTTAAATTTTCTTTTTATAGAAAATTTTAGATACATTTTCTTTTTATAGGAAATTTTAGATACATTTTCTTTTTATGAAAAATGTTCGTTAAATTTTCTTTTGTAGATAATTTTCGTATATCTACTTTTGTAGAAAATTTCCTCTAAATCTGCTTTTGTAGAAGTTTTCTTGTATAGATTTTTTTTTAAATTTGCCTTTATAGAAAATTTTCTTTAAATTTTGTTTTATAGAAAATTTGCTTTTAATTTTTTTATAAAAACTTTTCTTTAAATTTCCTTTTTATTAAAAATTTTCATTAAATTTTCTTTTTATGGAAAATTTTCATTAAATTTTTTTTTTTTTTTGTAGAAAACATTCATTAAATTTTCTACAATAGAAAATTTTAGTTTAATTTTCTTTTCTAGAAAATTTTCCTTAAATTTTCTTTTTATAGGAAATTTTCGTTAAAATTTATTTTCATAGGAAATTTTCGTTAAATTTTCTTTTTATAGGAAATTTTAGATACATTTTCTTCTTATAGGAAATTTTAAATACATTTTCATTTTATGGAAAATGTTCGTTAAATTTTCTTTTGTAGATAATTTTCGTAAATCTACTTTTGTAGAAAATTTCCTCTAAATCTGCTTATGTAGAAAAGTTTCTTTAAATTTTCTTGTATAGATTTTTTAAAATTTTCTTTTATAGAAAATTTTCTTTAAATTTTCTTTTATAGAAAGTTTTTTTTTAAATTTTCTTTTATAGAAAATTTGCTTTTAATTTTTTTATAAAAAATTTTCTTCAAATTTTCTTTTATAGAAAATTTTCATTAAATTTTCTTTTATAGAAAAGTTTCTTTAAATTTTCTTTTATAGATTTTTTTTTTAATTTTCTTTTATAGAAAATTTTCTTTAAATTTTCTATTACAGAAATTTTTTTTAGTTTTCTTTTAGATATTTTTTTTTAAATTTTTTTATGTAAAATTGATTTTTGTGAAATTTTTTATAAATTTTCTTTTATAGAAAATTTTTGTTGAACTTCTTTTATGGAAAATTTTTGTCATTTATTTTTTTAGAAAATTTTCGTTAAATTTTCTTTTTATAGAAAATTTACGTTAAATATTTAAATTATCTGTTTGTAGATTTTTTTTTTATCAAATTTGCTTTTCACACAAAATTTAAAATTTCCGTTTCATAAAATCTTTTCTTTTTAAAGACTTCTTTTTATATAAAACTTTTGTTACATTTTCTTTCCATAAAAAACTTCTTTTACATTTTTTATAGAAAATTTTCGTTAAATGTTCTTTCAAAAGAGTTTTTGTTAAAAAATAATATTTTTTACATTTTCCATTTATAGAAAATTTTTGATAAATTTTCTATTAATAAAAAATTTTCAATAAATTTTCTTAAAAAATTTTCTATAAAATGTTCGTTAAATTTCCTTTTATAGAGAAGTTTCGTTAAATTTTCTTTTTAAAAGAATTTTCGTTAAATTTTCTTTTTATAAAAAAGTTTCGTTAAATTTTCTTTTTATAGAGATCTTGTATTAAATTTTCTTTTTAAAGGAAATTTTCGTTAATTTTTTATAGAAAATTTTTGTTATATTCCCTCTTTATAGAAAATGTTTGTTAAATTTTCGTTTTGTATAAAAGTTTCGTTAAATTTTCGTTTTGTAGAAAAGTTTCGTTAAATTTTCTTTTTATAGAAAAATTTCGTTAAATTTTATTTATAAAGGAAATTTTCGTTAAATTTTCTTTTAAATTTTTCAAAAATTTTCCTTCTATAGGAAATTTTTGTTACTTTTTTAAAAAATTTTCATTAAATTTTCTTTTTATATAAAAATTTTATATATTTTCTTCTTATAGAAAAATTGCGTCAATTTTTCTTTTTAAAGGAAATATTCGTTAAATTTTCTTTTGTAGGAAATTTTTATTAAATTTTCTGTTAAAGGAAATTTTCTTTAACTTTTCTTTTTTTGAAAATTTTCGATAAATTTTCTTTTATAGAAAATGTTCGTTAAATTTGATTTTTATATAAAATTTTCATTAAGATTTTTTCTTATAGACATTTTTTAAAATTTTCCTTTTAGAGAAAATTTTCATAAATTTTTTGTTTTGAATATTAATTAAATTTTCCATTTAATGGAAATTATTAAATAAATTTTCTTTTTTTATATAAAAATTTTATAAGTTTTATTCTCTGTTTGAAGGAATATTACAGCTATTTGCAAATGTATTTCCACAAATTAACAAATTATTTTTCTTTCTTTTTAGTATTACCTAATACCTCTCTTTAAAACACTCAAACTATTATTATTTCACATTAAGTTCTAATTTCATTCCCGTGTTCATTGGCATGTATGTGTGTATGTAATATTGCACAATAGCACTAGAGGTAGAACAAAACAAATGTTATGGAAATTTTCACTTTTTA
The DNA here is from genome assembly GCA_932274085.1 of Protocalliphora azurea. NCBI lineage: Eukaryota > Metazoa > Arthropoda > Insecta > Diptera > Calliphoridae > Protocalliphora > Protocalliphora azurea. The sequence goes on along the minus strand of OW026522.1, from coordinate 134,670,238 downwards.
GCAAATTAAAGAATACTTGTTAGTTAAGGGTGTTTTATTCATTTTTTTTTTATTTTTTTTTTATATTGTTCTATTTTCTATTTAACAAAGTGGCCCTTGATACATTTCTAAAAATGGAGCGAGCAAAATGTTTAAACAATAAAATCAACAACTACAGTTTGTATGATAAAAATACGCACACACCCACTAAATGTAAATGCCTAAGAGCACCAACAAACATATTCAAGTCAATTACTTATAATGCTTAGAATCGAGTAACATAAAATTATAATAACGCAACAAAAATCTATTTACATATAAAAGCAGCAAATTGTGTAGCTCGTTATTAGTCCTTAATGCAAAATATTGAGGATTTTTTTCAGTTTTTCTTTTTCTAGACTCTAGAGTGGTAATTATGCAGATGAAAATGCGTGTGTTTGTTTGGGGGGAGTAAAGTAATTTAAATCTGCCACAAAAACAAGAAAAAAAAACATGGTTTTACGCTTCGTTTAAAAAAAATGTAAAGGAAAGAACTTTATTTCATTTTGGGGGGATTTAGTTGGTTGTGTATTAAATAATGTTTGGTAATGTATCAAAAGCAATAATCAATTTATTTGAACCAACAACCAAAATTTTGTAGAAATAGGTACTAAACAAAAAATTATTTAGTTTACTTTCTGTGTACTCACACATTGAAGCGCATTTATAAACAGCCTGAATGTATGCTTTAATATCCGGCATAATATATTGATTATATTGAAGACATTAACGAATCGAAATTACGTTACAAAAGAAAGAAAAAATATGCTAATAAAAATTAATTGTACAAATTACAATTGTTGGCAAATTTTTGAGTTTGTGATATGAAAATTTCTAGTAGTTTAAGACCCAGATATATCATTATTATTTCTTTAAGTTAAATAATTTAAAATTCCTCATATAAGGAAATAAATATGGGTCATTATCAAAAATGTTTAACCTGGCTGACACTGACTTCAAGTTTTAATAAAATTTGTGGTAATACCATTTTAACAAATGGGTAACAGATCTGAACTCAAAAGATTTGAATCTAATAGAGTGTAAAATTTTGGCTCCTAGGTTTCATTTTGTAATCATGATTGTTGTTTAAATTTCAAAAACTTAGAAAACGGACTTAAAATTATTTAACTTTTTCACATTCATCTACATGCGTTTATACTTTTTGATCTCACACGATCTTATATAAACTAATCGGAATTTGTGGATGAATCCAAAACCTCTTATGTCATTGTGCAGACTCTCAACTGTGACTGAATTAGCAGCGCCAGGCGTTTGGGGCAAGTAAAAGAGAGATTGAACCTAGCGTCGTAAACGCTGTTATAGATGTGGTTCCAGTATCCGGTTCGAAGGACAGTAAAAAAGTTTGCAGTAGTAAATTGCCTTGTTATGTTTGTGGACTATAATTAGACACCTGTAGAATGGAATACGTATTTTCTGTGCCGCTACACACTTCATCAGCATTCGTGGTGTCTTATCCATTATCCAGCGATAAATGTAATTGATCAGGACCATAAATTTAAATAATAGTTAAAAACACGTGCACAGTGCATGGACAGCTCTAAATTGATCATAATTGGCATAAAAAGTAATAGTTTGTAATGCTTGAGGGAAATGTAGAGGCGCATCGAAAAATTTCAAAAAATAAATTTTTATGGACTACAAAGAATTTATTTGGTTTAAAAACGTATTATAATATTAAATAGCATTTCTTTGTAATAAACTGGAACAAAATATAATTTCGTATAATATGTGGAGAAATAAATTATATTTGAACTCCACTTCTCGCAAAATTTTTAGCGCAAATTTTTTTTTTTTTTTTAATTTTACTAGGAAAACTTTATTAGTGTAAAACTGTATTAGTGTAGCATAATACCAGCAAACATTGAAAATTTTATAAATTTTATTTGAATTAGTCAGTAGGTTTTAATATTGCGCGTAATCTTTACTAGAATTATACATAAATTTCTAGTTATGTTATAATTCAATTCAGCCTTTTTTTAAATTTTCCATTCCCTATGTTACAAATTTTTTAAGAAACTCATCATATCTCCCCTTTTTATATTCACTGAAAATACAAGCATTTTTGAAAAATTAAGCATAAAAAAGAATGTTTGAGGGAAATAACATTTACTGGTTGGTATCTATTTAAGCATAAAAACGGAAGTTGCGCAAGTTTTATTAAAAAAAAACAAAAAAATGAAAGGAAAAAAAATGTTGTTGGTTTATCGAACTTCTACTGCTACACAGAATAAAAAAAAAAATATGCATAACGAGCATGCTAAACTGTACAAGCTTATATGCAACTGTATAGTTGTATATGTGTATTAGAATTTTGTGTGTGTGTTAGTATAAGAGTAAAAGTATTTGCCATAAGAGATTGAAAATGAACAAATAATTGCTTTGCTATAGCTTTTATATAGTTTTGTATACAGAAAAATCAAAAATTAGGGGAAACCGAAATAAAGACAGATATCAGGAAAAGAGTAGAGTTTATTCTCTAGGAAAAATCTATAATTTAAGAATATATAATCTTTTAGGCAAATACATATTTACATACACAATTACTTCTTATTTTTTATTTTTTATAATTTTCAATATTTGAATATTTTTTTAAACTAATAATCTCTTCGTTAACCCTGACAATGAATTAAGCTTTATTATTATCATTATCCTAGCTCTATCAATGATACATATTTGAAAATTTATTTACCTCTTTATACGAACAGAGTGATAGAAAGTAATTAGAACTTGTTTCGAAATTTATTAAAGGGAAAATACATATATTATGGGCATTATCAAAAATTTTGATTTTGGGCCTTAAAGAAGTTGTTTTTTTTTGAGGGCATATTAAAATCCATCTCTATAAAAAATATAAAGCGACTCGAATGCATGTAGAATCTTAATTATTCCGTGCAGGGGCGCTAAAGTTATATCGGTTTAAGGGTGAAAATATATAAATTTTTACAAATTAGAAGTTCATGTATAATTCTGGTAAAAATTCGGCCCAATATTAGTGAGTTATTCAAAGAAATTTATGTTATATTCAATGTTTGCTGGTTCTAGTGTAGCATATTTTAGGGGTTTCTAGTAAAATGACAAAAAAAAAAAAAAAAAATTCTTTATACCAAAACCCGTGATTTTTTTTTAATTTTGCTTAAAATATTCTTCGAATCTAAGTTATTTCTCCATATAAAGGGTGATCCATATCGAGGTTCCCTACTTTTTTAAAGAAAACAAAAAAAAAAAAAAAAAAAAAAAAACAGAAAATTCAAATTTAATGGGGAATGTTTATTATCATTTGAAAGAATATTCTTTGGCATTTATTTTTTGAAGATTATGTCTATCAAATGTTGGTAGATGGTCGATCCGTCGCGTCCAATTTCCGATGACTCGTTCGAGCATTTCGACTGGTAACTGGCGAATGACACGCGCGATGTTTTCCTCCAAGGTCTGAATCGAAGCGGGTTTGTCCGTATAAACTTTAGACTCTACATATCCCTACAGGAAAAAGTCTAACGGTGTGATATCACACGATCTTGGTGGCCAATCGACCGGCCCAAAACGTGAAATTATGTGTTCACCGAAGTGTTCGCTCAATAAATCCATTGATTGATGCTATGTGTAGGAAGTGGCGTCGTCTTGCTGAAACCAAATGTCGCCGAGATCAGGCATCAAATAGTCGGTTATCATGGCACGATAGCGGTCGCCATTGACGGTTACGTTCGCACTGGCATCATTTTTAAAGCAATATGGATCGATGATTCCACCGGCCCACAAACCACACCAAACCGTTGTTTTTTCTGGATGAAGTGGCAGTTCTTGAATCTCTTCAGGTTGCTCTTCGTCCTAAATGCGGCAATTTTGTTTGTTTACATACCCATTGAGCCATAAATGGGCCTCATTGCTGAACAAAATTTGCCTCGAAAACGTCTGATCTTCTTGGAACTTTTCAAGAGCCCATAGAGCGAAGCGATATCGTTTGGGAAGGTCGAGCGGCTTCATTTGTTGCACAAGCTGTATTTTGTACGCTTTCAATTTAAGATGTCGACGTAAAATGCGCCAAGTCGTTCCGCACATCAGTCCGAGTTGCTGCGAACCGCGCCAAATCGACCCTCCACGGTCTTCGTGTACACTCTCAGCTACGGCCGCTATATTTTCTTCACAGCGTGCTGGACATGGTCTATTCGGTCGAATATTATCTAATAATGAATGCTGGATCTCAAAATGGGTGATGGTGTTGCGAATAGTACGCTTAGTAGGCCGATTATGTTGACCATAAGTTGAGCGAAGTGCACGAAACACATTTCTCACAGAACGTGAATTTTGGTAATAAAGTTGAACGATTTGTAAACGTTGTTCAGGCGTAAGTCTTTCCATTATGAAATGCCAAACAATACTAAACAAAAATAACATGACAGCATGACACGACTCACACGTGATCTGTCAAAAAAAGGCTATTGAAAAAAGTATCTCTACTTGAATCACCCATTACTATACGAGCATATATTTTATTAGAATTTATTACAAAGGAATGCTATTTAATATTGTGATCATTTTTAAACCTAAGTAAATATTTTTTGATTAATATTTTTTAAAATTAAATATTTTTTTTTTGTGCACTTCAACATTTCCTTTAAGTATTTTAAACGCCACCTAATTATGCCAATTGTGTTAAATTGTGTGCCATCCATGCGTTGTGTTATAGCAAAATCTCTTTTGACAAAAGAGTCTGGTTTGCAGCTATCAATAACATTTAATTTATGGCTATGATGAATTATATTTATTGCCATTCTTATATCTCTATATTCATGATTTGTGCGAAATAGTATTTGCTATATAAAAATACAAAAACAAAAAGTGCAGTTTTTACTTAATTTTTAAAAAGTCCATAAAACTTTTTTCTAAAATTTATTTTTAATGCTTCTTCAATTTTATTGTGTAAAATAACATAGAACTAAGTCCAAGCAGTAATCCAAAACACTAAGTCCAAGCATAATCCTTTAGACTGTGAATGTGCCTCGGGAAAAACTATTTTTTTTAAATTTTCGCTCTTGTTTTCCAAACTCTGAGAATATCTACTGCATTGACTATATGGGGCACATCAAAGAGATATAGTTCAGGATACACATAATTACAACAAGTAACAAACCTTGTTTCAAAATTTGTATTTCGTTGAGGGACCCCATAAAAAAAACTGAAAAATTTTAAAAATTAAAGATTTTGTCATCAAAATTCGAATACACAGTTGAGAGTTTGCACAAAAACAAAGGAAGTGTAGAGTTTATCCACAGAACACTGTTGCCAGATTTTCCGATTTATCTATATTTTGACGATTTTTCATTGTTAGAATTCCAAAGTGCGATTTGACAATTTTTGTATAAAATATAACGATTCTAATTTTGTATTGTAGTAGATAGAGAGAGAGAGAAAGAAAGAAAAGGTCTATAATGAGTTTAAACTTTTACTTCGAAATTCGTTTGCAATTTAATGAATATTGGTGAAACAAAATTTTTATGTGAAATGAAAAATGTTATTTTATGTACATATGTATGTAAGTGAAATAATTTTGATAACAGATAAAAGGGTTTAAGAATGTGTTTAGTAGTAAAAAGTTTAATTGAAAATAAATGCAATACATATGATTTTTTGAGTAATTTTTTCAAATTGAATCGATCATAGTTGATTTTTAAACAATTTTTATAATGATTTAGTAGTACGTTTATTTGTAATTAAAGAAAAGTAAAAAATTTTGGCCGCTCGCTCTTACGGGTTATGGATTTCTAAAGTTTTGATATATTTTTCTGAATATCTTTATTAATACAAATGCGATTTAAATTATATTAATACTGTTTTAAATACCTTTTGAATGATATATAATATGACCATATTCATTTCTAAAAAAATTTTGTTCAACGAATAAATATAGGAGAAAATTCCTGAGTCCAGCCAAAGGCCAGCTAAACGGAAAAACCTTTACTAACGTACAAAAAAAAAAAAAAAAAACAGAAAATATTTTTATTTTAACTGGGTCGGTAATTTTAATATGTTCCTATTTTTCAAATTTTGTATAATATAAAACAATGCTGGAAGTTTATTTAATAAACAAATAATTTCAAAACTTAATATTTTTTTTTTTGAATATAAACATAAATAGCCAAAACAATTTCAAAAATATTATGTCGATTTTGACGATTTTTTCGGTGAATTATGACGATTTTATACTATAATTATCTGGCAACAGTGCCACAGACTCCAATTTCTTTATATAAGATCGAATGAAATCAAAAAGTATAAATGCGAGAACAGAAAGTATAGAAGCATGGGAAAAAATAAATTAATTTTAAGCCATTTTTCTAAGTTTTTGAACTTTGAACAACAATCATGATTATATATAAAATGAAACCTATGAAGCTAAAATTTTGCACTCTATAAGATTCAAGTCTCTTGAGTTCATATCTGTAATCCGTTTGTTTAAAATAGTATTATCACAAAACTTTTTAAGGATTAAATAATGGCCCTTATGTATGTTTAGGTGTTTGAGTTGTATTTTCATTTTAATAACTTACAGCATAAGAATGTAATTTTAGTTGTACTTTAAAGAGCTATAAATCCAAAATTTCCATCTAACTACAAAAACTAAAATGTTAGTTTTAAATGCACAAAGCAGAACTGTAAATGAATCATTCTTTTTTGATTTCAATTCGTTACGAATTAGCTAAATTTTGAATTAATTCTTTTCACAACGAAAAAGAATTGAATGAAATTTGAATCAACTCAAATGATTTGCAATTCGTTTTCAATTCAAATGAATCTGTAAAATGAATTTCAATTCGTTTCCAATTCAAATGAATTTGTTAAAGTGAATTGCAATTCATTTCCAATTCGTTTGAATTGAATTGATTTTGAATTCATTCAAATGAATTAGAAAAATGAATTGCAATTCAAATGAATGAAATCAAAAATGAGTTGTAATCAATCAAATTCAAGAGCAGATCTAGGGAGGAAAGAAAAATGGAAATTTGATAAAAATAAAAATCTAAGTTTCTTTTAGCAAATAAATAAATTTTTCCCATTTTGATAGGATTTTCGCCGATACCCAATAATTCAATTCCTATTCTGCCGCTACCTGATAATTTCAGTATATCATGGGAATTTCAAATCGAAGAATTTTTTGTCTTTGGACTATACTAGGTGATATACAAAACGACAGTAATGCTTGCTGACTTTTATATAAAAAATTAGTTGAATAACAAAACGACAGTGATGCTTACTGTACATTTCAACCAATTCAATTCAAATGAGTTGAAAATGAATTGCTAATTCATTTTTCTAATTCATTTGAATTAATTCAAAATCAATTCAATTCATTTGAATTAGAAACGAATTGCAATTCATTTGAGTTGATTCAAATTTTATTCAATTCTTTTTTGACAAATTCATTGGAATTGGAAACTAATTGCAATTCATTTGACAAATTCATTTGAATTGGAAATAAATTGCAATTCATTTTTACCAAATTAATTTGAATTGACTCAAATTTAATTCAATTATATTTTTTGTGTTAAAAAAATTAATTCAAAATTTGCTAATTGAATGCATGAATGATTAGCGAATTAATTAAAAAATGAATGATTCATTTACAGCTCTGGCACAAAGTCGATTTTTACGTGCTTTAAATCTTTCAATTAGAATTTGAAATTCTTCTTTTACATTTTAAAACAATTTTTGTTGTTTTTAAAGTGTTTTTTTATTCTTATATTTTTCTTTTATTAATTAATAATACAAAATTGGCTCCAAGGGTTTAATGTCATTCAAAATATATTAAAATTTTATTATTCATTTCAAGTGTTTTTTTTTTTTTTTTTTGCAAATATTAGAATGCATATGTTTTAAAAAGTTTTAGACATTCAAATAAGTGTATCTGACGTTATGTTTAATGACTAAAAATTAAAAAAAAAAAAAATAATTTAGAAATTAATAAGTAAATAGCGCACAGTGGTTTTAAAACGCTTGTTTGAAAATAATTTTGTGACTTGTGATCCGTTAAAGATATCTGAATAAAGTTTGACATTGATATAGCTGAGGTATTTTCCAGTTGATTTGAAGGAGCACAATACCCCAGTGGTCTCCTCGGGTGTATAATTTTTTAAAAAATAGCCTAAAATATATTTATAATTTTATTGCAAACCAATTTTAGACGTATATATACATCCATAAATTCTAAATACTACTTCTGCAGTAATCATATAAATCTATCGATCCTATAAGAAGTTATAATAATTTGAATTTGAAACTGTAAAAATATTTTTGTGTTTTTTTTTTTCCGAAAAATTGGTAACATTTTTTCACTTATAAATATCTATTTTGTTTTGTGCCACAAAATTTTTAATGTTTTCGAAAGAAATCTTAACGTAAATACGTGTTAAGTAAAACTGAAGACGTTTTCGTTATCTATAATATGTTTTTAGGAGTTTTCAATCATAATCTCTGGGACATCGAAAAAATGTGAACTTTATAGAGGAAAATGTGCAAAAACCCATTTCTAGGATTTTCGGCATTCTTTCTTTAAATTGTGGAATTCCTTTTAAAAAACTCTTAAAGTTTTTTTACACTTTATCATTTCAAATGATAAAGTCAACAATCGCCGAAAAATTCTTTAAGATATCTTAAGTAACAAAGATTTTATTACAGATAAAATATTTGTAGTTTCTCTAAAAACCATTTTTTTTACAAATATTTTACTTCAATTGCAAAAATCAGAAAAAGTATAAAATTGACTTTTTTCAGCTAAATTATGATATATGACTTAATTCTTTGTTATATATAAAAAGATTAAAATCAATATCTTTTGCTAGAACCGAAACTATGCTGCTTAGAAGTTACAGATTTATTTCCGAAAAATTCCGATTCTGCCCCCACTGTGCAAACTTGGAGAGAGCTACGGTCGAAAGTCGGCATTTTTTAGAGCATGTTTTTTGATGCAACTTTTTTGGAAATAATTCTGTAACTCGTGAACCGTAGGAAATATCTCAATAAAATTTCACCTAGGTGTTTTGATGGAGCACATATTCCTAGAGAATCAGTAGGAGTGGTTAGACCTCCAAAGTTGCTAATTTCGGGTATGCAATTTTTTAAAAAAATTACAAAAATTCATTTATGATTTGACAGAAAAAAATTACACATAGATAGTCTCGAAAAAAATATGCTTAAATGTGTAGGTTATCTCTTTTAATTTAAGAGATATTTAGGTCGAAATAATTTTTTCACTCATTTTTAGCCATTTTTCGTTTTTTTATGTGTTTTAACTTGGCGGGCTGAATATTAGGTCATTATTCATTTGATGTCTTTCAACTTGAAGTTGGAACTTTAAAAGAATTTCATATTTTTCGGGTGTTTTTCAAAAAAGGTGGCATTATTTTTTTACTTACAAAATTTGTCCATACAATTTTTTTTAAGTTTTCAAAAGGAATGTTAATGTAGATACGTGTAAAGTAAATCCGATTGAGCTTGGATTGATGGTCACTCCACAAGCCCTATCCAAAAACTTTGTCAATTTTTTATTTTTAATCTGTTTGTAAAATTTTCAAATCATAAAGCTGGAATCAAAAAAAAAAAAACTTATGCTAATTAAATATCTCCATATGTTGGGTAAACACACAAGATGTATTTTCTGACTGACGCCAATTTAGAACGACAGTGTGACCATTTGAGTGGAAAAAGTCAATTGTTAAAATATGTTTCTTCCGGGTTGGGATTTTGGGTATTTTGGTACAAAACAGTAAGTGTGTTTTTAATATCCTGATTTGAGGCAAGTTTTTCTATATTGTGCCAAAAATTCATTTGAATATCTCTACTCGCTTAAATTTTATTTGGGTCCAAATATTAATATTATTTGTAAAAGATATTGTTAAAATTGAAATTTAGAGTTCTTTCAGGTCATGGTCTGCTGAAGTTTGACTATATTTAAATTATTTCTACTACATCTACTATTCCTCACAATCTTACGAGTTCAGAAGTATCAAATACTTTGCCACCTTTTCTGAAAAAAAAACCCAAAAAATGTGATTTTTTTTTAATGTTTCAACTTCAGATTAATGTAACTTTTCAGTTAATCTATAAATTTATATCTTTTTAATATCTTTAAAAAAATTAGCGTCAATATTGCGGCCTCAAGTTATAAAAGAAAAACTTAAAACAAAAGATTAAAAATGAGTGAAAAATTTATTTCGACCTAAATATTTCTTAAACTAACAGAAATAACTTATACATGTAAGCGTATTTTCTGTAGGGATTTACAAGGACATCTATATGTAAAATTTTTTTCCGTCAAATTATAAACGAATTTTTTTTTTAATTGCATACCCAAGATGACCAACTTTGAAGGTCAACCCACTCCCCTCCTGACTCTCTAGCAATCTGTGCTCCCTTAGGTCAACTCGAAAACACCTCAACTCTGCACAGGCGAAATTTTACGAAGATAATTCCAGCTCTTCACAAGTTACCTAATTATTTCCAAAAAAAAAAAAAGAAAAGCGTTTTGGAACCACAGTACAGTATCAAGTTATCAATGTTTTTAATGCACCTATAATTTTGAATGTGATTTGCTGAACATCTAATAATTGTACCTTAAAAAAACTTACATTTATTTCAGAATTTTTGCTTTGGAAAATATTAAATAGAGAAAATAGAATGTTTAATTTTTGTTCTCTTTATTCTCGTTTACACTATCGACGAATTGATAAACTTTTAATAGGAAATATTTTATTTACATTTTTACAAGCAATACGCGTAAACTTTCATATGAATTCATTGCATTAGGGTAAAATCGAAAATGAAAATCTTATTAAAAAATATTATATTCAAAGATCCAAATAATGCATGATTATTTTATTAAACTATACATTTAAAAAATTCCATTGAAATAACTACAAGAAAATTTTAGCAAAAATAAAAATTGTTCAATTATTTCAAATATTTATTTTAAATTTACTTACAATTCTAGAATTATTTTCCTTATTAAGTGAACCAACTTATTGTTTATTCATGAATTCGTATAAAATTTATATAGATGAATAAATTTTTTTTGGATAAAGAACGTGTATGGTAGTCTGGTATGTTGTGTGTATAAGATAAATAGGATAATACTATTATATTTGCGTGCTGAAATCGTATAATTTGTATTTGTATTTAAATATTGTGTAGATGAAACCAATATTTTTGATAGGTAGTTATTTTATGTTATATGTACAGTGTAGGCCAAAACTAACAGAACAAGAGTTATTTTTTGATTAATTTGGGTATAACGCATTTCTTTTTTTGTTTTGAAGAAAAATATTGTTAATATAAAAATATTGAACACCAGTTGGCATAAGTAATAACAGAAATTAATTTTTCATATTTGTAACATAAAATTAATATGAATATTAAATAAACAGAATATTACTAAAATTGTGCTAGAAAACTAATTGAACAAACTGTTGAGCTTTTGACCACTTTGGAGAATATTTTAGACTTATATTTGGAATTAAACATATAGACTTATATATTATTAGAGGGCGGATCAATAAGTCCGTGACTTTTCGAACTTCCCTCGTAGTTATATAAAATACAACACTATTCCCATCAAGTACCACCTGTTAATAGACTACTATCAAATTTTGAATAAGTGCCATCATTTACTTTGTGTAAAAAATAGGATTTTTCGAGTTCTTTAAAATAGGTATTTGTTTGGTCAATAATTTCTTCGTTGGAGCTGAATCTCTTTCAACCGAGCCATTTCTTTAGGTCTGGAAATAGGAAGTAGTCACCAGGGGCTAAATCCGGAGAATATGGTGGATGAGGTACCAACTTATAGCCCAATTCATAGAGTTTTGCCATTGAGACTGCACAAGTGTGCACCCGTACATTATCTTGATGAAAAAGAACTTTTTTCTTGGTCATATAGGGTCGTTTTCTTTTTAAATCCCCATTAAATCGGTCTAATAAGTTGACACAATATTCGCCGTTTATTGTTTTTACCTTTTTAAAGGTAATCGATATGGATTATCCCGCGTGCATCCCAAAAAACTGTTGCCATCACTTTATTTGCCGACAACTTTCCTTGGCCTTCTTCGGAGCAGGTTCACCCGGAGAAACCCATTGTTTAGACTGCTGCTTGGTCTCCGGAGTACAGTCATTCGGATTGCGGTTAAACAACTCCAAACAATACTTTGAAGTTGTCACACGTTTACGCTTATGGTCAATTGAGAGCATACGCGGCACCCATCTTGCAGACAACTTTCTTAAGTCCAGCTGATCATTTAAAATCGAAACCACACTGCCATATGAAATGCCTATGGCATCAACAATTTCACACACTTTTGCTCTTCGGTCGGCCAACACCATATCGTGGATTTTTTCGACATTTCGGGTGTACTGACCTCAATTGTCCGTCCAGAACTTGTGCGACCACAATGAAAGTCAGTAAACCACTTTTTTACCATAGTATTTATCGAGCTTTTCCTTGGTATGATTGACGGTTTTTTTTCGCAAAAAATAAAGTTTAATAAGCACTCGAAATTCACTTTTTTCCATTTTTAGAAAAATACACGTGGTTGTATGTTTTGAACAGCTGTTAAACGCAAAGTAAATGACATCACTTGCTCAAAACCTGACAGTAGCCTATTAACAGGTGCTACTTGATGGGAATAGTATTGCATTTCATATAACTACGAGGGAAGTTCGAAAAGTCACGGAAATATTGATCCGCCCTCGTAGCATAGGTATTGCTGTCTTAGCTTCCAGGATTGCACAGAAGAGTTTCTCTAGGCCTCCCTCGACGTCTTCCACATTGCTCTTCTGATTTACTATTTTCCATAATTTTTAAATAGTCTTAAGATCATGGAACTGTGTGGACTTAACTATCACGATTATCACATGCTGATGTAATCAATTCTTCATTAATTTTTGGGCTTATTTTGGGCCTTTATCGTGTGTGAATTTCAGTCAGTATTTTATCTCTGGCATCTGAAAATATTACTTATTGTAAAATTTTTTCTTACATTTTCTTAGTCATTATACTATCAGTTTTACGTACCGGTCCTAGCCTTTGACCCGAAAAGCATCCCAAGCCATTACATGTAGCCTCCGTGCTTTATAGTACTCAGATAATATAGAGAATGCAAACGTTGATAAAGGAGTTGGCTGACACTACTCATTTCATCCAAATTTCTCATATTAGCTTTGATTTGTTTGAGAAAAGAAAAAACTCTGTTCCATTGATTTCGAGTACAGTAAAGGTGCTCTTGTCCAAATTCAGTCGTACATTATTATTTTTCTTGGAAATAAATGACCTTCTGCAGACCTGTGGAATTCCACTCCGGTGTTAACTGTTCTTCTCTGGATTGTACATGTAGCTTTTTTAATGCCCAATGATTTAAGACCACTGGAAACAGTCTTATTATGATCGTTTTGACTTATGTATCATTATTGATAGTTGACCTCCTAGGTCGTTTTCAAAAGTAGATTAATTATACCGTTTCTGTCATTTTGAACTTATTTGTAACACGTCTTACCATCGATTTTGTCATATTAATATTTGTCAGAGGTCTTAATGGGTCATAACACTTCGACGATCTTCTAATATGGCGATTTTTAACTTATTCGTAGTGTTTTGATTTCATAATTTTAATTTTCATATCTGAAACTTTTCAAAATTAACAAAAATTCTTAAATTTAATTTTTAAAAAATTATATTTTTTTTCATACTATTTTTGATAAAGCAAAATTATTAGCAAAATTTTTTCATAAAACAAAGTCAAATATGATATATACTTTTGAAAATTTTTGCAGAATGTTAATTTTGCTTTGACGTTTCGTTCAGTTTCTTTTGTCGCGTTTTATTAAGAGTTGCGTTAATAATTAATTGAATTTTATGTTATATAAAAGGAAAAATGTAATAATTTATGTGGTTTTATTTAGATCAGAAAACAACATTTATATATAAGTAAATATATTTCTAATATTTCTACGCTTATACGAAGACAATCTCCTTAACATAGAATTTGTTCAGTTAGTTTTGGCCGACACACAGTGGTTACAAAAAACTTTTTTTTTAAATAATTCTGTAACTTATGAACCGTTGAAGATATCTCAATAATAATTTCACATCACCGGAGATGACGTGTTTTTGAGTTGACTTGAAGGAGTACAGATTCATAGATGGTCAAGGGGGTAGTGAGTGGCCCTGCAAAGTTGGACATCTCAGATATGTACTTTTTTTTAAATCGCCAAAAATTCATTTATAATATAACAGAAAAGAAATAGGTAGATAGTCCTTATAAATCTCTACAAAAAATACGTAGGTTATCTCTTTTAATTTAAAAGATATTTAGATAGATATACATTTTTCGCTCATGTTTAGCCTCGTTTTTTAGTTTTGGTTTTTTTAACTTGGCGAGCTTATTATTGTCCCTAAATTTTTTTACAATATTCACCGGATTTTTTACAAAATTCTAAATAATATTGCTGCAAGAATAATATAAATATATGAATCCGATAAAAAGTTATGTCAATCTGAAAAAAGAAAGTTTCATATATATTTTTTTTGTTTTTTTTTTTTTGAAATATAAAATTAGTTTTTTGTTCTGGGCTATATTATTTTCTTTATGCTTTCAAAAGAAATATTAATGCAAATGAGAGAAAAGTTAATCCAAAGGCAATTAGGACAACGGTTTACCCATAAGCCCTATCCAAACTTTGTCAGTTTTCCATTTTTTTTTAATTCCTTTGTAAAATTCTCAAATCGCAAAACTAGGTTAAAAAAAATAAGTTAATTAAATACCTATATATGTTGGGTAAATACACAAAAAATATTTTCTGACGGACGCCTCTTGTAACGACAGTGGGACGATTTGGATGGAAAAAATAAACTTTTAAAACACGTTTTTCCGAGTTGGGATTTTGTGGGTGTTTTTAATTCCCCGAGTTTAAGGCAAGTCTATCTATATCTGTCCAAAATTTCGTTTGAATATCTCGTTTAAATTTTATTTATGTCCAAATATTAACATTATATATTTAAAATTTAAATTTAAAGTTTTTTAGGTCGTGGTTTGAAGGAATTCAACGGTATTTTATATATTTTTACTAATTCCGATTTTCCATGTTCTAACTTTCATAAAATGTTTATAATTTTGCTTGAAAATTAACAAAAAATTTTTCTTCTTAGGTAAAAACGTAAATACAGCGCGAGTAGCATTACAATGTTAACTTCTTCTGTTAACTTAACATTGCGCTTGTAATTGTAACATGTCTATATTTTTCATACAAAAATATGAAAAATTTCCAAAATTTGAAAGGTTTATTGTTATTTTTTTGTTGAGATGTTAATTGTATATATAAGTATTTAGTTGCTCTGAACTCGTAATAATAACATCAAGAAGAAATAAATTAAATACGGACAAATTTCTTCAGACACATGACCTCAAATGCTTAAAATTTAAATGTTAAGTATATTTTTTAGAAATAATGTTAATATTTGGATCTAAATAAAATTAAAACGAGTAGAGATATTCAAATGAAATTTTGACACAATATAGCCAGACTTTCCTCAAAAGCAGGGAGTTAAAAATACACCCACTATTTTGTACAAAAATACCCAAAATCCCAACCCGGGAAAACGTCTTTTAAAAACAGACTTCTTCCATTCAAACCAGAAAATATTTTTTTTGTGTTTACCCAACATATGGAGGTATTTAATTAATGTAATTTATATTTGATCCTTGCTTTGAGATTTGAGAATTTTACAAATAAATTAAAAAAAAGAAAATTGTAAAACTGGCAAAATTTGGTTAGGGCTTGTGAAGAGACCATTGCCCCAAGGGCCTTCGGATTTTCTTTACACGCATTTTCGTTAAGATTTATTTTGAAAATTTTAAAAGAGTGATATAGTCTAGAAAAAAGAACAAATTTTATAAGTGAATAAATATTGCCAACCCAAAAGAAAAATGAAAATTTTTTTTAAGTTCCAAATTTAGATTAATATAACTTTTTATCGAATTCATATATTTGTACGATTCTTACAGAAATATTATTTAGAATTTTGGAAGAAACCGGCCGAGTTAAAAAAGGCTAAAAAAAACGCGTCTAAAAATGAGATCAAAATTTATTTTGATTCGGAATATCTCTTAAACCTACACATGTAAGCATATGTAGAGATTTACAAGGATTATCTATATATAAAATTTCCTTTTTGTGAAATCATACATGAATTTTTGGCGATTTTTTAAAAAAAATTGTATACCCAAGATGACCAATTTTGGAGGTCAACTCACTCCCCCTGACCCCCTGGGAGTACGTGCTCCTTCAAATAAAGTCGAAAGCATCACGATTCTGGCTGTGTGAAATTTTATTGAGATATTTCTAACAGTTCACAAGTTGCATAATTATTGAGAAAAAACATTTGAACCACTGTATAACACTGTATATCTAAAAAGAGTATTATTAAGAAAAGTGTTTAAATGACAAGTGACATTCATATTTTATGCTAGGAACACATTTGAGGAACGTACAACGAGCGTACTTGTGTTGTATTTGCGTTCATTTTACCTATAACTGCGACGTAGATGTACCTGTTTGTTTAAAATAAATATTGGAAAAGCTTAACAAACTGTAAAATTTTCTTTATTTATTTTCTTCGAATTTTCTTTTCAAAAAAAAAAAAAAAAAAAAAAATTAAATAAATATCTTAATTGTTTTACCTACCTTATTTTTGTTTTCCAAATGACAAATACGGTCGTAGTTTTTGTAAAAATTATAATTAAATCTATTTGAATGTACGGCGTAGTTCTAATTTGAAAACGTACGTAGTACGTTTCTACGTCAATGTGTTCCTACCATAAAATAAAAAAAAAACAAGAGAATTATATAAATAAATATATATATATATATATATATATATATATATATATTCTGACGTAAATATATAACCTAATGTATATAAATGTATATATATATATATGTAACCTAATGTAAAAGCAGAAGAGACAGTAAAAAATATATACCAACATAAACGAATTAAAAGCAGATATTGTTTTAAAATAAAATGTAATCTTTTGTAAACCAAATTTAAATTACTTTTAAATTACTCTTTTTACATATTTTTGTTGCTTTCTGTTTATTTCTTTTCTGTACTTATGATAATTAATTAAAATTCAGAAACAATTTTTATTTAACTAAATAAATGACAGAAAAGAATATTAAATGTCACTTTCTCTATACTAAGGAGTGAGATCAACAAAATCTTAACACACGTTTTGCCTCTTAACTTTTTTCGGAAGCAATATTTAATTTTTTTTGATCCAGTTGTCTTTGAAAAATATGTCAATCATTATTTTTAATGACAACCATGTTGATTTGTTATGAGTTTGATCAAAATAAGTGACGAAAAAGAAGTTCGTGCTAGAATTTTAAAAAAATTTTCAAAAAATCCAAATTGGTCCTGGAAAAAATTGGCGTCAAACTGTTTCCAGTGTTATTAAACAGTATCAGGAGAATTAGTACATTGTTAGAAAACCTGGTTAGGCAAAGAAAAAAAAGGTCCACATGATACTGGGAAGGCCAAGAAAATTGAAAGGATATTGAAAAGAGTTCCAAACACATCTGGTAGAAAAGCAGCTCAGTGCTCCGACTATTTGGTGCGAAAAGTTAGTCAATGCAGGCTTGGAAACATACAAAGTGCAAAGAGTTCCAAGCAGGAATGTTACAAAAAATTTAGAAGCTAAGAACAGGACACGGAAATTAAAATCAAATTTCACTCAGAAAATACTCATAATGTATAACGGACGACGAAACGTATGTATTGGCAGATTTTTTTCAGCTTTCGGGTCAAAATTTTTATATTGCTAATGCTCGAGGAAATGCTGAAGATAAGTTTAGAACTTAAAAGCAGACAAAATTTCCTTTATGCAGTTGCGGCAAATGAAGCAAGTCTTTTGTTACAGTGGGCTCTAATATACCAATATATATATCAAAGAATGTTTCCAAAAAAGGCTTCTTTCAAAAGAGAGCAAAATGTGTCCATATATTTTTGACGTGATATGGCATCATGTCACTACGGTAAGAAAGCTCTGGAGTGGTATCGAAATAATAACATAGTTTTTGTACCAAGAGAGGTCAATCATCCAAATTAAGACCAAGTTAAGACCAGTGGAGAGATATTGGGCTCTTGTGAAAAGAGAATTGAAGAGCACAAAGAAGTTGTCCCAAAATATCGAGGACTTTAAAACGAGATTGGCAAGGTTAGGTTAGGTTAGGTTAAAAAGGGTGGCGCCTCCACCCAGAGACCATCCGGTCCATTGTGATACCTTTAAAAATACTAAAGAAAGGCTAATATAAAAAGAAAGATCTTAGTAGAATAGGGCACTAGAATAGAAAGAAAGATAACAGAAATAAAACAAAAGTGTTGAACCTAAGACCCATCAATCAAACTTGATTACCTCTAAGCCACTTTATCCCCATTACGAACCCTATAAGGTTACTGAGTCCTTTACCCGTAACCTCCTTTAGTTCGTGAAGAATATGGCTGCCAAACCACTTCAGTCTATTACGCTAAAGCCCTACACGATGACAGAGTATGTGCTCCACCGTCTCTAGCTGCTCCACACCATCGCATGTCCTACAAAAGTTTGACGTGCCAGTGTCCCAATTACTAGTCATATTCCCTATTGCGAAGTGACCAGTAATCATACCAGCAATGATCCTTAGATTTGCACGACTCATGCCCAGAAGATGTTTCGAATCTGCTGGTTTAAGACTAGGCCATAACGTTCTAGATACCTTGCAATCCATTCTACTCCTCTAAGCATGATTCGTTCTTACTAAAGTCCATTTCCTTATGGCCATGAAATATAACCCAATTGGAATCCTAACCGATATCTTCACAAAAGACCTATCCAGCTCTGAGCCTTTGCGAGTTAGCTCATCGGCTGCGAAATGACTTGTCATTGCCAGTGGTGCAATGACATTGATAGTTACCTCAGTGTCTCTTTTGTCGAGTTACCGACAAAACTCCACGAGTTCATAAGTAGTGGCTAGAACTATTAAAGTCGTATTTTTATGTGGTCTGTAATGTAATATCAATTAATTAAAAAAATCAAAACCCTAAGATCAACCATTTCCAAATTATTGAATTTTATATATGTTAAAATTTTTTCGATCACAATCTTTACTATGTTTACATGCCAAAATTTTAATTTATTTCTTTTTTATTTCGGTGAGGGAATTTGGCTTATATTTAATTTACTGATGTTGTATGAATTGCTATATGAATAATTTCATAATTTAATAACTTTTTAATTTAATGAATCTATTTGCATTTGCTGTATTTCAAAAAAAAAAAAAAAAAAGACAAAGGACAAAAAAAAAAAAAACAGCACGAAATTTTTATAAACAAATGGAAATAGAAAGACAGAGAAAAAATATTTTCAAAACATTTTTTCATTTAATTTGTGAAATATTGTTTTGCTGTAAGAAAAAATCAATAAAAATATAAAATAAAAATGAATGAAAAACAAATTTTCCACTTTGGAAGAGATTAGGAAAATATGTATATTAAATCACTATTAAGTTTTTTTTTTTTTTTTTTAAAGCAATAAGTTTCAAATCGGTGTTGTTGTGGTAAATTTGCGTCTGTATATTTTTGTGGGTAGTTTATGAAAAATGCAGCTTTAAATTAATGTATTTTAAAAGCTAATGAACTTTATTTAAATAATTTGGCGTACATATTTATATTTAAGGTAACTAATAAGTTATACCACAAGAGAGCAGTTTGAAAAATAGTTTTAGTAGGTATTGAAATATTTAATAGAAAACTTTTGAATAGGATTTGCATAAAGTCCCAAATTTTATACAAACAATTAAATATGTCTAATTGTTTTCTTTATTAAGTTTTTTTTTAATTTTTACTGATATTATTAGATATGTACTTTATCCTTTTGAACTATCACATTTGAATTTAAATTTTTAACTGAATTTCACCACTAGTGTAAAAGTAGTTATATCGAGTAGATTGAATTATTGTGAATTGTTATCTTGGAATTATTTTGGAAATTAAAAGCACTCAATGTAACTTAGAAAAAGAAACCAGGCTTACGTTTAAGCTGGGTTTTTCACTTAAAGTCACTTCTTATTCAACCATCGATCTTACAACAATCATTTGCTTTAATTCTGAAATTAAAATCTTGATCTTAATCTTAATTTGAATGTAATCATCATTAAGTTTTTTATTTTCAATAAAATTGTATTTTTTTAACCTGAAAATTATAAAGCTTGTAACGCTACACATTCATACGCACACAAACATAAAGGTGAGCTCACGCACGTATAATCACACACACTTACCTAATTTGCTCTAACCCTAAAATTTAATCCCTAACATCTCTCAACCAACCCTCGTACAATTTCTTGGGTAACCAAGAAATTATACCATAGATGACTTTTGGTGCTAATTACTCCAAAAAATTACAGTCCACTAAGTCCTCATCTACAAATTATTTAAACCCCTAAAGCACTAGATTTCTGCAGGATTATTAAATTTTAATTAGAAAAAATACTCCAACAATTTGTTTTGTTTTATTTAAAAGACAATGCCACTATATGTGTACATTGGACTACTGCAAAAGCAGCCTACTCTCGAGTTTCGACCGCAGCTCTTCTAGGATTATTCTATTTGATGCAAAAACATAGCATGCAAAATGCATTTTAACATTATCAATTTTTTTTCTGCAATTTAATATAAAAGAATTGTAATCTAGACATAATTATCTATCAAACAAGATAAAAGAATGCATGTTTTTTGACTCTACTCCTTGAATAGAATAAACTAAATATCTTTGTGAATTAGAGATTTTGCATCAACTTGTTAGTGCATATTTATGCATATTTTGTTGGAAATGCATGTTATTGCATATTTTGCCATAAATGCATATTTTTGTATTATTTAGTGCAATATTCCAATTCAAAATTATTTTTTGTGTAGAAAAAAAAAAAAAAAATAATTCTGTGGCCTTTTGATAAAACGACTTAAGTCTACATTTCAAAATTTTTAGAGGAACTAAGACGTGTTTTGAAATATTAAAAATACCATGAACAAATTAATATCTGAAAAAGCTTATTTCTCCAAAACTAACAAGAAATACGTTGATTATTGTAAAAGGTGCATCATCAGAAGGTTTCATATTTATTTCGTTTTAATGTGCGATAAATAATTTCATTTCATAGAAGTATTGTCTTAAATTATTCGACAAAACAATATCATTGAAAAAAGCTTTTGGTATATCAACCCTTGGATATTCTAAAAGATAAATACCAACTTTCAGGGTAAAATTTTCAGTCATTTATCTGAAGGAAGAAAAAGTTCGTTTAACATCGAAACATTTGTTTTGGTTGTGATACCTTTTTTTAAAACAGCGAGAATTTATTAATTCTTTTTAAAGAAGCTACAAATGAGATTATTCTGCCTGAGAGCACAATAAGCTGCAAAGAGCTACCCTTAATATCATTTTATAAAAATGGATCTTTCATTAAGACCACAGCCATCGAAAAAAGTGTTGCCAATACAGTTGCTACAGTTTTTGATTCACATCTATTGTTGTCGAACGGTAACTTTCTATGTAAAAAAGCTGTCTAAGGTCTTTACTGTATATTTATTTTTAATTTAATATGATAATGAATTATTATTTTATTTAAATAAAAGTTAAGAAATAAGTGCATATTTTATTTGTTTTTAGGGCATATTTTATATTTTAAAAATTTTAGTGTTTTCTTAAGCGCCTAAAAAATACTTTTTGAATGCATGTAAGATAAGAAATAAATGCATATTTTATTTTGTTTTTAGGGCATATTTTAAAATTTTTAGTACATTTTTAAGTGCGTAAAGCACTCTTTTTAAATGCATGAACTTCCTGTCCCTGGTTATTAGAAATTCCCCAGACTATTGACGTGTTTTCTAACACTGTTGGAAATTTTTAACTTTTTAAAAATAATGAAATAAAATGCTATTTTTAATAAAAATTTTAATCGTATTTAGTGAAAAATAAGTTCTGATTCCTGAAGGATAATTTAATTTAAAGTTGTTTCTTTTTCAATTATCTTTTCTTTTTCAAAAACTAATACTTTTTTTTGAACTTTTTTAAAATATATATTATTCTTAATTGTTACTCTTTGTTCGTAAATTGGTACATTTTTGAATACTAGTAGTAGTAGAAAAAAGCCGTCTAAGGTCTTTACTGTATATTCATTTTTAATTTAATATAATTCTGAATTAAATTTTAATAAAAGTTAAGAAATAAATGCATATTTTATTTTGTTTTTAGAGCATATTTTAACATTTTTAGTACATTTTTAAGTGCCTAAAATAGTCTTTTTAAATGCATGAACTTCCTGTCCCTGGCTTTTTGGAAATTTCCCCGACCATTGACGTGTTTTCGAACACTGGTGAACATTTTTAATTTTTTTTTAGAAATATTGAATTAAAATGCTATTTTTAGTCAAATTTTAATCGTAATTACTGAAAAATAGGTTTTGACTCCTGCAGGATAATTTAATTTAAAATTGGTTCCTTTTCAACTAACTTTTCTTTTTCAAAAATTAATACTTGTTTTAAAATATATATTATTCTTAATTGTTACTCTTTGTTCGTAAATTGGTACATTTTTGAATACTAGTAGAAGTAGAAAAAAAGCTGTCTAAGGTCTTTACTGTATATTCATTTTTAATTTAATATAATTCTGAATTAAATTTTAATAAAAGTTAAGAAATAAATGCATATTTTATTTTGTTTTTAGAGCATATTTTAACATTTTTAGTACATTTTTAAGTGCCTAAAATAGTCTTTTTAAATGCATGAACTTCCTGTCCCTGGCTTTTTGGAAATTTCCCCGACCATTGACGTGTTTTCGAACACTGGTGAACATTTTTAATTTTTTTTTAGAAATATTGAATTAAAATGCTATTTTTAGTCAAATTTTAATCGTAATTACTGAAAAATAGGTTTTGACTCCTGCAGGATAATTTAATTTAAAATTGGTTCCTTTTCAATTAACTTTTCTTTTTCAAAAATTAATACTTGTTTTAAAATATATATTATTCTTAATTGTTACTCTTTGTTCGTAAATTGGTACTTCTTTGAATACCAGTAATATATATTAAAATTTGGTCCTTTTTAAAAATTAGTACTTTTTTTGTGAAAATTTATAATGAAAAAAAAAGAAAATAATCGCTTGATTTTGTAAAACGAAACGAAAATTCATTTCAATAATTTGTATTGAATGCAACAAATAAATTTGAATTTATTTGTTGTTTTCAATATAAAATTTCGAAACGAATTTTCGTTTGGTTTACAAAATCAGGACATAAGTTGGTGTTTCTTTTATTTGAATTTTTACGTTTTGGTTATTTGTAATCAATTCGGATATTTTTAAAATGTTAAGCTTTGTTTGAGTATTGAGATTTTTTTTAATTTGGTACTTTTCAAAAAGCGAAATTTAACACTTTCTTAAAAAACTCCCCATATTTTCAAAATTTGATTTTCCGTTCTTGATATTTCTTCATTAAAAAATGGGCCTTTTTTTGAAATTTGGTTCTTCCCAAAATCTAGTATTTTTTTATTTTTATTTTTTTGCAAATTATTATTAATGATTTTTACTTTTTTTTAGTTCTTTTTGAAATTTGGTAAGTTTTTGAATATTGGTATTTTTTATGAAAATTTCTATTATTTCTAAAAAATTATATTTATTTATTTTATTTCTTTATTTGTTTTATTTTATTATATTTTATTTTTTTTTTATTTTTTGAAAGTTAATCTCTGTTAAAAAATATATTAAAAAAATAATAATAATAATTTTTTTAATATATTCATAGAGACTTAGAGGTTTCATAGTTAAAAGACGAATTTATAAAGAATAGTGAAAAATACATTATAAAACTGCAGACTCACCAAAACCTTCTTACAAGACTTCCTACTGAAGTTCAATCCAATTCAAGGTTTCGTAGAGACGATTTTCCACCCCGTTACTGGGAGGAAAAATTATTTATCTAGCTCTGCTCTCGTTAGAGATCAAATAGTCTTTAATGTTTAGTTTTAAAATTTAAATACATATTGTTAGGCCTTAAAAAAGCAGATTCAATATATAAATAAAGCGTATTGATCTTGTACTTTTATATAAAATTAGGACCTTTTAGAAAACTTTAAAATTTGTATTTTCTAGAAAAAAATTGTACTTTTGTAAAATTGATATATTTTTTAAAACGCGGAAAAACTGCTTCATGAAAATTGAATTTTCTGAAAAGTAATGCTTGCTTTTGAAGATTTTATTTTTCCTGTTTGAAAATTATTATTATTATTTTTAAATAGGTACTATTTGTTCAGCTAGTTTTGGAAATGCAAAATTAGTATTTTGTTTGAAAACTTATTTTTGAAAATTTTTACTCTTTTGAAAATGAACCTATATTAAACATTAAATTACTAAATCTGTTTAAAATTAAAAGTGTATCAAAAGTATTTTAAGATTTTCCTCTACCCAAGATTTTTTAACTTTCTATTTATGCACTTCTTTCTAGTTGTTTTTATTCTCAGCCAATTTCAATTCGTGTTATAAAGAAAGAAATCTCAATAATATATTTAAGTACATGTACATTTTCAATAAATTCTAAGACCTTCTTAAATATATTTCAAAATCCTTGAAATATGCATAATATTTTCTAAAACTTAACACCTAAATTTAAAATATTTTAAAGATTATTCTAAAGATATTTGTTTTTCTTTTCAAAAGTAATACCTGGACTTATGCATTTTGTTTTGCATAGAAATTGCAATTTAAAAAATTTTTATTTCCAGTAGGATTTATTTAAAAGTTAATCCAACAATAACATTTATGCTATTGTTTCAGTTGCTATACTTCAACAGAATGTTTTTTTGAATGTTTTTATTTGGGTGTGTGTGTGTGTGCATTTTTTACAACTATTGTTATTTTTGAATTTCCGTTACACTTGGATAATATGTTTCCTTCCTGTTAAAGCATGTTATTTGTATGCTGTTGTCTTATGTCTACGAATGGGTATGAGCTTCTTTTTTAATAACCCAGTTAACAGCAGGAGATTTAAATATAAGGAGTGAGATCGAAAAAATCTTAACACACGTTTTGCCTCTTAACTTTTTTCGGAAGCAATACTTAAATTTCTTTTGATCTAGTTATCTTTGAAAATGTCAGTTATTATTTTTAATGACAACCGTGTTGATTTGTTATGAGTTTCAGTGACGAAAAAGAAGTACGTGCTGAAATTAATAAAAATTTTCAAAAAATCCAAATTGGTCCTGAAAAAAGTTGGTTTCAAACTATTTCCAATGTTATTAAACAGTATCAGGAGAACCATCAAATCAACACTGACTACCCTTAAGCCACTTTATTCCCATTACAAACCCTATAAGGTTGACGAGTTCTTCACTAGCAACCTCCTCTAGTTCGTGCAGAATATGGCTTCCAAACTACCTCAGTCTACTTCGCTGAAGCCCTACACAGTGACAGAGTATATGCTCCACTGTTTCTAGTTCTTCCACATCATCGCACCTTCTGCAAAAATCTGACGCGTCAGTGTCTCACTTACGGGTCATATTCCCTATTGCGAGGTGACGGGTAATCATGTCAACAATGATCATTAGGTTCACACGACTCATGCCTAGAAGATGCTTCGAATCTGCTGGTTTAAGACTAGGCCATAGCGCTCTAGTTACCCTGCAGTCCGATCTACTCCCCCAAGCATCATTCGTTCTACCTATGGTCCATTCCCTTATGGCCATGAAATATGACCCAATCGGAATCTTAAACGATACCTCCACAAAAGAACCGCTGAAGGAATTTTAATATTATTTAAAAATTTTGCAGTTTATAAAATTTTAGTTTTACTTAATTTAAGCTATTTTCTCTTGCTGCTGCAAAAGGATGCCTTTTATTTAATTATTATTTCTTTATCGAAATATTATATTTTTTTCCTTTATTAATAATATTGGTATTTTTAAATAATATTTTATTACTGGACATGTTGTCTACAAACTTCTTTGCTTGCTGGGTTATGTTCTTATTTTTTTCCTTTTCTTTTATTTTTTATTTTTACTTAGTTTCCTGTATTATATTTTGAGGGTTTTTGTTTCCAATTGTTCTCTCTCTCTCTTTTTTTTTTTTTTTTTTTTTTTGGAAAAAAGCAAAAATAACTACTAAAAATATCAAAGGTTACCAAAATTCTTAGTAAAAAAATAATTTGTATTTCTTTCTGCTTTATAATGAAGCACAAAAACATAATTTTATAATTTCATTAAAAATTGTGCTAGCATTTGTATGTATGCTTTTGTTTATTTTTCTACATATACATATGTATGTTTTTGAGAAATCCAATTACAATTTTTACCACCAACATAATGAGACCAAAAAAAAAAAAAAAAAACCACACACAATTATTTGCCAAAACATTATATAACTCATGCGTTTTTGTGGTTATAATGGTTAATAGTTGATAACAAAAGTATTTATGGCACAAAATTTTGTTTTTGATATATTTTTGAATTTTGATGTATAAATGAAATTAATTTCCATTGTTCTTATGTGGCGTATACTTAATTTAAATTTATTGATAATATTTATCATATGCACTGTAACACTTGCACAGTTACACTCACACCAATTTCTTTATTTGCCAGTTTGAGTGCGTATTAATGAGTATTTTTTTTCTTTTTGTTATTAGTTGCTACTGTTATGCTCTTTAGTAGATTAGGTGTGATTAAATAAAGAGCGAATAAAAGTAACATATTTGTTTTACTATTATTCGCTGAAACAAATAAAGTAGATATATAAGCTTGTACTATAAGTACTTATTGTATGTTGATAAAAATATATGCGAGTACGTAAACAAATTAAAATTTAATTATGAATACAATCGTTTTCAATTTGAAAATGCAGATGTCTTTAAAATGTACATATTATTTATTGAACTAAAAAAAAAAAAAAAAAAAATATTAAAAATACTTTAAAACTATTTTTACTTTTGGTAACAAAGTAATTCAGTCTTTTGAGTTAAAAAATAACAATAAAAAAGAAAAACAAAATAAGGATTTAATTATTAGTATATAGAAAAAAGAATTTAAAATATGAATTCATGAATATATTTTTCATTCTGTAAAGGATTCGACAACATATAATTTTTTTTTTTGACTTTGGGCATTCTAACTCAAGGGCAAAAACTGTAAAACTTTTTGGAACTATTTTACTTTTATTGTTAATGTTTTAAAATGGTGAAAAAAGTAAGCAAAAATTCGAATTACACAGATTGAGAAAAATTTTTTCTGCGGTACAATATTTTTGTGTATACGGATGCATGTTATAATGATAACCAAAGTTTACAAATAATTTTTTGAAGTTGTCTCCGTTTGTCGCTTTAGATCGTTATTTGAAAAATTAACGTGGTTGCATACCTCGAAAAGGACTTGTCAGATTTGGTTAAAAAAAAAATATATATCAATATTTCGAAGTTTTACACAATATTTTTTTAATACTTTCAAAATTTATGGAGGCATTAAGCCTGTTTCATAAAAAACATAAATTTGGTACAAAAAAAAAAAAAAAAAAAAATTATAAAAATTTAAGTTTTTCCCTCAAAATGGACTTAATATTTTCTTTTATATATAATTTGAAAACAATCTTAATTAAATATTTTATGTGACACAAATCCGTCGTTTTCGAGATATGATTCAACATATGGTGTTACCTCCTTGTTATTACCAATAGTACCTTCTTTTCACTAATTTTGCACATATTTCTTAAATTTTTTTCTTCTATGATAATATTATTCAATATTAACTACAAATTTTATCAAAAATTCACTTATTCACACACTGCACAATAAAAACTAATATGTTTACTTGTTTTACCAACAGGTACTCTAAAATACTTGCAGTACAACAGTTACTTGAAATAAAAAACCAAATAAATTTCTCGCTCAAAGCAAAACCAGAAATAACTGTATCAGATTTTATACATACTATATCAGTTATACTTATCTTTTCATTTATACCAACTTAACGTTAATAAAGACATAGCTAAAGTCTCAACAAAGTAAAAATGTACTATTTCTTAAAAAGTATAATTTTTAAAATTCCGAAAATTAAAAAAAAAAAAAAAATATATATATTACCAATTTTCAAAAAAGGACTTTCTTCCAGTAAATACAAATTTTCAAAATAATTATTAATTTACAAAGAATTTAAAAATTTTCAAGAATTTTTATTGGTTCTTTTTCAAAAAGGAGCTTTTTATGTAAAATTTTAATATTTTTCGTTGTTTTATTTTTAATTTTGTTACTTTTCTTGAAAATCCCATCTTATCATATTACTATCCCTTTCTATCATATTGTTATTCAATTTTAGCATATTATTATCCCATCTCATCATATTATTATCCAGCCTTATCGTAATATCATATTGTATTTCATCTTATTATTATTATTATTTTTATAAATTTGTTCATTAATTACTCTTATTTAATTGTACCATCAATGTTGTGAAAGATAATACAAGGTATTTTTTTATTAACTAAACCCTATAATAGTAGTTAATCAATATCTCATAGTGTTTGAATTATACAAAATATAACAAAACCTTGTTTACTTATATTTATTGATGTTTAATGAGAATTATAACAAACAAGTTATACATTTTTCAACCATATTTGTATAATATATCTGATTCAAGAACAAGGAAAAAAATTGATAATATTTAATGGTTTTGGAAATGATAATATTTTTTATATTGATAAAATTTTGTTTCTGGTAAAAGTGTTTAAAAACATAAAATTTTTGTAGTCAACTATATAAAAATTTTTATAGAATGTAAGCATTGAATGATAAAACTGAAGCAAAAAAAAAAAAAAAAAAAAAAAATATTATTTTGAACATAGTATTATTAAAATTAATGAAAATTAACAATCAGAACATAATATTTTCGTAGTGACAATGGCGAAACCGTGTATAGAAATTTTTTCTTTTTTATTTTTTTTATATATATTCAGTGTAAAAAGGATTTCAAAGGTTTTTTAATACATTTTTATCATTTATTGTTTTTTTTTTTGATTTTTTATTTAACTACTAATTGATTCAATTAATTATTTTTATTAGATTATTAATTTTGATGTAGTAGCTTTCATTATGGCCCGTTGAGCTTGGTTATGTAAATTGAAGATAAATGAATTTATATTTACTAATAAAAAAAAAATAACATAGTCCATTGAAGTTCATGAAAATTAAATAAAATAATTACTAATAACCAAATACTAAAAACGATCCTTAATACTAGAATTGGTACTAGGGGGATTCTTATATTTTTTCTAACTTTAGTTTCATTTATAAAAGCAGCTGTTACAAATTCTTTTCATTACTATAAAGTTAAAAAATTTGACTCTATGGCGAATGGTCCCCCTTCAACACTACTTATTTAAAACTGTATATAATTATTAAAAAAGAAAGAAAAAAAAAAACAAGTATTTAATTATTTAATATTATTTGTATTAGAAAACATCCAATATCATGTCCACAAAATTATGATTCAAAAAGAAAAATTTGCATAATGAAAGTCTTAATCTTGTGAAAGTCATATCACTTTAGTAGAAGTTTTAGCTTTATAATGACCAAAAGCGTTCATAAAGAATGCTGGAACAGTCGGTCTTAAGATATAATTTGAAAGTTTCTGAATAAATAAGTTATTTCTATGATTAAAATTCTGGCTAAAATTATTAAATAAATTTAAAACAATTATTTCAGAAGTATTCCAGACTAATTAGTAAGAAAAAGTTAAGGAATATGGGAAAATTTTCTTCGCTATAGGAAGGATAATATTATCGACTTTTTATTAATATTTAGTTTCAAAATTAAGAAATTATTTTGTAATTTAAAAATTTTTGCAAACACATTTACTTTATTGTCCACAGAAAAATATGTTTTTTTTCAGATTCGAATGTAGGTTAAATAAAACTATTTTTTTTTTTTTATAAATGTCAATAACTATTTTTATCATTCAACATCTCAAATAAAGGAAATGTAATTTTAACCAACTTACCAACCCTTAATAAAAACATCAAAATGTTGTACTCAACAATTAAATTTCTAACGAAATTCAAATAGTACCATGTAAAAACTACTACTTTGCAGCTTTCTTTCCTCACCTAACCTACATGAAACAAAAAAATTAGATTACAAATTTATTTATAGCACTATTAATTTATAGTACTGTAAAATTATTTACATTGAAAATAAATCCAACTAAATATAGGTTATACCTTCTCTCTATAACAGTATTTACACAGATTCATTTTCAAAATAGCTTAACAAAATAACACAAAAAATAAAACTAAAACCTACAACAAGAATACAAAGTCAATTTTACTTAACACGTTAATAGGATTTCAAAGTAAATACTTTAAATAAAACACCTGAAAACTTACCTAACATACTTATACGAAAGCATATATTTAGTATGTAAAACACCCTAGAAATAAAAGAATAAAAAGCAA